>OY723386.1:6397888-6625388 GCA_963210295.1 Ophion ellenae | reverse complement strand
ATTCATAAACGTAAGCGGAAATATATTTATATTCGTATTATTATATTAATTCTCATAGCTCTCATATGAAAAACACAAAAAAAAACTTCAAAACCTTAGATTTCAACGAACCAAGAACATATATCTTCACATTTTCAATCATGACGAATTTTTAAGAACAATATCATCACAAACACATCTGAACCAAAACAATATACATCACCTAAATTATCAAAACATCAATCAAACAACACAAAATCACAACATCTTATACTCAACTCTTACTAATAGACAACAGGACACAAATAATAATCTTTCCACTGATCCTCTGAATAATATAAATTCGACAATCACATTAAATGAAACGAAAGAATGGCTTATAAATCTCTCCAACATTGATATTTCGCTACACATTTCCACATTCTTGTCTCTAGGTGAAAAGTTTTCTTTTCCTTAGCTCAAACTCTCAAACATAAAAACTCATAACCACAAATCAATCTCCGAACTTGAGTCCAAATTAGATTTTTTACTCGACAAACCTAGACAAATCGAAATTAGAACCAGATTCACTAAAATCTTAAACAAAATAAATATCCCAACATCATTTTCCGACACTAATCAAATTATAAAACACACGTCCTCATTCTTAAAAAACTAGCCTCAACTTTTAGTTGCGCGAGCTGACAAAGGAAATTCAACAGTCATTCTTAACAAATCAGATTACATTACAAAAACTCATAATTTACTCGCAGATTCCTCAACTTGCAAATTAACAAATAGAAATCCCATCAACACTCTACAAAAAGGCATTAACAATATTCTCTCCAGATGGAAAACCCTAAAAATCATTGATGAAACGAAATACAAATATTTAAAAGCTGAAAATGGTAACCTATCTCGTCTCTATTGTCTGCCAAAAATTCATAAAAATAATTATCCACTTCGTCCAATAGTATCATCAATAAACAGTCCAACACATAAACTAGCTGAATTTATACAATCGAAACTTTCTAAATTAATCAATACGACTAATTCACACGTCAAAGATAGTTTCCAACTAAAACATTCACTTTCTAACATCTCAATTCCACTCAACTACAAATTGGTCTCGTTTGATGTTGTTTCTCTCTATACCTCGACAAACCTAGACAATCATCACATTACAACTTGTTATCCAAAGCCTTCAAAAAAGATCAAATCTATTTTCAAAAACATTTCCTTAAAACGAAATAATTAAAGCCATAGAATACATCATGTTCTCAACTTTCTTTACATTTCAAAATAAAATTTACCAACAAATCTCAGGGTTACCAATGGGCTCACCTCTGGCTCCATCACTATCTAACATCGTCATGATTGATCTTTAAACAAATTGTCTGGAAAAATTAAAATTTTCGTTACCACTATATAAAAGATATGTTGATGATATTATTATTGCTCTACCAACAGACAAAATTGAATCCACCAAAAAGATTTTTAACTCATATAACTCAAAATTACAATTTACATCAGAAAATGAAGTAGATAAAAAAAATCCCCTTTCTTGATATACTTTTAATCCATAAAAAAAATTCAATTATCACAAATTGGTATAGGAAACCAACCCAGTCAGGCAGATTCATAAATTTCTTTTCACACCACCCACTTTCCCAAGAAAAGCCATCATTTACATGCTAGTTGACAGAGCAATAAAATTATCTCATCCTTCATTTCACAAAGAAAACCTCAAACTTATTAGTAACACGATGACACAAAATTGCTATCCGATCTCTTTCACAGAAAAAATAATAAAACGTCAGCTTTCCACAATCGACAATCAAAAAAAGAATCACAACAATTTTGATTCTTCCAGACTAATAAATGTTCCTTACGCAAAAAACATCCATCATCAACCAATTCGTCTTTTCCAACAATACAACATAACATTAGTCACAAACAATAAACACAACATTTAATCGATTACTGGCTCCACCAAAGACAAAATAAATAACAACCAAAAATCCAACATAGTTTACAAAATCGATTGTAAGGATTGCAATGCCACATACATCGGCCAAACCAAAAGATACCTTGGAACCAGAATAAAAGAACATAAAAATGGCCTAAAACATACTACCACAATACACGCAGCCTCAGCACAACATGCAATAGAACAAAAACATGACTTTCAATTCGACAATGTAAACATTTTAAACAATGAAAATTGGCTAAAAAAAGACTAATTCTAGAAAGGTTCCAAATTAAGGCACACTCCAACGCCATAAATTTTAGAACTGACATACAAAGACTAAGCTCGATCTATAACTCTATTATATAGCTATTAAAATATTTTACAATACTTTACTTGACATAACAATTTTAAAATTATTGACATTATAATTTAATGTTAAATACTCTTAACATGACGCACAAATTTTATTCTCTTGACACGTCACTGCCTGAAGGATCTTTCTCCCCCGATTCGCAAAATAAAGACTAATAAGCTTCACGAAATTAAGACACCACTCAGTTTCTCTCGAACTCTCTGTGATCACACAACTCAATATGTAACTGAGAAATGTGAATTTCGATTTTTTTTATTTTGGAAGTAAATTTAAAAAATCTTAAACTCAATAGGTAATCATCACAGTCATTTGATACCTTATCAAAATTTCTTTTAAATCAATCACGTACATTAAATTTTCACAAACAAAGCACAAAACTTTCTTATAATTATTAATCCCTTACAGATGATAAAAATCTCTAAAAACGATAAATTCTTCCATCTTTTGAGTATACTCCAGCAAAACAGTATTTACTTCCATAAATACTGTCTTTTGAAATAACCTTCCAAATATAAGCAAAAGCTAGAAACATCAACAACATCGCGGTTAGTCGTTTCTCATATTTCATTTCTTTATAACTTCATAGTATAATAAACCACACTCTCACACATCACTCATTTCAAACACCGATGGATAAGAAGAATTATCACAATACAAGAACTTATGCATATCAAATCAATATAGTTATAACCAAAACAGAATTAACATAAAAGTTATACAAAACGACACAACAATTTTATAACACAATCATAACATAAAACATTCGTGCATTTAATTCCTTCAAACTCGATTTGTAAAATTTGTGTATCAAAATTTATAGAGAAAAATATAATTTCTGAAGAGGACCCGACCCAACAGGTCGAAACGTAAGAAAGCATCATTTATTTCCATCGCTAACCTTGGAAAACCTATATTGGCCGGACTGAAGCCGAATCTTCAACTAGCAACTTGTCATCAACACGGCCGCACACATCTTTGACTCATTAATTCTCATACTTTCATCAAGCGATAAAGCATTATCCCCAAAAACAAGTCAATCATCCATCTGGCCGCGAATCGTCAGTACCAGAAAGTGCACATATTCTACAAGCGATGAGATGGTCTCGTTGGTAGCGTTCCTGGCTTCGGTCCGCAGGGGCGCGGGATCGTTCCCCGCGCTCAGTGCTTTTTTTAAAATTATTATTACTGTTAATTCTCATTTGATTATTTTTATTAGTCAATATTATCAATGATGCTTTCTTACATTTCGACCCTTTGGGTCGGGTCCTCTTCAGAAATTATATTTTTCTCTATAAATTTTGATACACAAATTTTACAAATCAAGTTTGAAGGAATTAAATACACGAATGTTTTATGTTATGATTGTGTTATAAAATTGTTGTGTCGTTTTGTATAACTGTAATGTTAATTCTGTTTTGGTTATAACTATATTGATTTGATATGCATAAGTTCTTGTATCGCGTTCATTCTTCTTATTCATCGGTGTTTGAAATGAGTGATGTGTGAGAGCGTGGTTTATTATAATATGGAGTTATAAAGAAATGAAATATGAGAAACGACTAACCTCGATGTTGTTGATGTTTCTAGCTTTTGCTTATATTTGGAAGGTTATTTCAAAAGACAGTACACTGTAAAAACAAATGCGTTGTTTCAAGACGTTTCACGTGTGTAATCGGGTCGCCGTTTTCAACACGGCAACTCATGTGTTGATGTCAAACGACACATTTTACGCGTGTTCTGTCAATACGCTTCAAGCGTGTTTTAGCAAGTTCAAAGCGTGTTGTTTCGATACACTTTAGGCGTGTAAACGCTTGTCGCCAATTTCAACATGTTTGAAATGTGTTGATGGCTAAATCAACACACTTTTTGATGTGTACTTGTGGACGCTTGGGCATAACGTACGAGACGTCACGTAGGCATACGTTTAAAAATAAATAAAAAAGGTTTCTCCGTTACTGGTGGTTTATTCCAATGGTTTACTACCATACTTGTAGAGTTCCAGTCGTCCTGAAATCAATTCCTGCGAATAAATTTTATTGTCCATACCCGGTTTCGAACCTACCTAACCTAGTTACTTCTATACCTAATACGTACGCTAACCATTGTGCTATCGGCTATACTTGCGGTTTTTCATCAAGAAACGGAATACATGGTTACATTGAACGAGAAGAGTAATGAAGACATTTCACATTTTATGTGTATGTGTCTACACCCAACACACATAAAATGTGAAATGTGAACAGAAATTTCTTTCACTCTGAACAGGCAATTTTCTTTGCACTGGACAGAAAAATTGGTCCGCACAGAATAAAGAATTTTCTGTGCCTCAAACAACAAATTTCTCTCACTCCGAACTGATAATTTCCTTTGCCCCAAACAAGAAATTTCTCTCACTCCGAACAGACAATTTTCTTTGCCCGCAACAGAAAAATTTGTCCGCACAGAAAGAAAAATTCCTTTGCCCCGTACAAGCCATTTCCTCCATTCCGGACAGAAAACTTTCCTTGCACTGGATAGAAAAATTGGTCTGCACAGAATAAAAAATTTCGTTTGCCCCGTATAGGCAATTTCCTCCACTCCGGACAAAAAACCTTCTTTGCACTAGATAGAAAAAGTGGTCCGCACAGAATAAAAAATTTCGTTTGCCCCGAACAAGGAATTTTTTTCACTCCGGACAGAGAATTTACTTTGCCCTGGACAGAAAAATTGGTCTGCACAAAATAAAGAATTTCCTTTGCCCCGAACAAGAAATTTACTTCACTCCGGACAGAAAAGTTGGTCCGCACAGAATACAAAATTTCCTTTGCCCGGAACAACGAATTTCCTCCACTCCGCACAGAAAATTTCTTCCCACTGAACAGAAAACTTGGTACGCATAGAGTTAAATTTGCACCCTAGAAGCATCTTTCTTCACTCTGGACAGAAACTTTTCTTAACAACGAACAAAATATTGAACCGCACAAAATTAAAAAAATTCTTCGCAGTGACACTTTACCAAAAAATTATTTTATATATACGTCAATAAACTGAGTGTTGCAATTACCATGGTTTCACAGAGCACATCATTTTCTTCATTCATGTAGGTGTGCACGACGAGCAAAAACTCATGTGTTTCGCTTTTAAAATAACACAATTCGCAATAGAAAAATTCTTTCGCAAGTTCGTACATAACGTAGCGAGGTTAAAAAGCCGCCATATTGTCATATCAACTCACTGGACGCGTGTTGTTTGTGGTACATGCGTGCAAGTGAGTTGTTTCACGACGCTTTGTGTCGTTCGAGTCGCGTGTACCTACACTAAGTGTGTTGTTTGAAAGAAAATGGCTTGATTCGACACACACCGACAACACGCTCATTTTTTACAGTGTATTTATGGAAGTAAATACTGTTTTGCTGGAGTATACTCAAAAGATGGAAGAATTTATCGTTTTTAGAGATTTTTATCATCTGTAAGGGATTAATAATTATAAGAAAGTTTTGTGCTTTGTTTGTGAAAATTTAATGTACGTGATTGATTTAAAAGAAATTTTGATAAAGTATCAAATGACTGTGATGATTACCTATTGAGTTTAAGATTTTTTGAATTTACTTCCAAAATAAAAAAAATCGAAATTCACATTTCACAGTTACATATTGAGTTGTGTGATCACAGAGAGTTCGAGAGAAACTGAGTGGTGTCTTAATTTCGTGAAGCTTATTAGAGTCTTTATTTTGCGAATCGGGGGAGAAAGATCCTTCAGGCAGTGACGTGTCAAGAGAATAAAATTTGTGCGTCATGTTAACAGTATTTAACATTAAATTATAATGTCAATAATTTTAAAATTGTTATGTCAAGTAAAGTATTGTAAAATATTTTAATAGTTATATAATAGAGTTATAGATCGAGCTTAGTCTTTGTATGTCAGTTCTAAAATTTATGGCGTTGGAGTGTGCCTTAATTTGGAACCTTTCTAGAATTAGTCTTTTTTTAGCCAATTTTCATTGTTTAAAATGTTTACATTGTCGAATTGAAAGTCATGTTTTTGTTCTATTGCATGTTGTGCTGAGGCTGCGTGTATTGTGGTAGTATGTTTTAGGCCATTTTTATGTTCTTTTATTCTGGTTCCAAGGTATCTTTTGGTTTGGCCGATGTATGTGGCATTGCAATCCTTACAATCGATTTTGTAAATTATGTTGGATTTTTGGTTGTTATTTATTTTGTCTTTGGTGGAGCCAGTAATCGATGAAATGTTGTATTTATTGTTTGTGACTAATATTATGTTGTATTGTTAGAAAAGACGAATTGGTTGATGATGAATGTTTTTTGTGTACGGAACATTTATTAGTCTGGAAGAATCAAAATTGTTATTCTTTTTTTGATTGTTGATTGTGGAAAGCCGCCGTTTTATTATTTTTTTCTGTGAAAGAGATCGGATAGCAATTCTGTGTCATCGTGTTACTAATACGTTTGAGGTTTTCTTTTTGAAATGAAGGATGAGATAATTTTATTGCTGTGTCAACTAGCATGTAAATTATGGCTTTTTTTAGGAAAGTGGGTGGTGTGAAAAGAAATTTATGAATCTGCCTGACCGGGTTGGTTTCCTATACCAATTTGTGATAATTGAATTTTTTTATGGCTTAAAAGTACATCAAGAAACGGGATTTTTTATCTAACTTCATTTTCTGATGTAAATTGTAATTTTGGGTTAAAAATCTTTTTGGTGGATTCAATTTTGTTTGTTGGTAGAGCAATAATAATATGATCAACATATCTTTTATATAGTGGTAACGAAAAATGTTATTTTGGAATGTAAAGAAAGTTGAAAACATGATGTATTCTATGGCTTTAATTATTTCGTTTAAAGGAAATGTTTTTGAAAATAGATTTGATCTTTTTTGAAGGCTTTGAATAACAAGTTGTAATGGGATGTTGGTAAAGAGAGAAACAACATTAAACAAGACCAATTTGTAGTTGAGTGGAATTGAGATGTTAGAAAGTGAATGTTTCAGTTGGAAACTATCTTTGACGTGTGAATTAGTCGTATTGATTAATTTAGAAAGTTTAGATTGTATAAATTCAGCTAGTTTATGTGTTGGACTATTTATTGATGATACTATTGGACGAAGTGGATAATTATTTTTATGGATTTTTGGCAGACAACAGAGACGAGATAGATTGCAATTTTCAGCTTTTAAGTATTTGTATTTTGTTTCATCAATGATTTTTAGGGTTTTCCATCTGGAGAGAATATTGTTAATGCCTTTTTGTAGAGTGTTGATGGGATTTCTATTTGTTGATTTGCAAGTTTAGGAATCTGCGAGTAAATTATGAGTTTTTGTAATGTAATCTGATTTGTTATGTAACGGGTCACCCCTAATTACATTAAATTTATGAGGATTCGGGGCACGATAAGGGAGTAAATTAGTGTAAACCTTTTTATGTCTCAACAAATAAACGAAGATTTATTCATATTTCGCTTCATCTCATGTTACAAACAACTCTTGAATCGCCCTGTATCTGGGTTTCGCGCGCTCGGTCAGTTTGGCTGTCGCGGCTCTCGCGTACCGCGGAGGCGGGGCTTGCTACGTCTTCCGAATTTCGCGAGCCTCCGTTGCCCGGGTAACGAGTCACTCCCTTTCTATAATGGCCGCCGTTTCGTGTTTGTATACGTTTGTTGTATGTACATCTTTGATTTGTATGTGTTCGAAATTTTAAATACTCTAATTGTGTGTGACTATGTGTGTCGCGCGGTCTTCGCGATTTCGCCGGTCCGGCCTTGCTCGGCCACTGCCCCCTTTGTTGTTGCTCCTTCTCTCTCGCTCTCGTTATCTGTTTTCATCTAGGCCTCCAGCTGGCTGTCAGCTTTAATATTCTGACGTTTATTAACGCGGGATGCTTTGAGTTTCGTGATTTTATTCTCTCTCCTTTAAATTACAGCATTTTCTTTTACAAATCTCTACGAGATTCTTGGTTCGATTCTTGTCTCTGATTATTGCACTTTTTCTAATCGGATGGTGCTTAGTCTTTCCTTTCTGTACTTGCTCCTCTTTGCCACTTTCCTTGTTCAGTCGCCTTCCTTGCCTTTCGGGCCCGGACATGCGCTTATTTCATTACTAATGGCAAAGTCCACGTTCCATAGTCGTGAAAGGCTGGCATCTCCGCTCGAGACTCATGCGAAAATCGTTTGACAAGAAACTCCCAAAAATTCTCTTTTTACGTCTCTTTTATTATTTCGGCTCCTTTCCTCAACGGTCACTTTCCCCGCTGCAATTAGTGGGTACTTGCGTCCGGTACTAAGGCCTTTCCAATAAAAGAGATTTTCAAATTTATTGTGCTCACTTGCTTCGTTCAATGCTTTCCCTAGTTCAATACTTTCCACGCTTAAAAAAGCCTGTACTAATATTTCGTTTCGGTACTCGCCTTGAAGCTGACTTAAAAACAAGTAGACCTTTCCTCTCTCGAGGTGGCCCTTATATACCCCTTATTTCCCGCGCTTTTCTTCCCCTTCCCAAGCATCCTTTGTTAAATGAATGTTACTTTAATATTTACTCAATTTTTCTTTTCTTTTTGTCTCTATCTTTTCTGTTTTCCGAGGGATGGCGCCACTTGGCCCTTTTCTCGGTCTTTCCTTTTCCCGTTTACCACCTGGAGGCAGTGACCGCGCTTGTCAACAGCGACGGCCTTGTCGCATCTCTGCGTCGCTCGCTCGTGAGACGGTTCTATCCGTCTCATTGCGAGACTGTTGGATTTCTTTTGTCACCTCGCGTAACTAAAAGTTGAGGGTTGTTTTTTAAGAATGAGGACGTGTGTTTTATAATTTGATTAGTGTCGAAAAATGATGTTGGAATATTTATTTTGTTTAAGATTTTAGTGAATCTGGTTCTAATTTCGATTTGTCTAGGTTTGTCGAGTAAAAAATCTAATTTGGACTCAAGTTCGGAGATTGATTTGTGGTTATGAGTTTTTATGTTTGAGAGTTTGAGCTAAGGAAAAGAAAACTTTTCACCTAGAAACAAGAATGTGGAAATGTGTAGCGGAATATCAATGTTGGAGAGACTTATAAGCCATTCTTTCGTTTCATTTAATGTGATTGTCGAATTTATATTATTCAGAGAATCAGTGGAAAGATTATTATTTGTGTCCTGTTGTCTATTAGTAAGAGTTAAGTATAAAATGTTGTGATTTTGTGTTGCTTGATTTATGTTTTGATAATTTCGGTCATGTACATTGTTTTGGTTCAGATGTGTTTGTGATGATATTGTTCTTGAAAATTCGTCATGATTGAAAATGTGAAGATGTATGTTCTTGGTTCGTTGAAATCTAAGGTTTTGAAGTTTTTTTTTTGTGTTTTTCATATGAGAGTCTCATATGAGAGCTATGAGAATTAATATAATAATACGAATATAAATATATTTCCGCTTAATTTTATGAATTATAATTTATTTGGCATAAGGACGGGTGTGAGTAAAGCGTAAACAATATTTTAGAAGATAAATAAGTTGTAATTTAGATTTATTATTATATTTAAATTAACGTATAAACTAAAAAAATAAGCGATCAGAGTGTGCGATACATTTTTTTGTATACATTAATAACGCAGAGAATCAAGAGCTAAGTAAGCATTGAAATCATCTAAAAGCCTCGCTCGTGCCATCCGGTGACGTCACGCGCGAGTCGTGCTCAGATTGCTTTTTCCCTCGAAGCCTTCGTTTCGGCTTGGCCGCACATGAACGTGCTCAGCGTCCATTTATTGGTGTAGCTGCCGAAGGCGCGGTCGGGAAACTTCGATGGCGCTCGGCTCTTTCCGACGACGTCCGAGCGTCGCTCGCTCACGGACACGCACTACTATGATTGTGTGATGGGCGCGCAAGAGACTAGAGAGGGGGTAACTTTTGCGCACGATCTGGCTGCACTGGTCTCGGTCCCAATTGGTTCTGATAATCGAGGTTCTACTGTAGTTAGAAAACATTGGCAAATATTGCAAGCAATTTTTAAGGTTATCTTTCAGAGTTACACTTCTATTTTTTAACGAGAACAGCTTGAAATGTTTGGTTTAAGGGGTCTTTACACTCCAGACCCTATTTTTATGATATAGCTATTTCTATGATATAGCCTATTTATTCTAAGCTATTTTCATGATTTTTTTAAATTATAAATATTAATATAAAAGTTGTTACACTTACTAAATACACTTTTGAAATACATGTTAAAAATAAATTCTATTTATTATAGACCAACTATTATAGACAAATTTATTATAGACCAACTATTTATAGACCGACATGGTAGTTAAAAAAAAAATTCCTATAAAATTGTAGGTCTGCACTGTTGATGAAATCTCAGAGATGGATCATCCGAAAAAAAAGAATCAAACGGTTTTCGATTCAGTATGTTAATGGCCATAGCGCATATCATACGATTTTTTATAATTGCATAAATAACAAAATGGCAGACATTTTTCGATAAAACAAAACAAAACCTTTTTTTCACTGTTTTGGAAAAAAAAATAAACGAATATCGAGATTTAAAAAATCCTTGATATGCTCTATACCTGTTCTAATAGTTGTAAATTATATGTGGTTAATATTGCATAAGGATAGGTTCAGTAGATTCTATTTTATCAACAAGCCGTCGAAAAACGTTGTTTCGAGGAAAACTCGTGTAAAGTTTGCTTGGGTTACATAAATATATTAAATTAAAAAAAAATCTATTTCGAAAATGCATTTATTAAGTGTAACGACTTTTATATCAATATCTATAATATAAACCTATTTAAAAAAATGCATGAAAATAGCCTTTTTAGCATCTAAAGTGAAAAGACCTCTTAACATATTTTTACCAAATTTTCCGTAGGGGGCGACAAATGGGGCGTCGCAACACGCTTTTATGACACTATCGCTCACGCCGCCAACTCGTACATCAAATGTACAAGACTTGTTTTTATTCTGGGTTCTTGCATCATTGGGCGATAAAGTTTGCGAAAATTTACATTTCATTTTTACTGCTTGTACCCGGTTCTGAACTGTTAAATCCTAATAAAATTCCGAACACTATGACAGTGCGTAATACATCAGATGAAATAATTGAAAATCTATTTCGAGGAGAATACTTGCAAACGCATGTTACTACTTTATGTACATAAAGTGCTGAAACAAATAGGGTGCAGTTAGACTTAAAAAATAAGGTTTAATAGTTCATCACGAGGGGGTTGTAGTACAGATTAGTGTCATTGGTCTTCTACGTATAGTACATAGGCGTGGACCCCAACTACACGACTACCGTTATGCCCGGGAAAGAAATCACTCGAGATCACGGTCCCAAGTGCAGCTACTGATAGAGTGTTATTTCACTACTCTAACGGCCCGGCAGGCGGCTACCCGAGCTAACAACAACATAGCTCATCCGCTGGTAACCCGTAGGAACCCTGACCAGCATGCGGCCTAACCACTGCCACCGCGAATCCAATCTCACCGGCTAGTTTCGCCCCCTTTGAGGATCGGTGGACCACTAGCCCCCTCGGTACTATTATTGATCATTGGTCGGATCATTGCGAATACAAACTCCCGCACCACTTCCAATAGATGAGCTCTCGTCGACATTGGTCGGCCAGCTCAGAACGGCGGTGTCGCTATTCACCGAGGTGTCCCGGACATATTCCTGAAGGATTCGGCCACACGGATATCCCCCGTGCACCCGGGGTTGTAGTACAGTCTGGAACTCCTTATCGGGGTGCTTTTTAATGACAATCCCCTCGGCTCTCATAAAACGGAGTGCTATATTAGTGTGAGTCCCCTCGCCTCTCACAGAATGGGGTACTTTATAAATGTGAGTCTTCTCGCCACTGATAACACAGTATGCTTGTTTATTGTGAGTCCCCTCGTTACCCACAAAGCTGGATGCTTCACTAGTAAGTACCTTCGACTCTCATAAAACGAGGTGCTTGTTTAGTGTGACCTGTTTTGTGAGCGGCGAGCGAATTCAAGTAATCGAAGATCCCGTTTCGAGAAAGACATGCGAAAGACACACTTATAAAGCACCCTGTTTTTTTAGAGGCAGCGAGAATAATCCGAAAAAAAAACGCTCCGAATAACGACTTCGAAACCTCACTATCCCGTGCGGAAATTGAACTTGGGATTTGGTCGGGCCCATATAGAATTTCCCTTTAATAGGGCCCTAATCGGGTAGCCTCACATGGGCCCTTAGTGGCCGGTCACACTTTGCTACTGAGGGCCATTGAAGGAAGAATAATGAGGGCCTTCAAGGATGCCTGATCGACGCCTCATGTAAACCATGGTGTGCCCATAAGTTGTCCCTGTCAATGGATTTGCTCACGTGTGTGTAAATGTATGTATTTCTGCGTATATATGTCCGTTTATATAAGGTCACGATAAACTGCCAATTTTTTTTATAATTATTTAAATAGGATCTATCGAAATGATAGGTTTTTTCCTTGTCTCGCGGCCTACTCCGATCTTATTCGTTTCAGCTATTCTTTTTAAATATCAAATATATTCAAAACGAATAAATAAAGATTCGATTCAAATAAATCTTTATTGGCTTTAATGTACTCTGTAAATCTAAGTGTGCTATGTGTAACTATGTGCATAAAATATTTCATAAATCCAAGATGAAATTAAGCACTTAACTGAGAAATTACCACAACGATTTTGTATCGTAATTCGTCATGGCCTGGCCTTTCGGAATGATTTTTTTCGAAGAAAATATTTCACCTATATGGGTATTGAACCTAGTACCTACCTACTCATAGCTACGCACGCTGCCCCTATGCTACCGAGTGCTTGTAACATCTTCGTCGCAGATATGGCATAAGAGACCAAATGAATTCCTATATTTATTTGCTGTATCACATAAACTATATCAATTAGTTAATATCATTGTGATAATTAAAGAGTTTTATCGAATAACATGCGCATAACCTATATATATATATATATATATATACATAGAATTTTTCTCTCTCTCTCCCTCTCTCTCTCTCTCTCTCTCTCTCTCTCTCTCTCTCTCTCCACCCTCTCGACCCCCACACCCCTTTGATATGAGTGCTGCAATAAAGACAGAACATTAGTTCAATTAAATAGAAAAATGGTTGACTCTATGAAAATTCTATTGAATTAAAAAAATTTTTAATCAATTAGATCCTTTAGCGAATTCAAGTAAATGTTTTTTGAACAGATGAAACCGAATCACAGACTCATTAGGATTAAATAAGATATTTAGTTATTGGACGATATTAAATAGATTTTTATTTGCATAAATAAATATATTTAAAATAAATAATTCCAATAATGGAATACAATAAGAAAAATTTGATTCCACGGGAAATCTAGATAATTCGAATATAAATAAATCAAATAGACATGTGTGTGAAGTTAGCACCGCCATTTTGAAGAACCAAAAAAATTATCATCGTGCTAGTTTGCGCTAGGAATGTGCTACGTTGTGCCGCAAGCCGGTCTTAGAAATTAAAAAAAAAATGAAGCCGAAATTCGGAAAAAAAACGTTTTTAAGGTCCAACACCGCCATTTTGTCGGAATGAAAAAAATGGATGTGCTCGATTGTGCTGGAGTTGTGCTAGCTTGTGCCGCAAACTGCGATTCGATATCGCAATTGGTTTCGTAGAAAATCGCGATTAAAACAAATATCGCAGCACCGCCATTTTGTCGGAATGAAAAAAAAAGTTGTGCTAGATTGTGCTAGGCTTGTGCTAGCTTGTGCCGCAAACCGCATTCCGATACCACAATTACTTTCGTAGAAAATGGCGCGTGAAAAAAAACGCAAAACCTCAATTTTTTAAATAAAAAAAAAATCCTTGTGTTAGTTTGTGCTAGGAATGTGCTACATTGTGCTGCGAGCCGATCTTAGAAATTAAAAAAAATGAAGCCAAAAGTCGAAAAAACGTTTTTGAGACCCAACACCGCCATGTTGTCGGAATGAAAAAAAAATGGTTGTGTTCGATTGTGCTAGGGTTGTGCTAGCTTGTGCCGCAAACTGCGATTCGATATCGCAATTAGTTTCGTAGAAAATCGCGTTTGAAAAAAATAGCGCAGCACCGCCATTTTGTCGGAATGAAAAAAAATAGTTGTGCTAGATTGTACTAGGCTTGTGCTAGATTGTGCTAGGCTTGTGCTAGCTTGTGTCGCAAACCGCATTCGGATACCGCAATTACTTTAGTAGAAAATGGGAAGTAAAAAAAAGCAAAACTTCCATTTTTTTTAATTGAAAAAAAATCATTGTGCTAGTTTGTGCTAGGAATGTGCTACGTTGTGCCGCAAGCCGATCTTAGAAATTTAAAAAAATGAAGCCATCAGAGTCGAAATTTTCGAGCCGCGTTCAACCCACAAAATAAACGCATCCGTCCCCGAGCAGAAATCGGCGACAGCGGATTATTGAGTATCTAAAGGAGGGTACAATGTTTGAAAGTACCATGCGTTAGGGCCTCCGATGAACCTCTGACATGGCAGAAAGTAGACTTTTTGACTCAAAGGCGGTAAGTGAGGACCACAACTGAACCTACGGAACCTCAGGTGGGCCTACTTCGAGCGCTCCCGCAGAACCTACGGACCCCCTACGGTCGGGCTAATCCCGAGTCAAAATTTTTAGCCTCCTCTGAACCCTCGCAGGACCCATTTCTTTTGTAATACATAAGCCGCCGGCCTCCGTTGAACCGACGAAACCTCATTTGTCGAGTTCAGTGCCATGAAGAGTACCCTCTTGGTCCAGGGTAGCCTCTGCTAGACCTCCCAAACCTTCTCTCGACCCCCAGTTTCAGTGAAACGTGCAGAGCACAGGCCTCCTTAACCTGCTTTCAATCTCAAACTGTTGCCTCGACCCCACCTAACCTGCTTTCGGCCTAAATTCGATATCTCCTCCATCATCATTCCATTGTGGCCTGATCGGTAACCCGTTCGATGACGAAAATAATACGAAATTAATAAAAATACATCGTCCCCTTATCAAATTATTAGTGCAATATTAATATGCGCAAACAATCAAATTTGTTCAATATCGATTTATTATTATTTTATAGGCAATTCATAAAAAAATGCTTGCATATAGAGTCTTACTCTATCGGATTAATGGGCGTTTTCCTGTGAGAAAAATCTCACAGGAAAATTCTTAAAAAATGCCAGTCTATCCAGTATAAGCTACGCGACGTTTTTCGTCCTTGACATTTCTTCTTGAACCCTCTAGTTCTTGAGTTACATTGCATTATCTAGAATTAGTCTTTTTTAGCAATAAATGAAATAACATTGCGAAAAAAATCGTACAAAACTTTATAAAAAACGAAAATGGAGTTCCTGCTACCCCGTTCAAGTTTATCATGGATAAACGTAACAAATTTTTTTTGCATAAGTCATTCGCCCAATTCTCGATGGTCGAAAAAAACCGAAAATCAGTCACGTATAAAAGTGCGTACCGGGTCGAAAAGAAAATTATAAAAAAATATTTCAGAAAAGCAATATAAAGCTGAATTCATTCCCGTCAAAACGCCGTTCGGTAAATTTGGTTATCTTTTTTTTACGAAGCTATGTAACTTTTAGTGCAGCAAGAAATATCGACTGGTGTATCCAAACTTTTAAGCGACGGTATATATTATAGAATACTATATATATATATATATATATATATATATATATATATTATACTCGAAATATGTGGTTGCATTAATATATTCGAATATACACTACCAGTCAAAAGTATTCGGACACTTCAGATAACTGCAAAACTTAATATCACTTGGGATCATTGCAAACTTATGGTAGAATAATAATTATTTTACGAAGATACTATAAAGCTCTGTATAATTACTTATATATATAGATCTTTATAGTATCTTCGTGAAATAATAAATTAAATGAATTATATTACTCTAATATTATTTGGCAATTATCCAGCGCTCAAAAGTTTTGCGATCATGTGGAGTGTCCGAAAACTTTTGGGTGGCAGTGTAGATCTAAATAACATATAATGTTGATATCTATATGGAACGTTAGGGTGTTAATTATAGTCTATTTCATGTTCTAAAGGATTGAAATTGTCGGTTTAGAATTCAACCTCATTCGATTTTTTCTTTTTGTTTTTGTTCGTTTTTTTTTTGTTACTTCAGTAATGAGTTGGTAAATGGCGACGGCCGATTACCGTTGATTTTAAATAAAATGTTTGATTTTTCTTTGTTTTCGTTTTTAGCACGTCGAAAATTTAAAAAATATTTCCACGTGTATGTATGAAGCATATTTTTATTTTTTTCCGCTAAATATGATATTAACTAACCGCGTCTATTTGAGTCTTTTTCATTTGAATGAACTAGATTTTTCATAGAACCAAATTTTTCCTATTGCATTCCATTATTAAAATGAATGATTTGAAAAATGTTTATTTATAGAAAATCAATATATTTAATATCGTCCAATAACTACATATTTTATTTGATCCTAATAAATCTGTGAGTCGGTTTCATCAGTTCAGCATTTTCATCTGTTCAAAAAAAACAATTTAGTTAAGTTCACTGAATGGATCTAGTTATTTTTTTTTATTTACCTTAAATCGAATTTTCGTAGAGTTAACCATTTTTCTATTTGATTGAACTAACGGTCCCTCTTTATAGCAACACTCATATCAAAGGGGCGGGGGATAGAGAAGGTGGAGAGAGAGAGAGAGAGAGAGAGAGGAATTTTATATTCCTCTCTCTCTCTCTCCATTTTATATTCCACACACACACATATGTGTGTGTGTGTGCGTGTGTGTGCGGGCGTGCGTGTGTGTGTGTGAGTGTGTTTTTTTGAAAAATCTATAGCATGTTATTCGATAAAACTCTCGAATTATCACAATCATATAAACTAATTCATATACGTTATGTGATACAACAAATAGTTAGAGGTATTCATTTGGTCTCTTATGCCATATCAGCGACCAAAATGTTATAAGAACTCGGTAGCATAGAGGCAGCGGAGCGTAGCTATGAGTAGGTAGGACTAGGTTCAAGTCGCATATAGGGCAAATATTTTCTTCGAAAAAAATCATTTCTAAAGGCCAGGCAATGACGAATTACGATGAAAAATCCTTGTGGTAAAGCTCACAATTAAGGAGTTCATTTTATTTTCGATTTATGAAATATTTTATGCATATAGTACACTTAGCTTTACAGTGAACATTGTAAGTAAATAAAGATTAATTTGAATCTCATCTTTATTAATATATATAAATATCTTTGAAAGAAATATGATCGTAGTAGGCTGTAAGACAAGGAAAAAACCTATTTTATTTAAATAGATTCTATATAAATTAATTTTTTTGTTTAGCAGTGTACAGTAGGCCGAAAGGGGGGGCAGTAGGTTCTGCGGGAGCGCTCGAAGTAGGCCGACCTGAGGTTCCGTAGGTTCAATTGTGATCCTCACTGACCTCCTTTGAGTCAAAAAGTCTACTTTTTGCCATGCCGGAGGTTCATCGGAGGCTCTAACGCATGGTACTTTCAAACATTGTACCCTCCTTTAGATACCCAATAATCCGCTCACGCCGATTTCTGCTCGCCTTCATTTTGTGAGTTGAACGCGGCTCGAAAATTTCGACTCGGGTGGACGCTGCTAAACAAAAAAATTAATTTATATAGGATCTATTTAAATAAAATAGGCTTTTCCCCTGTCTCACAGCCTACTACGATCATATTTGTTTCATTTATATATGTTAATAAAGATGAGATTCAAATGGATCTTCATTTGCTTAAAATGTACACTGTAAAGCCAAGTGTACTATAAGCATAAAATATTTCATAAATCGAAAATAAAATGCATTCCTTAATTGAGAGCTTCACCACAAGAATTTTTTACCGTACTTCGTCATTCCCTGGCCTTTAGAAATGATTTTTTTCGAAGAAAATTTTTGCCTTGTATGCGAATCAAACCTAGTACCTACCGACTCATAGCTACGCACGCTGCACCTATGCTACCGAGTGCTTATAACATTTTGGTCGTTGATATGGCATAAGAGACCAACTGAATACCTATAACTATTTGTTGTATCACATAAGCTATATCATTTAGTTAATATCATTGTGATAATTAGAGAGTGTTATCGAATGGCATGCTATGGATTTTTCAAACAAACGCATATATATTTATAATTCTACTCTCTCCACCTTCTCTACCCCAACGCCCCTTTGATATGAGTGTTGCAATAAAGATGGACCATTAGTTCAATCAAATAGAAAAATGGTTAACTCTACGAAACTTCTATTTAAGGTAAATTTAAAAAAAGTTAACTAGATCCATTCAGTGAACTTGACTAAATTGTTTTTTTGAACAGATGAAAATGTTGAACTGATGAAACCGAATCACAGATTTATTAGGATCAAATAAAATATTTAGTTATTGGACGATATTAAATCGATTGATTTGAATAAATAAACATATTTGAAATCGATAATTTTAATAATAGAATGCAATGGGAAAAATTTGGTTCTATGAAAAATCTAGTTAATTCAAATAAAAAAGAATCAAATAGACGCGGTTAGTTAATATCATAATATTTAGCGGCATGGAATAAAAATATGCTTCATACATACACGTGGAAATATATATATTTTTTTTTAATCGACGGTAATTGGCCATCACTATTTATCGACTCATTATTGAATGAACAAAAAAAACAAAAGGAAAAATCGAATGAGGTTAAATTCCAAACCGACAATTTCAATCTTTTAGAACATGAAATAGACTATAATTAACACCATAACGTTTCATATAGATTTCAACATTATATGTTGATTAGATCTACACTGCCAGTCAAAAGTATTCGGACACTTCAGATAACTGCAAAACTTAATATCACTTTGGATAATTGCAAACTTATGGTAGAATAATTATTATTTTACGAAGATACTATAAAGCTCTGTATAATTAATTAATTATATAGACCTTTATAGTATCTTCATGAAATAATAAATGAAATAAATTATATTACTCTAACATTATTTGGCAATTATCCAAAGTGATATTAAGTTTTGCAGTTATCTGAAGTGTCCGGATACTTTTGACTGGTAGTGTATATTCGAATATATTAACGCAACCACATATTTCGAGTATTATATATACATATATATACATATACATACATACATACATACATACATACATACATACATATATATATATATATATATATATATATATATATATACCGTCGCTTAAAAGTTCGGACACACCAGTTGATATTTCTTGCTGCACTAAAAGTTACATAGCTTCGTAAAAAAAAAGATAACCAAATTTACCGAACGGCGTTTTGACGGGAACAAATTCAGCTTTATTTTGCTTTTCTGGAATATTTTTTTATGATTTTTTTTCGATCTGGTACGGATTTTTGTACGTGACTGTTTGTTACGTGACGTACGGCTTTTTTCGACCATCGAGAATTGGGGGCATGACTTATGCAAAACCAATTTGTTACGGTTATCCATGATAAACTTGAACGGGGTAGCAGGAGGTCCGTTTTCGTTTTTTATAAAGCTTCGTACGATTTTTTCTCGCAATGTTATTTCATTTTTTGCTAAAAAAGTATAATTCTAGATAATGTAATGTAACTCAAGAACTAGAGGGTTTAAGAAGAAATGTCAAGGATGAAAAACGTCGCGTAAGCTTATACTAGATAGCCGGGCATTTTTTAAGAATTTTCCTGGGAGATTTTTTCTCGCAGGAAAATTCGTGACGCCCATTAATCAGATAGAATTGGAGTAAGACTGTATATCCGAGCATTCTTTTATGAATCGCCTATAAAATAATAATAAATCGATATTGAGCAAATTTGATTGTTTTCGCATATTGATATTGCACTAATAATTTGATAAGGGGTCGATGTATTTTCATTAATTGTGTAGTATTTATTCATCATCTGATAATGCATATTTACCGATACCGTTCTTCGGGCGATAATCAGGGAAAACGTATTATCTTCGTCATCGAACGGGTTACCGATCAGGCCACAATGGAGTGATGATGGAGGAGATATCGAATTCTGGCCAAAAACAGGTTAGGCAACGGTTTGAGATTCAAAGCAGGTTAAGGAGGCCTGTGTTCTGCACGTTTCACTGAAACTGGGAGTCGAAAGAAGGTTTGGGAGGTCTAGCAGAGGCTAAGCTGGACCAAGAGGAGGTCTCTTCATGGTACTGAACTTGATAAATGGGGTTTCGTCGGTTCAACGGAAGCTGGCGGCTGATGTATTACAAAAGAAATGGCCCGAGTCGAAATTTTCGAGCCGCGTTCAACCCACAAAATGAAGGCGAGCAGAAATCGGCGTGAGCGGATTATCGGGTATCTAAAGGAGGGTACAATGTTTGAAAGTATCATGCGTTAGAGCCTCCGATGAACCTCCGGCATGACAGAAAGTAGACTTTTTGACTCAAAGGAGGACAGTAAGGCTCACAATTGAACCTACGGAACCTCAGGTCGGCCTACTTCGAGCGCTCCCGCAGAACCTACTGCCCCCCCCCCCTTTCGGCCTACTGTACACTGCTAAACAAAAAAATTAATTTATATAGAATCTATTTAAATAAAATAGGTTTTTTCCTTGTCTCACAGCCTACTACGATCATATTTCTTTCAAAGATATTTATATATATTAATAAAGATGAGATTCAAATTAATCTTTATTTGCTTACAATGTACACTGTAAATCTAAGTGTACTATATGCATGAAATATTTCATAAATCGAAAATAAAATAAACTTCTTAATTGAGAGCTTTACCACAAGGATTTTTATCGTAATTCGTCATTGCCTGGCCTTTAGAATTGATTTTTTTCGAAGAAAATATCTGCCCTATATGCGACTTGAACCTAGTCCTACCTACTCATAACTACGCTCCGCTGCCCCTATGCTACCGAGTGCTTATAACATTTTGGTCGCTGATATGGCATAAGAGACCAAATGAATACCTCTAACTATTTGTTGTATCACATGAGCTATATGAATTAGTTAATATGATTGTGATAATTAGAGAGTTTCATCGAATAACATGCTACAGATTTTTCAAACAAACACACACACACACACACACACACACACACACACACACACACACACACACACACACACACACACACACACACACACACACACACACACACACACACACACACACACACACACACACACACACACACACACACACACACACACACACACACACACACACACACACACACACACACACACACACATATATATATATATATATATATATATATAATTCCTCTCTCTCCGCCTTCTCCACGCCCCGCCCCTTTGATATGAGTGTTGCAATAAAGATAGACCGTTAGTTCAATCAAATAGAAAAATGGTTAACTCTACGAAAATTCTATTTAAGGTAAATTAAAAAAAAATAACTAGATCCATTCAGTGAACTTAACTAAATTGTTTTTTTGAACAGATGAAAATGTTGAATTGATGAAACCGAATCACAGATTTATTAGGATCAAATAAAATATGTAGTTGGACGATATTAAATAGATTGATTTTCTATAAATAAATATTTTTGAAATCAATAATTTTAATAATGGAATGCAATAGGAAAAATTTAGTTCTATGAAAAATCTAGTTAATTCAAATAAAAAAGAATCAAATAGACGCGGTTAGTTAATATCATATTTAGCGGAAAAAATAAAAATATGCTTCACACATACACGTGGAAATATTTTTTTAATTTTCGACGTGCTAAAAATGAAAACAAAGAAAAATCAAACATTTCATTTAAAATCGACGGTAATCGGCCGTCGCCATTTATCAACTCATTATTGAATTAACAAAAAAAACAAAAAGAAAAAATAAAGAAAAAATCGAATGAGGTTGAATTCTAAACCGACAATTTCAATCCTTTAGAACATGAAATAGACTATAATTAACACCCTAACGTTCCATATAGATATCAATATTATATGTTATTTAGATCCACACTGCCAGCCAAAAGTTTTCGGACACTCCACATGATCGCAAAACTTTTGAGCGCTGGATAATTGCCAAATAATGTTAGAGTAATATAATTCATTTCATTTATTATTTCACGAAGATACTATAAAGATCTATATAATTAAGTAATTATACAGAGCTTTATAGTATCTTCGTAAAATAATTATTATTCTACCATAAGTTTGCAATGATCCAAAGTGATATTAAGTTTTCCAGTTATCTGAAGTGTCCGAATACTTTTGACTGGTAGTGTATATTTGAATATATAAATGCAACCACATATTTCGAATATAATATATATATATATATATATATATATATATATATATATATATATATATATATATATATATATATATATATATATATATATATATATATATATATATATATATATATATATATAGTATTATATAATAAATACCGTCGCTTAACAGTTTGGATACACCAGTCGATATTTCTTGCTGCACTAAAAGTTACACAGCTTCGTAAAAAAAAAGATAACCAAATTTACTGAACAGCGTTTTGACGGGAATAAATTCAGCTTTATATTGCTTTTCTGAAATTTTTTTTAAACAATTTTCTTTTCGACGCGGTACGCACTTTTATATGTGACTGATTTTCGGTTTTTTTTCGACCATCGAGATTTGGGCGCATGACTTATGAAAAAAAAGTTTGTTACGTTTATCCATGATAAACTTGAACAAGGTAGCAGGAACTCCATTTGCGTTTTTTATAAAGTTTTGTACGATTTTTTTCGCAATGTTATTTCATTTTTTGCAAAAAAAAGACTAATTCTAGATAATGCCATGTAACTCAAGAACTAGAGGGTTTAAGAAGAAATGTCAAGGACAAAAAACGTCGCGTAAGCTTATACTGGATAGACTGGCATTTTTTAAGAATTTTCCTGTGAGATTTTTTCTCACAGGAAAACGCCCATTAATCCGATAGAATTGGAGTAAGACTGTATATACAAGCATTCTTTTATGAATTGCCTATAAAATAATAATAAATCGATATTCAGCAAATTTGATTGTTTTCGCATATTAATATTGCACTAATAATTTGATAAGGGGACGATGTATTTTTATTAATTTCTTATTATTTTCGTCATCGAACGGGTTACCGATCAGGCCACAATGGAATGATGATGGAGGAGATATCGAATTTGGGCCGAAAGCAGGTTAGGTGGGGTCGAGGCAACAGTTTGAGATTGAAAGCAGGTTAAGGAGGCCTGTGCTCTGCCCGTTTCACTAAAACTGGGGGTCGAGAGAAGGTTTGGGAGGTCTAGCAGAGGCTACCCTGGACCAAGAGGAGGTCTCTTCATGGCACTGAACTCGACAAATGAGGTTTCGTCGGTTCAACGGAGGCTTAGGTATTACAAAAGAAATCGGTCCTGCGAGGGTTCAGAGGAGGCTAAACATTTCGACTCGGGGGGTCCTGCGAGGGTTCAGAGGAGGCTGAAAATTTTGACTCGGGCAAAATTCGAAAAAAAAACGTTTTTAAGGCCCAACACCGCCTTTTTGTCGGAATGAAAAAAATGGCTGTATTCGATTGTGCTAGGGTTGTGCTAAGCTGTGCCGCAAACTGCGATTCGATACCGCATTTAGTTTCGTAGAAAATCGCGTTTAAAAAATATCGCAGCACCGCCATTTTGTCGGCATGAAAAAAAAAATAGTTGTGCTAGACTGTGCTAGGGTTGTGCTGGCTTGTGCCGCAAACCGCATTCCGATATTGCACTTAGTTTCGTAGACAATGGCGATTAAAAAAAAATCGCAACACCGCCATTAAAAAAAAAAAAAAAAAAAAATTATTGTGCTCGTTTCTGCCAGGAATGTGCTACGTTGTACCGCAAGCCGATCTTAGAAATTAAAAAAATGAAGCCAAAATTCTAAAAAATCGTTTTTAAGGCCCTACACCACCATTTTGTCGGAATGAAAAAAAAAATCGTTGTGCTCGATTGTGCTTGGGTTGTGCTAGCTTGTGCCACCAACCGCAATTCGATACCGCAATTAGTTTCGTAGAAAATCGCGTTTGAAAAAAAATCACAGCCCCACCATTTTATCCGAATGAAAAAAAATGGTTGTGCTCGGTTGTGCTAGGGTTGTGCTAGATTGTGCCGCAAACCCCAATTCGATACCGCAATTAGTTTCGTAGAAAATCGCGTTTGAAACACAAATCGCAGCACTTCCATTTTTTAAATTAAAAAAAAATCATTGTGCTAGTTTGTGCTACGTTGTGCCGTAAGCCGCACTTGAAAATTTCGCAAAATAAAGCGAAAATTCGATACAAACGCTTTAAAGGCCTAACACCGCCATTTCGTTGGAATGAAAAAAATAGTTTTGGTAGATTGAACTAGGGTTGTGCCGCACACCGCATGCCGATATTGCATTTAGTTTCGTGAAAAATCGCGTTTGAAAAAAAATAGCAGCACCGCCATTTTGTCGGAATTAAAAAAAAATTGTTGTGCTCGATTGTGCTAAGGTTGTGCTAGAGTTGTGCTAGCTTGTGCCGCAAACTGCGATTCGATATCGCAATTAGTTTCGGAGAAAATCGTGTTCGAAAAAATAATTGCAGCACCGCCATTTTGTCGGAAGGAAAAAAAATTGTTGTGCTCTATTGTGGCTGAGTTGTGCTACCTTGTGCCGCCAACTGCAATTCGATACTACAATTAGTTTCTTAGAAAATCGCGTTTGAAAAAAGAAATCACAGCACCGACATTTTCTCCGAATGAAAACAAAAAATGTGGTACTCGGTTGTGCTAGGGTTTTGCTAGCTTGTGCCGCAAACGGCATTTCGATACCGCAATTAGTTTCGTAGAAAATCGCAAGTGAAAAAATGTGTGTGAACCACCATTTTGAAAAAACAAAAAAATAATCATTGTGCTAGTTTGTACTAGAAGTATTCTACGTTATGCCGAAAGCCGTACTAAGAAATAAAAAAAATGTCGCGAGAATTCGAAAAAAAAAGTTTTTACAGCCCAACACCATTTTGCCGGAATAAAAAAAATTGTTGTGCTAGATTGTGCTAGGCTTGTGCTAGCTTGTGCCGCCAACCGATACCGCAATTAGTTTCGTAGAAAATCGTGAGTGAAAAAATGTGTGTGAAGCACCATTATGAAAAACCAAAAAAATCATCATTGTGCTAGTTTGTGCTAGAAGTATGCTACGTTGTGCCGCAAGCCGCACTCCCAAATAGGGTTTTACAATCGGCACAGTAATGGCCCACGACTGGTAGGTAGAGAACAAACGATGGCGCGGTAATGGCTATGTAAACGGGCCAGATCCGCACCATGCATGGTTGGTGATGGTAAACCATGAGTGGCTGCTAAGACTTGGCCAACTATCATACGCCCATATTGGCCCAGCAACGGCTGCCGGATCTTCTGCCGGAAATGAGAAACAAAAAATTGATAAATTATGAATATAAAAATTCTAGTAGTATCTTTTTTGTTTTCTTATGCTTTACTTATGCCCATGTACATAGAATAATTGCATTAAAAACGCTTTCTGCGTTGTTCAAATTTTTACCTTACATCGGGATCGAACCTGCGCCTTTCGTTCTACTGTCGAGCGCCCTACCCACTTAGCTATTCTAACACTTACAGAATCCATCGTTTGTTCGTTCCTTACTTTTATGCCGATAATTTTATTTGTGATATTAAAGTTTACCGACAATTTTTTTGGTCCATCTAGGCTGTAAAAATAACTCGCTCGTTTTGGGTGAAGTTCCGAAAAGCAGACTTCTCTGATCGCGCTGAAATTTTGCACCGAACTTCCTCTCATTATCCTAAGAGAAACCGTTAACAAATTTTGACGACTAGCAATAGTTTTCGATATATCGCATTGTAAAGTTTATTATTTCACGCCATACGAGTATATCTATATATCCGATAGACACCCCCCTCTCCTCCGGCCGCGCTGCTTCCTGGCAAACAGTGCTCGCCCGTATGTGCATATCACTTGCCATGTGGGATGGGTTTGTTTGGGTTTATTCAATATAGTAGAAGCGCAGTACAATAAATAACTTTTAATATACGATATATCGAAAACTATTGCTAGTCGCCAATATCCTTTTAAAGGTTCTCTTAAAATATTGAAAAGAAGGTCGGTGCAAAATGTCAGCTTCATCAGTGGGATATGCTTTTCGAAACCTTATCCCTTGTTTTTACGTGTTACAGTTTAACGACCTGTATTTGCAAAACGCCCAAAAACAAACCATCAATGGCTGGAATAGATCTGGCAAGCCGTTCATCCGCCTACGATACCCCAATGCTGATCGGCATATTATCGGTGCGATGCTATTGGCCCACCAATAGCTGGCATAGATCTAGCAAGCCTTTCATCCGCATACCCCAATGCCGATCGCCATATTATCTGTGCGATAGTATTGGCCCACGAATGGCTGGCATAGATCTGGCAAGCCGTTCATCCGCCTACAGTACCCCAATGCTGGTCGACGAATTATTTGCCGATTATCAGCAAACCGTTTAATGGCTGAATGCTGGCATTTTTGTTACGACAGGCGACCCTATATGGGCTACGAAAAAAAAAAAAATGAGTTGGGCCTTAAATACCCGTGCGGAAATTGAACTAGGACTTTGGTCGGGCCCATATAGAATTTCCCTACCTTTAATAGGGCCCTAATCAGGTAGCCTCACATGGGCCCTTAGTGGCCGGTCACACTTTGCTACTGAGGGCCATTATAGACAGAGTAATGAGGGCCTTCAAGGATGCCTGATCGACGCCTCATGTAAGCCATGATGTGCCCATAAGTTATCCCTGTCAATGGATGTGTAAATGTATATGTTTCTGCGTATATGTGTCCGTTTATATAAGGTCACGATACACTGCCAATTTTTTTAAATTTATTTAAATACGATCTATTTAAATGAGATAGGTTTTTTACTCGCCTCACGGCCTACTACGATCTTATTTGTTCCAAAGATATTTTTTTATTCGTTTCAACTATTCTTTTTAAATATCAAATATATTCAAATCGAATAAATAAAGATTCGATTCAAATAAATCTTTATTTGCTGTAAATCTAAGTGTACCATGTGCATAAAATATTTCATAAATCCGAAATGAAATTAAGCACTTAACTTCAAGGGCTTATTTGAGGCTTCCCTGATAGGGTAAGCCTCAAATAAGCCCTTAAAGGCCCCTATTTTTATGAGGGATGCCCTATCAATTTTCCGCACGGGTACGTTTTTTTTCTTAAAATTTTTGCTTCATTTTTCAAAAGTTTCTCCACTTTTAATGAGAAATGTACGTCGTAGACAAGTTTCGTTTACGACACAAACTTGCAGATGTTTAGCACAATTGAATGGCGTGAAAAAAGTTACCATTTCAAAATTGGTGATGTAGCGATTTTTTTTTCAATCGCGATTTTGCACGAAACTAAGTGCAATATCGGAACGCGGTTTGCGGTACAAGCTAGCACAACCCTAACACAGTCTAGCACAACTATTTTTTTTCATCCCGACAAAATGGCGGTGTTGCGATATTTTTTTCAAACGCGATTTTCTTCGAAACTAATTGGGTTACACTGTAAAAACGAATGCGTTGTTTCAAGACGTTTCACGTGTGTAATCGGGTCGCCGTTTTCAACACGGCAACTCATGTGTTGATGTCAAACGACACATTTTACGCGTGTTCTGTCAATACGCTTCAAGCGTGTTTTAGCAAGTTCAAAGCGTGTTGTTTCGATACACTTTAGGCGTGTAAACGCTTGTCGCCAATTTCAACATGTTTGAAATGTGTTGATGGCTAAATCAACACACTTTTTGATGTGTACTTGTGGACGCTTGGGCATAACGTACAAGACGTCACGTAGGCATACGTTTAAAAATAAATAAAAAAGGTTTCTCCGTTACTGGTGGTTTATTCCAATGGTTTACTACCATACTTGTAGAGTTCCAGTCGTCCTGAAATCAATTCCTGCGAATAAATTTTATTGTCCATACCCGGTTTCGAACCTACCTAACCTAGTTACTTCTATACCTAATACGTACGCTAACCATTGTGCTATCGGCTATACTTGCGGTTTTTCATCAAGAAACGGAATACATGGTTACATTGAACGAGAAGAGTAATGAAGACATTTCACATTTTATGTGTATGTGTCTACACCCAACACACATAAAATGTGAAATGTGAACAGAAATTTCTTTCACTCTGAACAGGCAATTTTCTTTGCACTGGACAGAAAAATTTGTTCGCACAGAAAAACAAATTCCTTTGCCCCATACAAGCACTATTCTTCACTCCGAACAGAAAACTTTCTTAGCACTGGACAGAAAACTTGGTCCGCACAGAATAAAAAATTAGCTTTGCCCCGAACAAGAAATTTCTCTCACTCCGTACTGGCAATTTTCTGTGCCCTCGACAGAAAAATTTGTCCGAACAGAAAAAAAAATTCCTTTGCCCCGTACAAGCACTTTTCTTCCTCTGAACAGTACACTGTAAGAAAATGGCTTGATTCGACACTTGATTATACACTTGAAAGAAAATGGCTTGATTCGACACACACCGACAACACGCTCATTTTTTACAGTGTATACACTGTAAAAAATGAGCGTGTTGTCGGTGTGTGTCGAATCAAGCCATTTTCTTTCAAACAACACACTTAGTGTAGGTACACGCGACTCGAACGACACAAAGCGTCGTGAAACAACTCACTTGCACGCATGTACCACAAACAACACGCGTCCAGTGAGTTGATATGACAATATGGCGGCTTTTTAACCTCGCTACGTTATGTACGAACTTGCGAAAGAATTTTTCTATTGCGAATTGTGTTATTTTAAAAGCGAAACACATGAGTTTTTGCTCGTCGTGCACACCTACATGAATGAAGAAAATGATGTGCTCTGTGAAACCATGGTAATTGCAACACTCAGTTTATTGACGTATATATAAAATAATTTTTTGGTAAAGTGTCACTGCGAAGAATTTTTTTTATTTTGTGCGGTTCAATATTTTGTTCGTTGTTAAGAAAAGTTTCTGTCCAGAGTGAAGAAAGATGCTTCTAGGGTGCAAATTTAACTCTATGCGTACCAAGTTTTCTGTTCAGTGGGAAGAAATTTTCTGTGCGGAGTGGAGGAAATTCGTTGTTCCGGGCAAAGGAAATTTTGTATTCTGTGCGGACCAACTTTTCTGTCCGGAGTGAAGTAAATTTCTTGTTCGGGGCAAAGGAAATTCTTTATTTTGTGCAGACCAATTTTTCTGTCCAGGGCAAAGTAAATTCTCTGTCCGGAGTGAAAAAAATTCCTTGTTCGGGGCAAACGAAATTTTTTATTCTGTGCGGACCACTTTTTCTATCTAGTGCAAAGAAGGTTTTTTGTCCGGAGTGGAGGAAATTGCCTATACGGGGCAAACGAAATTTTTTATTCTGTGCAGACCAATTTTTCTATCCAGTGCGAGGAAAGTTTTCTGTCCGGAATGGAGGAAATGGCTTGTACGGGGCAAAGGAATTTTTCTTTCTGTGCGGACAAATTTTTCTGTTGCGGGCAAAGAAAATTGTCTGTTCGGAGTGAGAGAAATTTCTTGTTTGGGGCAAAGGAAATTATCAGTTCGGAGTGAGAGAAATTTGTTGTTTGAGGCACAGAAAATTCTTTATTCTGTGCGGACCAATTTTTCTGTCCAGTGCAAAGAAAATTGCCTGTTCAGAGTGAAAGAAATTTCTGTTCACATTTCACATTTTATGTGTGTTGGGTGTAGACACATACACATAAAATGTGAAATGTCTTCATTACTCTTCTCGTTCAATGTAACCATGTATTCCGTTTCTTGATGAAAAACCGCAAGTATAGCCGATAGCACAATGGTTAGCGTACGTATTAGGTATAGAAGTAACTAGGTTAGGTAGGTTCGAAACCGGGTATGGACAATAAAATTTATTCGCAGGAATTGATTTCAGGACGACTGGAACTCTACAAGTATGGTAGTAAACCATTGGAATAAACCACCAGTAACGGAGAAACCTTTTTTATTTATTTTTAAACGTATGCCTACGTGACGTCTTGTACGTTATGCCCAAGCGTCCACAAGTACACATCAAAAAGTGTGTTGATTTAGCCATCAACACATTTCAAACATGTTGAAATTGGCGACAAGCGTTTACACGCCTAAAGTGTATCGAAACAACACGCTTTGAACTTGCTAAAACACGCTTGAAGCGTATTGACAGAACACGCGTAAAATGTGTCGTTTGACATCAACACATGAGTTGCCGTGTTGAAAACGGCGACCCGATTACACACGTGAAACGTCTTGAAACAACGCATTTGTTTTTACAGTGCTAGCACAGTCTAGCACAACTATTTTTTTTCATCCCGACAAAATGGCGGTGCTGCGATATTTTTTTCAAACGCGATTTTCTACGAAACTAATTGGGTTATCTAACCGCAGTTTGCGACACAAGCTAGCTCAACCCTAGCACAATCGAGCACAGCCATTTTTTTCATTCCGACAAAATGGCGGTGTTAGGCCTTGAAAACTTTTTTTTTCGAATTTTGGCTTCATTTTTTGAATTTCTAAGATCGGCTAGCGGCACAACGTAGCACAAATTAGCACAGTGATTAATTTTTTTTAATTTCAAAAATGGAGGTTTTGCGTTTTTTTCACTCGCCATTTTCTACGAAAGTAATCGCGGTATCGGAATGCGGTTTGCGGCACAAACTAGCACAAGCCTAGCACAATCTAGCACAATTATTATTATTTTTTTTCATTCCGACAAAATGGCGGTGCTGCGATATTATTTTCAAACGCGATTTTCTACGAAACTAATTACGATACCAAATCGCAGTTTGCGGCACAAGCTGGCACAAGCTAGCACAACCCTAGCACAATCGAGCACAACCATTTTTTTTCATTCCGGAAAAATGGCGGTGTTGTGCCTTTAAAACGTTTTTTTTCGAATTTTAGCTTTATTTTTTTTAATTTCTTAGATCGGCTTGCGGCACAACGTAGCACATTCCTAGCACAAAGGTTATTTTTTTGGTTTTGCAAAATAGCGGTGCTAACTTCACACACATCAGATAGACGCGGTTAGTTAATATCAATAGAATTTCTCTGTCAGTGTAGGTGTTTGCTTTGCCATGTAGTAGATGACGTCCATAATTTTGGATGCAACTTGAGCAAAATGAATGGCTACCCCTTCGAAAATTACCTTGGAAAAATAAAACGTTCTATTGGAAGTCTAAATAGGTATCTGGTTCAATTTTGTCGCAGACAGAATGAAAAAGACATCTTCTTTGAGCGGCCAAGAGAAATTCCTCCGGAATTTCAGTTATGAAAAAGGTGATTAAAGCCGAGAAAATAATTGCTGAAAAATTGATTTTTAATAATAGCACTACAATTAGCACTACCACGCCAAATAACATTGTGCTTTTAAGCAATGGATGTGCAGTAGAAATTAGAAAAATATTCGGATCCAATCAATGTCTAGAATCTTTTTTGTTGGAAGGTAATATCTGGAAAACGAAAACCGATCTATTGACTTATTCTACACAATCGGGTAAAGTTCATAAGTGGAAAATATCATCAAAATCTTCGGAAGAAATAATTTTTCATATGGAAAGTATTCGGCGAAAAATAGTCACTATAAAAATGTAAAAAAACCGAATGGAATTGTTCAAACATACGCACTGTCATCACTCCATGAGTGAATAAAGCAATGAGAATAATATGTAATTTTTTAAAGGACTTGTAAATGTAATATATAATCATTTTTAATACCCTCACGTTTTTATCCTATTTTTACCTATTATCGAATAATTGAGTGTAGTAATTAAAATACTACAAACGACTTAGTCCAAGCTATGTATACTGGTCCATTCCCTATAATGCCCAAACCGGGCCGTATTGTGGCAATCCCTGTGCGGATTGCCATAATAGGACCCTCAAAGGCCAACACCTGTCGGGATTGCCATATAAGGGCCTTCAAGGGCTTATTTTTATGAGGGATGCCCCGTCAACTTTCCGCACGGGTACAAATCCATCGTGATTTACTACGGAAACTTAGTTTTAAGGGTTCACTCGACACTACTTATTTCGATACTTCCAATACATAGAATGATAACATGATTTTTTAATTGTTCTCCGCGAATTAAGTTTTCAATTGTCCCATCAGATGTATCACGAGTTGTCATAGCAACAGTAATATCTTTATAGTTTAACTTTTTAAGAAGACCGACAAAAAGTAAAAGTAAAATCTAAATTCTCACTAACTTAATCGTGTAATAATTCACGTACCCAGAATGAAAACCCGTCTCGTACATTCACAAGCAGGGCATTCACGTACAGGGCACAATGTATATTATTATATTGTTGTATAAAGGTTTCGGGTGTCTATCGGAAGGGTATGGACAAATCTTTGTTATATAGAGGTTCGACTGTATATCAAAACAAACATTTCAAGGTTTTTAAAATGAAAACAATGTAGAAGTGTAGCTCCGAAATGTAACGGTAAACATTTTTTTAATTTAGCCATTTTCTTTAACTTAATACTTAAACTTTATAGTTTAACTTTTTAAGAAGACCGACAAATAGTAAAAGTTAAATCTAAATTCTCACTAACTTAATCGTCTAATAATTCTCGTACCCAGAATGAAAACCCGTCTCATACATTCAATGTACGAGTAGCCGGCTCGAGCGAAAGAGTGTTCTCTCCAAAATTTAGCAAACATATACAGTCGAATCTCGATATAACGAATCTCTAGGGAAGTTCGTTATATCGAGGTTTCGTTACATCGAGATCATGTTCTTTAAAAAAAAATAGTGGTATAAATATAGAGAAATATAGAGAAAAAAAGTTTTAAATTTGAGCAATTTGTACAAGCTATTAGCAATTAGGCCACAATGTATATTATTATATTGTTGTATAAAGGTTTCGGGTGTCTATCGGAAGGGAATGGACAAATCTTCGTTATATCGAGGATTCCTTTATATCGAGGTTCGACTGTATATCAAAACAAACATTTCAAGGTTTTTTTTAATGAAAACAATGTAGAAGTGTAGCTCTGAAATGTAACCGTAAACAATTTTTTAATTTAGCCATTTTCTTTAACTGCGTTTTTTGTCAAAAAAATGTTTCAACACTATCTCATTGATGTGCCTAACATATTTTTTTCAACAAAACCGGCTGTGCCGTTTTCCAGAAAAACCACTTTTTTATTTTGCTTCCCCTTTCCATAACTTTTACAAAAATGGAATCTTGAGGTTGATACTTGCAAGATTTTTAGTCACATAGATGCCCATCTATATGGTGCGAGTATTGGCTTCATTTTGAACTTTTGCACGCTTGCTTCCCTTGCCATTTTCCGCTGATTCTGTGAACGTCGACTGTAAAAACTGAGCGCAACAATTGACCGATCCCTTTTTTCGCCAAATTGTCGGTCTTTTTTAACAGCTATATGGAAAACAATCTAGACTACTGTGAAAAACAATCGCAGTAAAACAAATTTTTAAGCATTTTACAGCGTGAATTATACGAGAAAAACCAGAAATTAAAAAAAGTTGCACCGCTTCGATGTTGTGCACGGGGAATGGATTTTCATTTAATCGCTTCTGGAATTGTAAAGAGTATTATTAATAATATAATTCCGCTTCAAATTTATTCGTTAGCGGGCTACCTACGATCTTTGTTACCGGGTTGTGGATTACGAAAATAAAAAGTGCATATTTCGACTTTGAATTATCATAACTGGGGTAAAAAGGTTACATGCCGTGTAAAAATTCGAGTCGGAAAAAAGTACTGCCCCTGAGCTGCCTTCCCTAAATAATATCAGGCTCTGGTCGGGCCTTCCACTTTGGAATACGTTCGCAATGTAACGGGTCTAAGACTAGGGCCACATCCGCCGCGCTGTTCCCCTTCTGGGGAACTGATCAGGAACGGGCTGAAGAACAAGCGGTATATGACCAGGAAAGTCGTAGGGAATAGATCAGGAAATAACCAGGAACAAACGAGGAAATTAAAAATGACGTTTCAGTGTTTTTGGAATCCTTGAGGAGATAAAATCGGGATAGTATTCAATTTAGTATTTCGATAACATATTGTTTGTTGGTTATCCACTCGCTAAGCTAGTATATGAGTGTATACATACGCTTTCTGCATTTCCTGATAGGCAAAGGGACAGAAAACCGTACACAGATCACTATTCGAGCGAAAAAGGCCTAGAGTGCAAAGGGTTACTTCGCACGCATTGCAAAATCATAAGCGTAGGGGCACGCTGTAAGCATAGCAATTCTGTACATGGTACAACTCACAGGACGAACTTTTATCCTCGTACGATGGTACCTTGCTTACGCGAAGCTCTTCGCTTGTAGCCACCTGGCGGATTGTTGGCGAAATACATTCAGGTAATGGCTTCCTGGCCAGAACATTGATATTTCCCAACATTGCGACAAGGCGTTCAAAAACCACTAATGATCTGCTTTACTTTTTTGCCTCATAAAATAGTTTGGCTATTCTTTATGCTTCAATCATTAGTTATCGTAATCCCAGTATTTATGATAAGCATTGTTATCCTCGTCGATAATCATTGATGAAATGAATGATTTTAATGATGAATAGAATTACAACAGATGTATTAGTTTCATCCGAATCAATTATAAATATATTTGATGAGGTGAAAAGCAAAGTATGTTTTCTTTAGTTCATAAATACAGGCTTCACTTTTCAAAAAACGCTAATGTTCTGGCCGGGTAGACATTATGTGAAGATGTACTTGCTCGCAATGTATCCCAGCCAGAAGATTGGAATTACCAAACATAGGGGGTAAGCCATAAAAAAAACGATTTTCTGATCTTCCATAGGAGGTTTGTTTCATAGGAGGGCCTGATCAGGCAAATCAAACAAGGCACGTCTGGTCAGGGCCGGACACAAAGTAGGGAACGTCTGGTCACATTTCTGCACGGGATAGCGTCCACAAGAGAGCGTTGAGAAACTAAGTCATTTTCGTACGAAACCCTGAAAAAAAACTATTGGACGTTTTTTTGTTAACATGGAACGTTTTTTGTCGAGGATACGGTATAATAGTATGCAAAAAGTCAAACACCGGGGTTTGCCTTCTCTCATATCCCGAGGCTGTAAATATTTCGAAATATTTCAATCTATGCGACATCATACAGAATGTCGACTTGAGCTGAAAAACACGAAAATTTGAAAAGTACCGCCGGTATTTGCGTACAAGGTACGGAAAGGGTATAGTAAGTAAAGTACATATTTTTATTTTTGCAACATAAATGCCGATGTTATTTTTCGAATTTTTGTTTTTTTTTTTTTCAACGGAATGTCAACTTGAGCTGCAAAACATGGAGAATCCAAAAATAGGTCTCAGTCATCCGAGGTGGACATCTTAATCTAATCACTTTTCTGCATCCTGTAAGAACCAGTGGAGTAGGGAGTATACTAGAATGCCGAGTATCTGATGTGACGTCGACAACTCGTAACTTACAATCCAAAAACTTGTTAATAATTTGAAAAGTTTGCCTTTTAATGACCCTCACCTGCCGATAGGATTAGCCAAAGTAGCAGTCATGCTCGCTCTATACGCGACAGTGACAAGAATACTGTAGAACCACCACCATCCAATAAAAACTCTCACCGCCCAAGCAGACGGTATTCTTGGTAAGGAGACCTGAAGTAACATGCTGTATGTGTACAGGACACTATTCCCAGTCTTGGTAAAAAGTTCCAAGCTCCGAACAGATGTCTTTTTTTTGGACGATGTTTTTTCCATCTTACGACGAAAATGTTGTATCGACCGACACGTCACTTCTGTTATGATTTCCTCCGCATCAAAACTTACATACTTTTGGTAAGTTAGAGCAAAAAAATGAAAAGTGTAAGCTCCCAGAATAAGGGTGAATATGACGGCGATCCAAGTATACAATCTGCCAAAAATATGAAACAATGTGTTAATTTTTTCTAAGGGCACGTACATTTTTTTCTCATTGAATTATTCAATTTGCTACAAGCAAAAAATATTTTTTTGACTGTCAGAGAACACTTGCTAACAAAATTGCGCACCACCGATGGCGTTAGCGTGTCAGCCAAATCAAGATTTTGCGTTAAACCATGTAAATTGTCAATACAATCTGTGAAGTTTTCAAACATATCGTTTTCACCGATTGTGTTAATGGCTCGAATTAAAGGGAAGCACAATTTTATTTTCAACCCTTGTTAGTTTAGAGATGTGAATATCTTTATTTTCTTACGAACGATAGCAACCGTCTTTGGAAATCGTTTATCCGAAATCGTCAACTATCTCGCTGACACATGATCACATGTAACATTCTGTTTATCATCACTGGTCATTAAAGCGGCGTAACACGCGCTATAAAAAGCTCTTCCAAAATAACCCAGCCAATCGTAATGAAATTGGGCTTAGCAAATCCATAATTTTAGGAACCGGAAGTTGTATAATGCTTCACTTTTTAAAAATATTCACTGATTTGCAGAAATAATAAAACCTAACTGTGCTTATGCAATTCAATGTGACAAATCTGTTTTCTCCTTGTTACGCGTAAAAAAAATGTACACCTGAACGGTACGACCAGAAGCTTCCAGGAATTGTCAGTCAGTGCTTCGGGTGTGAGAAACGTCAGACATTCCGTGTTATAGGGAATTGAAAGATCTAATAATCGATCATGTCCAAGTGTGTGATACAGATCGCCGATGAGAAATGCAGCGTCTCCAGCTACGGCTTCTCCAAGTAGACCGTCGAAGGTATCATTTTCTCCGCGGCTTCCCCAGCGCGTTATTTCGATGCCAAATGGCTCATAAAATTCCGCCACAAAATTCAACTTATTCTCCAATACTCTAACGAGCTCGAATTCTATTCCAAGTGCTCCGCCAGTTTGAGTTTCACACTCGTTATTTATTTTCTCATTCGTAAATCGCTGAAACACTTTTTTGGCTGCTTTGGTGACCGCTGGTATATGTTCGAATACTGCTATTTTCAGGGCTGTTTTTCTTAAATCCTGTGTCTTCAGGACAAAGTGATCTGTTCCGTAACGAAATTTTCCACGATGCCAACTATCGAGGTATCGCGTGGCAACAAATTGTTTTCCCCGTACGGGGTAATGAAGGGTATTGAGGTTGAACCATTCATAAGAAACTCGTTCCCCAGAACGATGCTTAACGATATTGAAACGTCGAATGAACACGACATTTGTTATTCTATTCCAAATGCGCCTCATGCTTTCAATGAAGAGTCTCCAGTCGTGAATCAGCAAGAACAAACCACGAGTGTTGATCAGCCTTCCACTAAACGTGAATATAAATGTATTGAAAACAAACTGTTCTTGATGATGAAATCGTATGCATGGTGTGGAAAATTGATTGACACACTGAGAAAACAGTTTATTTATAGTAAAGAAATACATTTGGTTGGCACTTTCATTCAAATATTCATTAACTGTTACAACATTTGTTAGTCGTTAAGAAATATTCGTGTTCTCATGAAACATTTTTATAGCCATAGTATTTATTAGAAAAAAAAAAGAAATATTAGATCACTTTTATTTCTCTTAACTCAGTAGATGTTTACGGTCATCGAAAAACGAGTTGAAATTGTGATATGACGATACAGTTCAAGTCAGTAAAGATTATCCGACTATCCTGTGTTCAATGCACAACATTGTCACAACAATTGACCGATCTTCATTCAAAACGACTATCTTGGCCGCATTTGAGCCAAGAGTCACACAGTTGACGCGACAACTTCTCTATTTAACGCACATAAGGATTTATTAACCATTAATGAATCTGTATTTAAAATGTTGGCCCAGTAGTTTTTTGAGATAACAGTCATACACTTATTACAAAATGAATATTTGGTAATTAAAAAATCTTCAGTTGAATCAAATAGCCCTGTTAACCCTTTAACGGCCATGCCTATTTCTGGATGGCTCAAAATAATTTCTTCTGGTATTATAGGTAAAAAAGGGTCAAATATGAATATCCAACCATAATTTTGTCGATCAGGGCCTGGGAAATAGTATTTTCGGACTTTAGCAAATTTGTTACTAACATCCCGCTTCCACTCGCTCGGTTCGAACTATTATTCTAATTCAATAAAAAATCTTCAAAGCCTATTTCGTCCAGTCAAGCTTTCTTTACACAATTCTATCAAAAAATATTTTAAAAATGTCCATTTACTTACTTTTTTGGACAAAAAACGGGCAGCAGATCAAATGCTGGGGCAAGCGTTAAGTAAGCAAAAGTTGACGTTTAAATTTCAAGCTATCCTGGCATTTGTTGCTACATCTAGCTTAGATTGATGGAACTGTGAAGTAGCTTGTCCGCTATAGCGTCCTTACGCTTTTACCGACGGCGTCAAAGTGAACGTAGCAAATTTGATACAATGGCAGTTAAACGGTTAATAGCTAACAAATAACTGTTAAAAATCAAAGACTCGTCTCAAATAATTATATGTTAATAGTTAACAAATCTGTACTTGAGATAAGTATCGTACATTTGGCAAGACCGTTTACTTTGTACGCTACCATGGCTCTTTGTCGCACAAGCAGGCTCGTGCGCAGTCGCGACGTACATATGATCGAGGTACATTGGAGACTGTGCGTAACCGCATGTCCACATACCTAGAGGATATCAGTTTGGGACCGTGAAAACGTGAATTTATTGCCTGCGCCGATGGCATCAATTAACGATTTCCTTGTTTTGTGGGACCTGCCAAATCCTTAGGAAACTTTCGTAAGTATATATAGGGAATATGACCCGGTGCGTTGGTCTAGTGGTTAGCGTGCTGGCCAGCGGATCGGGAGGTCCCGGGTTCGAATCCCAGTCGCGTCAGTTTCGTCGTGAAATGTTTTTCTACGACATTTCTCGGCGACAGACGACTAGTTCGGTGACTGGGGGGCGAACTTGGGACCGGCTATATCGGTATGGGTTTTCCGCAGTTTCCCTATGCCCATAGCAGATATGTCATGGTGAATACGAAACAGGTGGGGAAGTCGGCTGCGGCCGCAACGTGGGGGGGGGGGGGGTGGAATTCGCGGTAGGGGGCAGTTGTTGGAGGGGATATGGGGTAGTGGAATGGGAGGCAGAGGAGCGATGAGGAATCGGAGGTAGAACGTAGTTGAGGCGGATTGGGGCTCGTAAGAAAGGGAAGACCCTGTACGACTGGAACAAAATGATTTGAAAAAAATATATATACATATATATACATTAGACCTGTCCTTAAGAAGGGCAAAATCGAATTTTAATGGTCTTACCCCCGAAATTGTTTCGTGATAATTTTTTTTAAATGTCAGAATTAAAAAAAAAAGATTCCTCCATATTTACCCACCGCTCGGAAGTCTTACTTTTTCCGATAAGAAAAGCATTGATTTTTCGTGATTTTCAATCTTTTTTTTTACCGTTGCCCTAATTATCAGCTAAAAAATCGTAAATTGTCAGAAAATGTTGACAGTAATGTTACCTTTTTGTCGGATTTTTTGGAATTTCGATACAAGCGTTTTTGGGGTAGATCAATCACATCTTTATTCTCTGTATGTTGCGAAAAACGCTAGAAAAAATCGAAAAACGTGATTTGGAGAGTTAAATATCGAAAGAATTCAATCGGAGTAGTCTTAAAACATACGGAATTTTTTGTACAAAATAATTAATCACGTAAAAAATATTCAGGGCCACCCCTGCAGCCAAATCGATTATGCCATGATTTAAAATTTTTCTGTTTTTCCTGCTTCACTTGCTGTTCGAGCACGTCGCATCCCCACAAAAACCAATTTCAAGAACCCGGCATCGCGTACACATTCTGATTGTTTGTCCTGAATGTTTATCCGTATTATCTTTTGGAAATCAATTATAGTAATGAGAAAAAGTGCATCAAGATTTTCGATCATAAGTTAACAAGAGTTGGATGAAATTATCCAAAATAAACTATTTGAGATTAGCTCAATGTGAAATGGTACGTCTCCTTTGTTAATATTGTTCCTTCTACAACGCACCATAGTCCTATTTCCTCCGACCCAGCACGCGCTATGTGCACAGTGCGCCCGGACTATATCCGCGCGGAGTAACACGAACGCGCCCGAACAAAGGGTCTTGTCACCGCTGGACTCCGAGCTCTGAGTTCCGAGAGCGTCGACTCGAGGCCCAGCAGTCGCTCTCCAACAGCCAACAATTGCACTCTCCCATATTTCGTCAATTTAGGTTAGGTGCACAATGCGTTTACGAGAAAATATTCGTTTGATTAGTTATGTGGATTCCCAAATTTTCGGGAGCAAACTACCATCAACTCGTCAAGTTTTAAAAGTTTTGTTTCTCAACACATGAGTGTCAGGTTTTTAGATAAAAACAAGTGCAGCACTAGCCGTACGTGAAACTATGATTTTTTGGACAAAAGCCAGATAAAAAACGAAGCAAGATTATAACTGCCTAACGAAACTAATCGATTTACATCAACAATGGCATCTATTGGGAAAAAATATGAATGCCCCAAGCAATAAAAAGAGGGAAGGGGAATTTTGCGGTAAACTGGATGACCTTTTTGACATCGCCCATCAAGATGCGCTTGCAGGCCTCGACGATATAAGAACGGAATTTCTGCAAAATCAAAGGAAGCCCGGTCGTATCGGTTTCATCTGGGATATCCAAAGCACATATGATTTGATGGAGGCAGCAGAATTGCGAAAAACAACCGTTGCGTTACAGAGGTTGGAAAGAATGGAACAGGAAAGAGCATTATTTGCTAATTTTCTCCGAATATCTTGAACAAACCATCTTTTTATGACCCTGAAGATTTCTGTATTTGCCTTCACCTTTTGCAACCTCTATTTCCTGACTTATGCTATTTCGGAAACATATCATAATAGACTATTGTTCTTGGACCAATTACCTAGTTGTGCGTATTATTTATTTTTTTGAACTTCAATTTCGTATACGCTAGTGGCTTTTTTACCATTTAGAGATATTGATTGCCATACATTTACACTGAGGGGCGCTATCGAAAAATGTCGTAATACTTTTTGGCTTCTTTTTCACATTTTTAATGGCGCTTATTTTCAGATTTTTAATTAATTTTTTTTTAATTTTTTTTATCCGTATCTGCAAATTTCGTTCTTTTGTGAGCCATATTTTGTAAACCGCGGCGTAATTTTTTTCATTCAGGGTCATTTTTTTCATTGATCCTCAATCAGCAAAGATATGTAATAACGATAAAAATTGCTTCCAGATGAGATCTTGGAGTTGGCATCGAGTGATGGTGGCGATTTTTCACAAACGTTGTCACAAAAATCCATTGGCACACTCTCGAATTATTCCACAGAAGACCATCCTGCAGGTGATGCTGGACCATCGAATCCGAAAAAATCTCGAGGCATTGTAGATGTGGTGAATGACAAACTCGTCGCGGTTCTTGATAGGTTCAAAGTCTCTGATACATCGGCCGTTCATTTAGTCGCTTCTGTAGCTTAGTCTCTTGGATTCGATTTAAATGCGTTGATTGTTAATCAGAGCTCGATAAAGAGAAAGCGTGAAAAATTGCGTGAAATGAGCTCCATGAGAATAAAAAGTATGTTCCAAAATACTGACTTGCGAGCGGCTGTTTTACATTGGGACGGAAAACTTTTGCTTGATTATGAAAGCGGTAAGAAGTTTGAGAGACTACCCGTTTTGATAACAAACAGTGATTCTGAGAACTCAGTTAGGTGTCCCAAAACTTGAAAATAGGAGAGGCGTTACGCAAGCAAACCTCATTCATGATGTTCTCGATGAGTGGGGTGCTTTGAGCTCGATAAAAGCTCTTTGTTGTGATACAACGGCTTCGAACATGAGTGTCATGAATGGCGCGGCAATTTTATTAGAACAAATGTTAGAGAAATCTATTTTATACCTGCCATGTCCGACACCATATTTTCGAGATAGTTTTGAAAACCGTTTTCAACGCGAAATTAAAGTCCCCCTCGACTGGACCAGATGAACCTATTTTCAAACGTTTCAAAGATTCCTGGTCGAAAATCGATTCAACGGCATTTCGCATCGGAATTGATGATAAAAAAGTACAGAGCGTTGAAACTGTGGAGAATATCACGTGAATAAATTCATTTGTTGAATGGGCATTAGAAACGGATCAACCTCGAGCGGATTACAAGGAGCTTTTGAATTTAATAAAATTATTTCTCGGAACCATCCCATCGCAAGGAGTCGTAATACGTTCACCGGGTGCAATGCATCATTCACGTTACATGTCCAAAGCTATTTATTCTTTGAAAATATTTTTATTCTGAGACAGTTTCGAAATGACGAAAACGCTATCCGAGCGATCCGAGATGTATCGGTTTTTATCGTAACGATTTATGTGGAAGCATGGTTCACTGCTCCAATCGCAGGAGCAGCTCCAAATCACGATCACCTTTGGTTTTTGAGCCCTGAAACGGTCGCCTCATCATTTTTTCATGAGAATTTACCATTGGACGTAAAACGTTGCATAGTGTCCGAGTTGGGCCCGCTCGACGTAATCGAAGAAATTGATCAAAATTGCCCGAAGAAAATTGTAATCAACGTAAAAGACGTCGGTAATTTCTGTGACACAGAGATGGATCATTTTTGTAACATCGCAAATACGAAATTTTTGTCCCATTTGAAATTGATCAATCGTTTCTACAAATTGACCCATCTCTTTGGTCTGAAAATGAGAGTTTCCGAGAAGGTTCGGAAATTGTAAAAAAATTAGAAGTTGTGAATGATGCGGCAGAAAGGGCGGTTGGTCTATTCACAGATTTTAATAATATTCTGACGCAGAATGAAAACCAGAAACAATACATTTTGCAAGTCATTGAGGAACATAGGAGAAAATTCCCTGATTCAAAGAAGGTAACGAAGGTCATGCAAAATTTATGAACAAAGCAATCGGTTTAAGGAAGTATTATGATGTTCTTTGCTATATAATTTAGAAATACGTGACAGGATCAAGATCCTTAATATAATATGTGATGACTTAACCGATTTTAACTTCTATATTTATAAACTAGAAATTCTGTTCTATTATTCTATAATAATAATAAAATGTGTGAAGACTTAACCGATTTTAACTTCTATATTTAGACCTCTGGAAGATACTTTTCGACTTTTTTTTCTATTTTCAGCGATTTCCGAGAATTTATCATCTTCGGCGAAAAGTTTCCTATTTTTTTTAACCTCTGCCATGTTATTCCTCCTATTTTTAGCTCTCAAAACGACGTTCTTCGACATTTTTTTGCCTTTTTCCGCGTTCTTCGCAACGTACAGAGAATAAAGATGTGATTGATCTAGCCCAAAAATGCTTGTATCGAATTCCAAAAAATCCGACAAAAAGGTAACATTACTGTCAACATTTTCTGAGAATTTACGATTTTTTAGCTGATAATTAGGGCAACGGTAAAAAAAAGATTAAAAATTACGAAAAATCAATGCTTTTCTTATGGGAAAAAGTAAGGCTTCCTAGCAGTGGGTAAATATGGAGGGAAAACAATGAAAAAATTCTGACATTGTTTAAAAATTATTTCCAACCAATTTGGGGGGTAAGTCCATTAAAATTCGATTTTGCCCTTCTCAAGGACAGGTCTAATATATATAATATTAAATTATGAATTAGAGCAGGGGTGGCCAAGACCTCGACCGCAGGGCCGGTCGACCGCCTATTTTCTATAAGAGTCGTGTACTTGCTGTACGACGTATTGATGCTACCATCTTTGTTGTCCTCCGATTAACGGACTTGCCACTTGTAGAGGACAAACCGTTGTCCAACGATTTGTCGTCTACAAGAACAACTCTCATTTTCTATGAGAGTTGTTCCGTGTACACTTGCCCACTAGCACTATAGTACTACATTGATTCAACTGCGCATTCAGCTACCTACAATCAATTAATGACTTTGTCCAAATATTCATTTGGTAACCATACACGAATTTTGACTTGTGCGAATATAAAATATAGTTCACTCAACTATCCTCTACATCTGGGACAACTTTTCCACTGATCGCATTGAATAAACGCCTCAGTTATAGGAAACCAGTATTTATAGCATATTAATAAGAAGCATTGGGTTAGACCAACTGTATATCTATTGGCTGTTAAGAACGGGTACGTCCTATTAAAGTACCCATTTCTTATCTATTACCAAATCTTTATTCGTGACAATTCAGGGGCTCAAATGAATGATTCATTAACTGTAAGAAGATATTTATTTCGCCATATCCAACTTTACCATTTGTTATTAGTTAACAAATCCTGGCACATAGAAATATATTGTTTTCTCAGTGCACTAACATTTTTCTAAATTTGTTTCATTTTTCAATGGCGGCGTCTCCGCGAAAAATGATCGTAAGTCAGTTCTAAAAAAGAGGTTTGAAGCGTTTCCAAATAATTGATAGAACATGCATCATTCACGATAACTCGTTTTCATAATAACAATTTTTTTAAATCCCATTGCGAAATATCTTATTTTCTTTCATCAATTTTGCAACCTTTCTGCTTTATAGAAAGCAAAGTAAAACATATTTTAAAAAGTCTGTGAAGAATTATTTCCCAGCTCAGATGACAAAAAGGATTACTCTGAAGTCACGTGATTCTTTAATCCTTTCAAACGAATGTGGCATATTTGCACGGTTAGACAAAAAATCTGAGCACCCGGACTTTGCACGCAGGTTGAAGGAACTTTCAATTCAAGGGGAAAAACGTAGACATTTTCTTTGTTTTGAGACGTAACCCAACGTAGCACAATGCTCTATGAAAAAGTTTCGGCTCGATGAATACTTTTTGCAATAAAATCAATAATTCAAGGGTGTTAAAAAGGAAACTTTTACTGCGGATTTAAAGAAAGGTTTAATGAATAATTGGGAAAACAGGACGTTTCAAACTTGTAAACTCTTTTTTAGAACTACTTAACTATCATTTTTTCCGGTAGTACAGCCATTGGAAAATGAGTATTTCAGTATCACAATTGTTTTAAAAGATGTGTATTATCATCACTCCAACTCATGCAATTAACTATTTATCATTATACAATTGGAACAAGTTGGTTATAGTACATTTTATATCGTAATGAATTATTCATTACGATTTCTTAATTACAGGCATTATGATTATGTGTATTCACCTATTTACTGAAATTATCCATTGTGAGTGCATTAATATATATCGAACGAACTAATTATTACCAATTTCTCGCAAGAAAATGCTTTTGTCATTGCACCAGAATAATAACTACCCTATTCTCGATTGTATTAATTATCGATCGTTGCATAATAATTATCCTTTTTGTATTACATTTAAGAAGTACATTCCATTCTGTAAAAGGAAAGTTTTTAGACATACTTTTCAGCATATTGGAGAAATTGTGATACTTGAAGTCCATTCGCGATCAAAATAATATACGCATCGCAAGAGACATCTTTGCTCTGTCTGAGAATTATCTCGAGTCGGATTTTTGGTGGCAGAAAGATCTCGTTTTCTTGAATGTCTATCTGGTTCCACAAATTATTTACTCGATAAAATATTGCTATCGTAATCCGATCAACGGTGCGATCCAGTGGCACAGGTTGTTTCTCCTTCTTTTTCCCATCTTACCACATATATAGGTATGGCAGCTGTTTTTCGTATCCTATGGAAGTTTATTAATCCTCGATAATAAGTGTCAACAGCAAACACCATACACTCACTCCGGTTCGAAATTTCCTCGACAAGTATATTGATTAATTCTTCGAGCGGTTGCTGCTTGGTGCGTTCGCATAATTCTGCATGTCCTAAACTGTAAGGCGAAACCATTAAATTCCATGAACTTGCAAGTACAGACAGTTCAAACACTAACCGTCCTTCAGTCGCGCATGCCATTTTTATGAACAGCGTGAAGATCACTACAGACGTGACCATACTAAATTTCTTGAATCCGACCACGGTACTTCCGGTAAGATCAATTTCGAGCGTAGTGAATAAGGATAATATATTAACGTGTTTCCTTCCACAAAGAAAAACATTTCGTATATAAATCTTATTTATTTTATTTTCATTTGTTGCTGTGGTCACGAGTACTTTTGTTGACTTTCCATTTTACTGGGTAATATTTGCAGATATAACGAACATAAATGTATCGAAATATTTTAGCATTAATTTCGGTTAAATATAATTAATATACAAGGTGTATCTTAACTACTAGTTTTCTGTTCGTGAGCATATAGAGTGTATCGTTCCAAGCAAAACGCTTTTTTTTTAATGTGGGGCCATTCATAAAACACGTGACACAGTGAGGGGGTGGGGGGGTTAGGCAAATCGTCACACTTTGTCACAGGGGGGTGGGAGGGGGGTCGAGCAAAAGTCACGAGACGCTGTAAGCATATTAAATCTGGAAGAGGGTGATACTGAGACGCTGAAAATGTTCTGTACTGCCCACCCAAAGTTCCGACTACGAGGAAGTCGCAACTTCTGTGATATTGATTGAGACTCACCTGAAGCATCCTCGGGAACACAATGCATTGTAGGTGCATCGTGATAAAAGATTATCAAATTATTTATTATTGATGTTACATAACATAAAGAATATATTTCTTACTACGGGGGTCGTCCATTAATCACGTGAGGTTTTTTAGGCCACTTTTAGAGCCCCCCTCGCCCATGGAGATATGTGGTGAGGTTCTTGGATACATCCCCCCCCTCTCCCCCAATAACACGTGTATTTTTTTAATAAGAAATGTCAGACAAAAGTGTCAGAGAGTGCGGTATCGTATTATGAAAAACGAAATAATAGTACAGTCGTGCTGTCGCCGAAAAACCCCGTAATCGGAGAAAATTAGAAGAAGGCCAGTTTTTTAACAGATGATTCTGTAGGTGCCGCGGGTGCTAAATCCACGTTAGCCCAAAAATCGGGGTGTAGAGTTTTTTTTAGGGATGAAGGGGGATGAGAGTTAATCAATGCCAAACTACAACCCCTACGCGGTCAGCGCCGTGAGACAAAATGTTCAGAAAAATCCGGGCTTTTTTTTTGTCCGAAACGGCAAAGTCAGGGAAGCTTATTTTGGGGGTGAAAAAGTGGGCTCAAATTTTGAAAGATCAGTTTTAATTCAATAACTCTTTATGAAAAATTCGTACAATTTTTGTTTAAATGGAAATCTTGTAGCCCTCGAAAAGACGCATCGATCGAGTATTTGATCATCCCTCTTCGATAATATCTTCATCCCTAAAAAAATTGTTGAAATATTTTTAAAAATCGTTTATTGTATAACTAAAAAACAATTGAATTTTCGAGTATAAATGTAGAAAATGATCTTCTTTATATTTTCGTTTGTATGGACCACCCTTGAATGTTGTTTTTTCCAACGCCTCTCGGGGGTTGGAAATTCAAAATGAAATTCTGGAAAAACTATTGACCGTATGAATTCACCGCCGTGAAACGATTTGTAGCCTGAACCTTCCGCTACATTTTTGTCCACAGCGCCACACTCGTATCTCTTTATTTTCGATTTCTAAAAGTGGGGGGACGTACCAAAAATCAGTATTTTGAGAATAACTGTTCGAGAAATTTGTTTCGAACTCCATACAAATGAAAAAGTTGTAGCTCTCAAAAATACGCGTCGATTGGGTATAAAATCATCTCTTAACTTCAAAAGTACCTCCCCCCATAACGAATGACGAAATACTCTGAAAGTTTTGTTTCCGTGATTACTCAAAAACGGTTAATTTTACCGGTGCCGTTTGAATGTACGAAATGTAGGGATTGATATTCTCTACATTTTCCTTCATATAAATAACCCTCGAATTTTGCCATATTTTAGATAATTGTTAATAACAAATGAACTATGCAATATGAAAAAAAATCCTACGTCCTTCCATAAACAATGTATTTTTCAAGATATATTCAACATTTCAAGTGAATCGGTTGAAAATTGTCTGAGTTATGTTTCCGGCCAACTGAAAATTTTTTCAGTTTATCAGAAATTTTAATTTTCTGCCGCCATTTTGAAATTAATCGCTTCAAAAAAATTATTGTATACCGTATCTGATATGTATGATAAACACCCTTTTTTGTAATCTCAATTTATTTTGTAGATTAAAAAAAAAATCCCCAAAAAGCCTATTTTTTCGGCCTCTAGAGTGGCCGAAAAGCCACTTTTTTTTTCGGCCTCTAGAGTGGCCTTAATAGACGACCCCACGTATAAATTGTACGTTTTTATATATTACATATATATTTACCTAAGGTAAACAATATAAATTGTTCGTTCTGAAATAGCTTATTAAAATGGTTTTGGTATTTTATTTGCTTCTTTTTGTTGAAAGAAAAACGAGAGCAAAAGGGGGGGGGGCACCGGCGGCCGTCACGAAACGTCACAGAGGAGGGGGGTCGAATATTGATAAAATTTGCATCACGTGTTTTATGAATGGCCCCTGGGCGACAAAAATTGACCGACATATTTACCTACGAGTAAAGTCCAACGGTGAGTAAACAATGGCACAGTAGTTTCAGTGTCCAAGTGAGCGCGGGCGCGGGTTCGAATCCACATTCGGGCAAGTGAATTAATTTAATTTTGAATTTTTAATTTTTTTTTTTTTTAACTTTTAATTTTGAATTTTAACATTTGAGCTCTGAACGTTATCCGGTCGTCCAAATAAAGTATTAAATAATAAATCATAAATGGTAAACAATGTTATACGTGTTTCACTCGAAAGATCTTTAGATCTTTAGATTTTTCGAGTAAAGAATGGACAACGTTGCCTTTCAAGTTCAAACTTGAAGGTTTGAACTTTCAATTTCAATTTCAATTTCAATTTAACAAAAAACAATGATTTTAAATCCACTTGTGCGAACGTGGATTCGAACCTGCGCGCACTCTCGCTTGGACGCCAAAATGACTGTGACGTTGCTTACTCACCGTTGGACTTTACTCGTGAATATCTTGGCCAATTTTTGTCGCACGACATTAACAAAAAGCGTTTTGCTTGGAAAAAGACACCCTATATGCTCACCAACGGAAAACTAGTAGTTAAGATACACCCTGTTTTAGCCATTGTCTTATGGATGGCTGTTTTGTTGCCGCTACGATGAACAGAAAAAATATAAAGGGGTGAGAAGAGTATGTGGCTTCCAGATGGAGGCCGTGTTGAGGATCAGCGTTGTGCCGATGTTTCGCAAACTTTACAGTCTGCATCATCAGGGCTGAGAGCTCCGATACTGAAGCTCTCGTGTCTTAGGTATTCCTAATATAGTTGCAGTCATCATTCCAGATCACTGCACCAGCCAATCAGATGTTTTAATTGATCAGCTGGTCAATTAAAAAACCGGGAGGATGGTGTGCCAAATAGGATTGACGTGATATCCTCCATGTCTGTTTACATTGTCGGGATGTTTTCGGATTTCCAAGCCTCCTCGGTGTTTCCTGGAAAAATAGCTGTTTGATAGGGCCAGACTTTGGGCTTTGTCGAACTGAATGGCATGACCAGTCTCCATCCAACGTTCGGCCAGCGCTGATTGTGTAATATGGCCATATTTGATACACCGTTGGTGTTCTTTGATCCGAGTACTGATCTTCCTCCCGGTTTCTCCTATGTACGTGGCAGAATGGAGGAGCCCCGAAGCCACTTTTTAGGCGACCCTCTCGCTCGGTTTTCAGCCTCGTACGGGAGCACGAGCGCGCCGTTATCGTTTATTTTTTTATTCATCTTGTTGTCCCTTGATATCTTTAATCTTTTTATTGTAGAATTATATTCTTTTTATTCGTTCATTCGATATCTGTGATACGATGGCGCGCGGGAAACGGCGGTCGTCTCGGAAAACCTCGAGATCGTTCTCACAGCAGCGGCCTCGTATCTTCCAGTCTGGGCGCGCCTCGTCGATCTTGCCCTCGTCGATCTCGCCCTCAAGTTCGAAGCGATTCGGCTCGGCCCACGTTCTGGAACGCTTCTCCACTACGATCACCGGTGTAAAGCTGATCGGCAGACGTTCGAATACGCAGCCGTCCAGGCTGACAGTAAGCACTGGCCGTTGAACGTAGTAAACGACGGTGGTCAGCCAAAGATCGAAGCCCAGCAAAGGGGAATCGAGAATGGTTTCCCGGAAGGAGTCCGTCCATGGTACTGAAGGCGATAAAGGAAACGGTCGAAGCTTATATCGGTCAGAACTTGACAAACACCGTCATCACAGTACCAGCCTTCTTCGACGACTCGCAGCGTCAGACAACCAAAGACGCCGGGACCCTCTCCGCCTCGACCGTATGGCGTATTATAAACGAACCCACAGCGGCCGGCTGGTCCTCAAATCTCCTCAGGCGAAAACCGCGCGTCCGCCGACCTTAGCACGTCGCATAAACGTGGCGGGCACGAGTCGCTGCGACACTCGATGCGCTGGGTAGAATCGACGGGCTGAGACTGGATTTTTATCATCAGCATCAGTCAACGGTCATCGTACCCGTCATCGTTATCGTTATCGTCATCGTCATCGTTATCGTCATCGTCATCGTTATCGTTATCGCCATCGTACCCGTCATCGTCACCGTCACCGTCATTTTAATAAGTTTCTAATATTTAATTTTGGCGCGGTAACGGCCGACGCGAATGACGGAGAGGAGGGGTGAACGGCTCGGACGGAGATCTTGAGTCAACCGTCTCGCTTGCGGGAAAAGGACTTGACCACGGAAAGCCGAGCGAGACGGTCGACAAGTAGAGTCAATTGTTGGGGACTAATTAAGTCGGTCTGTGGAGTGCGGCCGCCCCCGGCGTAAAGAAAAGCTCTACCGTCAATTTAAAGATATCCCTCCGTCATTCGTGTGTGTTGCCCCGGATCGCAGTGCAGGGAGGAAGGTGGCTGGTCCTTTTCGTATTTTTCGTGTCGGTTGTGATTGTTAACCCGGTGAAAAGATGAGAGAGAAAAGAGATAGGCCGACCGGCGGCTTTACCTAATTTTTTGTACCGAATCATCCGCCGAGGAACAACTAGGATTTAATAAAAGTGTACTCTCTCCAGAGGTGTCTGTAAGAGTTGTTTTTTTTTGTTGTTGCATAAGTGTTAGCCCCTGACCCCGCCACTCTACCTGAAAAAGAGCTGTGCCAGTCGGGAGACCGGTCGTCTCGACCTACGGCTCGGCGAGCCGCTAACGCGGCTGGCGCCCCGGGAAAAATCGCCGGGCGGACGCGCGTTTTCTCCTATGTACACTTTACCGCATGAGCAGGGTATCTTGTACACTCCTGGTGCACTTAATGGTGGTCTTTGGTCTTCTGCACTCGGAACCACTTGTGCTAGTTTCTTCTGAGGTTTGAAAATGACTCGCACGTTATGTTTTTCAAGGACCCTGCCTATGCGATCGGTTATGCCCTGAAGGTATGGAAGGGAAGTTGTTGCGGTTATTTGTCCTTCTTTCTCCCCATTAGATGCTGTAACCGTTTTCGGATCAGCTATTTTTCTTTTGAGATTTTTTATCGTTCTTTCGATGTTGTTTGGCTTGTAGCCATTATTTCCTAAAGCTTTTAGTAGGTGTTCTAGTTCAACCTCCAGGGAGTCCGGTTCGGAGATCGCCAGAGCTCTGTAGACCAGAGAGCTTATGACCGACTGTTTTTGGAAAGGGTGGTGATGGGACGTAGCGTGGAGGTATCTATCCGTATGCGTTGGCTTCCGGTAAACTTTGTGGCCCAAAGTGCCGTCGTTTTTCCGTTGAACCAATAAATCCAGAAAAGGGATTTGATTTTCCTGTTGTATCTCCATGGTGAATTGAATATTGGGGTGCTGGGAGTTGAGGAAGGTTAAGAAATGATTGAGGTTTTCTTTGCCGTGACTCCAAATGACGAAGGTGTCATCGACATATCGGAACCAGGTGGAGGGCTTGAGGGGAGCTTCTTGCAGAATTCTGTTCTCGAAGTTCTCCACAAAGATGTTGGCGATGATAGGGGAAATGGGAGAACCCATGGCTACGCCTGAAGTTTGTTCATAAAACTGGAATTAAAATTAGAAATATGTAGAGTTTAGGCAATGTTCTATGAGAGGCAGTAGGTTACGGGCAACTTTCCCAGTTTTATGAACAAACTTCCGGCGCAGCCATGGGGTCCCCTATTCCCCCTATCATCGCTAATATCTTTATGGAGAACTTCGAGAACAGAATTCTGCAAGAAACTCCCCCCAAGAAATCCACCTGGTTCCGATATGTCGATGACACCTTCGTCATTTGGAGTCACGGCAAATAAAACCTCAATCATTTCTTAACCTTCCTCAACTCTCAGCACCCCAATATTCAATTCACCATGGAGATAGAACAGGAAAATCAAATCCCTTTTCTGGATGTATTGGATCAACGGAAAAACGATGGCACTTTGGGCCATAAAGTTAACCGGAAGCCAACGCATACGGATAGATACCTTCACGCTACGTCCCATCGTCCCCCTTCCCAAAAACAGTCGGTCATAAGCTCGCTGGTCTACCGAGCTCTGGCGATCTCCGAACCGGACTCCCTGGAGGTTGAACTAGAACACCTACTAAAAGCTTTAGGAAATAATGGCTACAAGCCAAGCAACATCGAAAGAACGATAAAAAATCTCAAAAGAAAAATAGCTGATTCGAAAACGGTTACAGCATCTAATGGGGAGAAAGAAGGACAAATAACCGCAACAACTTACCTTCCATACTTTCAGGGCATAACCGATCGCATAGGCAGGGTCCTTGAGAAACATAACGTGCGAGTCATTTTCAAACCTCAGAAGAAACTAGCACAAGTGGTTCCGAGTGCAAAGACCAAATACCACCATTAAGTGCACCAGGAGTGTACAAGATACCCTGCTCATGCGGTAAAGTGTACATAGGAGAAAACGGGAGGAAGATTAGTACACGGATCAAAGAACACCAACGGTGTATCGAATATGGCCATATTACACAATCAGCGCTGGCCGAACATTGCATGGAGACTGGTCATGCCATTTAGTTCAACAAATCCCAAAGTCTGGCCCCGTCAAACAGCTATTTTTCCAGGAAACACCGAAAAGGCTTGGAAATCCGAAAACATTCCGACAATCTAACCAGACATGGAGGATATCACGTCAACCCTATTTGGCACACCTTCCTCCCGATTTTTTAATTGACCAGCTGATCAACTAAAACATCTGATTGGCTGGTGCAGCGATCTGGAATGATGACTGCAACTATATAAGGAATACCTGAGACACGAGAGCTTCAGTACCGGAGCTCTCAGCCCTGATGATGCAGACTGTAACGTTTGCGAACGTTTTGTAACGATGTTTCGATAAAAATGTCAATCCTTCTTCGTAAAAAATATAGCTGTCAAAAAATCAATCATATGAATAATATTTCAAACTCAATTATACGAATAATATTTAGAATATACTTGTCTTTAATAATGAAAGTATATATTAGCAATACATTTTGTATAAGCCCAAATCCACAAAAAAATACTTTCCATCGTGTGTAATAAAGTTCTGTTTTTTTTACCTTTTCCATTGGAAATTCCGGCAATTGTATAAAGAATTGCGAACTTGTTTTATACTTTCACAGGAAGGTTCCATATCCTTATGATTCACCGAAACATCCCTTTTGATGCTTAAGAAGTTCCTGAATAACTGAATAATCAATTTCAGCAACCAGCCTCCAACGATTTTCAAAAACAAAGCGTAAGTTCTGGAAAACCCGTATAAATTTAGAAATATTCACACGTTTACATTATCTTGAAGGGGAAAAAACTCGATTTGCCATTAAAAGATTCTTCCTCACCCAATCAGTTAATATAAATATTCTTGATATCTTACAGGTGGTACATTTTTTTTAGTTTCCGCCGTCGCAATTTACCCCGCACTTCACTTGCAGCTGGGAAGAAAGCGTAAATGGAAATATTAATGCATTTTCCCTTATAACACCTTTAGAATCCTGCATTCCCCGAGCACGTTAGACTGGTCGCCATCTCAGCCGAATGGGAGTTGCAATATATCATAAATAACAGGACCAATCAGTTGGAAGTAAATCTTGCTGGAATATTAAATAATCGATTATACTCGGGAGTCCGTTAATCGTACATGCAAATTGACTGTCGGGACGCTTGAAATACCGAGAATTCCTCCGGAATACACTTCCGCCGCTCCGAAGAAATAGCGTGAGTTTTGTACATAATAATAGATGGGACACATGGATATAGATAGATGAACAGAAGGGCAAGAGGTTTACTATAGAACAGTGTCGAAGCGGGCAATTGTGAGCTCTAGTGCACTTGCGTGCGACTATGGATAAGCGAATATGCACCTTTGTTATCCGTACTGAAACTCGATTAATGTCAGTCGGGAGTGAGCATAAAGATAAATGAGAGCAGCCGATGGTCGGGAAGCATTCTTTGTTTATTCAACGCTCACGTCTGTCACAATTATTGGCTTTCACGTCATGGTGAAGAACTACTTCCCTGTTCTACAGTACTCTTCATTGGGTGACAATTTTAGCTCAGTGATAGATTTTTACTTTAAAAACTGTTATTTTTCATACTTTCACCTGTAGTACCTTGGGGGCAAGTACAATGAAGGTGACAGAATTAATGCGCGATCTATCTAAGGGGCCCCTCGAGTCTTACAGAAAGCGGGCAAGCTTCGATTGGAAATCAATGAAATTGAATTTGTACGGCAAAGAATATTTGGATTATCAGGTATGTAAACGAAAGCGAAAAAAAACGATCCTCACGAATTCTTTGTACTGCTAACAGAATATTTGTGTTTTCCCAGGACAAGCTTGTCAAGCTCATGGAACTCTCGCCAGAATTTCAAAAACCTATTAAATCTCTGACATTGGACGAGACTCGAAGAAGATGCATCTCCCAAATGCGGGTTTTAGCGAATAATGATCTTGCAGTGAGTAACCACGATAAACGACATTGAACGGGTACATTCTTTTTCCGATATATGAGAGAATATTTTTACATCTCTTTTTAAGATTCCTCAAGGTGGAGGGAGTTTCAATGTAATGTTCGCTTACGATGGGTCTTTGCCGATAATCACCGGTCTCAGTTACGGCATGGTACCTGGCGTTGTAATGTCCCTCGGCTCCGAGCGGCACGTCGAATACTTGGAGAAATTTATGTCTGGCGAGGTGAGTTCTGGAAAATGATATTGATAATTATATATGCTCTCTATTATTAAATAATATGATATTTCATTACTGCTGAGTTTGTATTAACCAACCGACTTTGTTTTATTGCCATCCAAAGAGAGAAATTCATAAATCTTAGCATTCGTACACAAGAATTGGCCTATCGATATTTGTCCTTTTTATTGAAAAGTTATGTTTTCGGGAATGGACCATGCAGAACTTTCGCACCAGCATGCTTATTGACTGATTATTAGACTTATTCAGCTTATAACAAGCACTGTAAAATTAAATGCCATGTACTTAATCGCCTGAAGCAAATAAGGGTACTTTCTGATAATAAGCGTTCAATGTTTAAATTTATTCACCAGACCTGACAATAGTTCGGTAGAATATATAAGTAAAGATGGATACAGTTAATATTCTGGATATATTGGGGGCACCGAGTAAGTTTTACAGGATTTTAGGTGAATGTTGGGGCTTTATTGCGCAAAAATGGTAACAAAATGATTACTCAAAGTATCGCAGATCGCTAGCCACAACGTTCTCTCGTCTTTCTGGCAGCATATTAATTCCGGGTTGAAAGAACTATTAGTCTTTAGAGGCATTCCAAGAATCGACCCATTTTTGTATTCCTCGTAAGAACGTGCTGCTCAGACAGACCATGAGTCATTGATCGAAACAAGTGGTGGTCGGAAGAGGCAATGTCTGGAGAATACGGCGGGTGGCGTAGGATATTCTATTTTTTGCCTTTCCAAGTAGTTTTTTACCTGCACTGCAACATGTGATCGAGCATTGTGGTGCTGCAAAATCACTTTGCCGTGTGTCGTCTCATTTATATGGTTTTGAGGCGCAATGAAATTGCTTCGTTAAAAAATGCCCCCAATTTTGCATCTTCAAACGTTTGTGGCCTTCCTTCACGTTCCTTATGCTCCGTGTCAAAATTACCACTTTTGAACTGTCTAAACCAGTATGCACAATTTGAGATTGATAGACCCCATAAGCCTCACACAGCAATCAATGATCTTCTACTGCTTTTCTTCAGAGGAAGTAGAAAAGTAAAGTTACCCGCAAATTACGATTCGTTGGCACAAAAGTCGACATATTCGAAGTTAACAAAAAATATGTTGTTTCCACTTCAACAAAATGAGACGTACTGAAAACTAAAGCCTAATGATGACGATTTAACGTGACGTTGGTTAGGTCGTGGTCCGATGCGATTTAATACCAGGAACGCCCTCTCTTGTAAATCCTTTAAAACTTACTTGTACCCCTAATATATCATTTTAAGTTCTCCGTCAGAAAGAAAGTGTATGTTTATGGCTCAAACAAACTTTTTGTACTCCTTGTGCAAACAAACTCACAGGCTCTAGTAATGCCCTCCCTCTCTTGTAAATCCTTTAAAACTTACTTGTCCCCCTAATATATCATTTTAAGTTCACCGTCAGAAAGAAAGTGGATATTTGAAGCTCAAACAAACTTTTTGTGCTCCTTGTGCAAACCGTGGTGGGGCCGATCACTTATTTGTCTATTCGGGGAGTTGTCAGAAAATATTCGCCACATACGGATGAACCTGTTCTAATATAAAACATACACTGTAACATGATTCCTATAAGAACGATGTACAGAAAATAATTCCCCCCGAATCAATGAACATGCATGCGCACCGGATCATTTTTTATCGGCTGTCTGTGCGAAGGATAGTCTACAACTTGAAATATTTTTAGCAGTTTGGTCAGTACGGCGATATTTCGCCATCAGCTGATCAGATCCAGTCGCAATTACACTCAAATGGGCTTAAGTCGAATCATGAAAATTGGTGAGATTTAGACATCCAAAGACTTCATTCCCAGCATAAATGCGTGATTTTATAAATGTGGTACGAACACTCATTTAGCTGTATGTTGGCCCAGTAGCACCAGACTTATGCTTTATGATAGGTGCTGCGAATCAGTTAATTCGATATGCAGTAAGAAAATTTACATGTTTGTACTTTATCTCGCATTAGTAAGAAAATAAATGGGTTGTCATGTCATAAATGTTATATAACACAGAATAGTACATTGTGTACCAAGAAGACAAAATGGGCCTTTGTCGTAAAAGCCTATGTCTCCACGGTGCACCCGATTATTTATATACCAAAACCATCCCTGGAAATGATTTGCAATTTGCCCAACATCGACCCAGCATCGCCCCGAGGGTCCTCGAACTTCGGCCGATGATTGGAATTACGACTGGGGGAAGTTTGGACCAAAGTCGAAATGATAGGCTCGGTCCAACGTTGGCGATCAGCGTGCGCCCAACGACGGGTTTTGATCTCGGCCCAGTGTCGGTCGAAATATTGGACCACTGCCGGCCCGAATATTGGCCTACTGCCGGCCTGAGCATTGGCTTCGACACCGGCCCATGATCAGTTTGGTTCTAACCCAATACTGAAGCCAATACTGGGCCAACATTGGCTTTTTACTACGCCGATATTTTTGATAAAAAAGCTAATTACGTTTAATTATTAGATTTATTTTATAGAGATTAAAACGATTAAAATGATAATACTGAATGAACATAACAATATTTTACAAGTTTATAAAATTGAGTAAGATTAAAATAGAATTGAGATAAATGAAACATTAGACAATAAAACTTAGGAACATTTCAGCAGGGTTGCTTTTACATCAGACTAAAAAATATAATGAATGTATCATTAAATAAAACTATTGCGTTTCTGGGAATGGCTGCGCTCGTGGAGTATCGTGAACAGTTCTTTCTCGCCGGCCGCCCTCTCGATCGCCTGCTCCAGCTAGCCAACGGCTCACTTTCGATAGGATTTGAAGAGGTTCTGTGTGCTTAGCCCACTTCTCTTCCAAAACCTCTGAAACAAAATAAATGGTAATTAGTACAACCATTTGAATGGGGCATGAAGTCCAGTTGTGTACATCCTTCTTTAAAGTATACAAGGGGTGTCTCGTAATTAATGGACAACCTTGCAACCTCTTATAGCATGCTTTAAAAACTTATATATTTTTTTTAATATAAAAAAGAATTCCCATGTCCTTATATTTTAATAGTCTTTAGTGTCCCTTTTTTTTAAGTTGAAAAACATGTGACTTTCTTCAAATTTCTCCATACTACGGCCATGAGTAAATTACTTTAATTGAATCATTTGTATAATATTCTAGACTAATTGTACTGATAGATAGGTAGGGAATATTTTTTAAATTCTTTTGAACAAGTAATCATAACTCAGGTACCAAGTGGGATTTTTTTTTAATTCTCAAAAGGTCTTAAGGCCTGCTATAAGGGGTTGCAAGGTTATCCATTAATTACGGGGCACCCTGTATAGAATTACAATTCAGTATAGTTCATCTAAATTCCAATTAATGTCTATCCAATATAGTTATTAGAATATAATGAATACCTCTTAAACATGCGAAAATTGCAGTCTCGCTGAAGTTGACTTTTTCATTATTGGACTTCGTTTTTCTCCCGCCTCCACTGTATTTTAGTTGAACTGATTTCGAAATTATTGCTGGGATCATTTGAGAAATGTCGTTTTCGATGTCCTTCGAACCGACGATCAAGGACGTGAACAAAGTTTTCTGCGAAAGAAAGGTGTTTTAAATTGCAGTTGTATATGTAGATTTCACATTAAAAAATTTCACAGAGAGTCTTTCATGTAATTATTAAATACATATAACTCTAAACAAGTATGCTTAGCAGAGCATCTTTTCGGTCTCCGTCGTTGTTTATTTCTGCATCGAATCGGAGTAAGTCATCCAAATCAGTGATGGGAAGAGGTAATGCTATCTTTTCTCGTGCCGTAGAAATTGTTTGCTTCCGGCCAACCGACGAGAAATCCATATTGATTTTCACGTCGTTGATTTTTTTTAACCAAATCGTATAAGATACTGCGTTTCGCGGAGTCAATTTTACGCGTTATATTTATCTCCAGTTCGTCGAATTTTTTTTATCGATGTGCTGCTTCAATAAATCTGGGAATAAAATAAGTAATTGAAAAATATTGTTAGACAGTATTCTATTTAGCCTATATTATACTATTCTATTTAGCTCTATATTATACCAATGGCAGAATCCTCTCCTTGCATCTGTTCTCGTCGGTTATTATTGGCATCTTCAACGTTTTGTGATCCGATCAATTCGTCAATCGAGTTCCCTATTCAATGAAAAAAGTCATATATTTTTTTAATTATCCATGCATAGAAATAAAATTATCAACATAAATACTCAAAAGATTATAATGCATCTTTTGAACGATCAACCATATAACATACCACAGAAGCTTGTTATATTCAAATCCCCATCTAAATTTGGCAACGTGCAATTCATCGACAAGGCTTTTGTTATCCTTTTTTCCGACAAAATCGACATTGTTGAGTTGGTTTCTGTATCCGTGCCCGGTGCCAGTTCGAAAGGTTCTATGGACCGCCGCAAACGCCGAATATCTTGATCGTAACTTCCTGATAGTGAAAGGATATCAATAGAAGTTTACAATTATTAATAAACTGAATTGTTTTTAGAAATCATGACCCATTACGAAATGATGTGATACTTACGAGCTTCGTTGATAATTTTCATGATAGCATAATTGCCCCACTTATCCTCATGCTCTTCCTGTTCTTTGATCGACTTGTTAATTTTTCCATTGGTGGATTTGTTTGGATATTGACAGAAAAGTTTGGCATCCGATGACGACACCCATGAGCGCAGCACTAAATCGATTATCGGCAAATCATTGTCATTTTTTTCGTCGAACTCGATTATTAAGAAGCGAGTTTTTTTATGGAAACTATCCATCCTGAAATTAAATCAAACATTATAAACTCGCGCACAATCAGAATTTCTAAAAGATATTTTGGAAAATCAAGGTTCTCACTTTTTTCTTCGCTCGAAGGGCTGAAACTTTTCGTAGCACGACGGAAAGAAGCGTCAATCACTTGTGCGGCCGAACAGAGAAACAGATCGATTCCGTGTCTCGTGTGACTCTGGAGAATCACCAATGCTTATACGCACGTATACCCCCATCAAATATCCTTCGACCGCAGCCGCGAGAATCGTCCAAAAAGTATAGGGCGGGCGCACACTGGGCAGGGATCGGGGCCCAGCGATATTGCGGCTCTTTGCGCAACGATGTTGCACAGAGTTCGTTTAGAAATAGAAAATTGAATGTAGAATATCGCTAAAAATAACCGAATAAGAGTCATCCTGAATACGGAGGACCACCCAATTACTATACTATTATCACATGAAACTGCACCCATAGTCAAATAGGTAAAACTCACTTTTCCAGTTTTTATTTTTAAACATTTAAATTAGCAATGTAGTAAAGTTACTACATAATGGCAATCGCCGGCCACCATCTCGATGCACTTTGCACATACATCTGCCATCGATACAGTACTTATTTTACGCGACACTTCTTGAATTTGAATTATCCCAAACTTTTTAGATGCATCCGGCTCCAAAAACACGTTGTCTATTTTGCTCGCAAAACATCCGTCTATTTCGAAATTATCTAAGCCAGCCTCGCCTGCATTTCTTCCTCCTTTTATTAAGATCTTTGTTATTATGAACACTTCGCCGCTTTTCATTTGCACAACGTTATTAGAAGTTGTCGATCGAATCATCATATTTTGTACGCGGAGTTGATGAATTTCTTCTGCTTTATAAATAATATCTTCCACATTTTTTCGATGCCTCATTTTCGCATTCGGATCAGCGTCTAATTCTGATAGTCGATTAATGATTTGCCGCAGAGGATTTTTTGGCGTTCGTACAAGTTTCTTAAATGTTCTCAAATTATTTTCCGCCCAGAACGCTGAATTCTCCGTTAATGGTAATCCAAAGCTTTTTACGTCGTCCGATAAGTGAATTAAACTATGGACGGTTAGTAGTTGTGAATCGCAGCCATACAAAGATGGCATAAGATAAACAAGTTTTTGCAATAACACATCTGCATAATCAGTATGTACGGTCGCATATTTTTTACTGCACAAGATTCTGTATGAAAGCGTTAGTAGCAAAAAATGTCATTAATAAAGAGCCGACAACACTTGATGTAGAATTACAGGACCGCAATACAACAGCAAAAACTTATATTGAGTGGCTTTCCACCGTGTTATATCGTTCAAATTAAATACTTTGCGTTGAAACTCACAGGGAATTGTAGATTTAAGTGACCCCATTAGATTTTTCAAAAGTTTTAACTTCCCTGTCTTAACACGTTGCGGAATTTTTCGTAAAACCCATTTTTCGAGTAGAAATTTCATTACACCTAAATACAACAAGTGCATCGAATCTAGGGGAACCGATTTAATAATATTGAATTTCGGTAATCCGAGCAGTGGTGATACAAGCCCCGGCAAGTGATGTTGTGGATCTTTTCTAAGCGGAACGATCTTTTCGTTCACTTCTGGCAATCTAGCTGTGGATACACTCTTTTTCTATTCACCGTTACACCTTCAACAACACACCTCTCACAGGCGTGAAATCCATTATGACCCTTACAGCATTTTAAAAATGATCGCGCAGGACTGTCACATATAATGGCAGCGGTTCGGAAACTATATTTCTTTTCACCTATTATGACGCCATTTGTTATTGAAATTTGGGCTTCTGCGACAAAGTCGGCCATGAGGTCCACGACATTTCGTGGTTTTGAATAGCCTAAGTACATCGCGATAAGGCAGGCTACAGTCACGTAGTTTTCATCGTGCACTTTCATTAATATTGGCCAAAACTGCTGGCTTCAGCTCAGATAGACTTGCACGCCATCGACGCTTATCAAAACGCTAATTTTTTCCTCGGTATACATTTTTCGGTCAATCTGTTTTTTCAATTGCGTCTCTATACCGATGTATGTATATTTCCCCGTAGTACCTCTCTTGCTAATCATAGGCTTCATGTTTTCGCGATGATTATTGCCCAATAGTGTTCGTGTAGTTCGCGGAAGATTAACATAACCTTCAGATCACAAATCCGAGAGCACATTGTGCCGTAGAGTTTCAGTATGCTTCAATGCGAAGGTTATCAATTTCTCCTTTATTGTCGCTTGATTTTTGTGATCATTCTCTTGTCGTCGATAATCCTCATTATTGTGCTGACTTCGATCACTGTCACTACTATGAATATTTTGAACATGTTCACGTGGTTCGAAATGTCCAATTTGTTCATTAATATCATCATGGGTCGTTTTTTTTTTCTTGATACGGTGGATGTTGATCTTTTAACTGCTCTCCGCTCTCTTTAGTTTCTCGAATTACTTCGCAGGTTATATTACCATCACACACATTTTGCAATTCATTTTCACTGTTGTCGTATTTTAATTTTTTCAATGCTCGTCCTTTCTTAACACTATAATAACGTTTTGACATGATTATTAGTCTTCTTTAATTGTATCCGTATTGTTTCATTATATCAACGCAAATCCGTCAACGTGTCAACAAAATCTCGACTTCAACTGACATCTTCTCGTAGAGCCGAAACAAAAAAAATATTGTGGCGGCAAAGGTGGGGGGGTTCTTTAGGCAGTGGTGAGAGATTCATTGCGGTTAAAGTTCGACAAAATAGGCGACAGCATGGTGATTAGGATTGGACCACGCTTGGGACGACCGTTGAGCACCAACTGTCAGTTGCCATTTAGAAGCTGATGTCGGCCCAGGGTCGGGAATTTATTGTATGTCGATGCTCGAATTGATGTTTGGATCGACCATGAAAAGCAGTATCGGTCTAAGATCAGGACAAATCGTGGCCGCAACCATCGGTTGCCGTTTAGAACCGATGTTGGTCCAGTGTTGGCATTTTTGCTGCTCGCCGATGCTGTATCCGGACGTAGGCTCAACCATGACAAACAGCATCGGCCTATTATCGGGATAAATCATGGCCGCCAACGATCGGTTGCCATTCAGAAGACGATATCGGTCCAGCATTAGAATTTCGCTGCTTGCCAATTCTGAATCCAAACGTAGGCTCGGAAACGACAAACAGCGTCAGGACCAGCATTGGAACGAATATCGGTTACCATCGGTCGGTTACCACTTACACACCAAAATTGGCCCAAAATTGGTAGATGGCTGAGTAGCGGTGTTCAATCCAAATTATACGTTAAGTACTGGTAATTACTATAGGTCCAGGTTTGGGGCCAATGTGGGGCACCAACGGTCGGTTGACCGGCACCATGCCAGACATCGGCCATGTTGTGATAATCGGCAATATTTTCATGGGATGTTTTCCGAGCTTTTGTCTTGTTAAATACATATGGCCGCAAGCACGTGCAGAAAGTGTATTGCATACGGAAGTTGTATCGCACATCGAAGCTCGATCACGCGCGCCACCTGGGGGTAGTCAAGTGCAATTTTGAAATATATCAGTATATCTTAATTGTTATAAATTATGAATAAGATATTCACAATTTATAACAAAGCATTCACCGTTCTCACGCATGAAAAAGCGAGAAAAACATAATTGCGTTATATCAGAGTACTTTTTAAATGCATCATTGCATTTGAAAGTCCTATTTGTAAAGATAATTTCGGGACGAAAGACTGACAGCTGTTCCACAACGGCGTTCGACAACAGTAAACGTGATAAATGCAAACGCGCAAAGTTTTAAGGCGTGGGCCCTAAAATACCTCTTTTAAGTCCTGTTTACACGCACAAAAAAGCAAGGAAAACATGGTTGTGGTATATAGAAACGTTTACAGCGATGTCATCTAAAATCAGTCTAAAAAATTGTGTTTATTTCCCAGACGGTTTATATAGCGATTTTTTAAAATTATGTACGATATCGATACGTATTTAACGATAGCCCTTTTATTAACCTGCTGGCTGATAGTCCATTTTTTTATCAAAACATTTTTTATCAACCCACCGCGCAAGCTTTATTTCATGAACATTATTCCCCTTAGTCTGTCCGATGATGATAAACAATACTGTTGAAACACTGATAAGGAAACCGTGCCAGGTGTCCCGCTCCGGTTTTCATGACATCTCGCATGTTTGTAGAGTGTGTGTGAAAACAGTGGACGCGTATTTTTTTTTAACCCTTAATAGCCACACTGGGCCCACGGAACCCAAACAAATTATTGTGATGCCGTACACCTTTTCTTCCAATAAAACATACATTTTTTTATATGCGTAAGCGTTTCATTCTTTCCTTCTAAATCGCACCTGCGTTGGATGAAATAAATATACTTTTTAAAGAGTCCACAGAAACCGCTATGTCTATTTCAAACTACATTGTTTCCAGATTATAAAACCATTTTTTTTGTCAATAGTTACAAGAGTTACAGCAATCTTTCTGAAAAAAGTCATTTTTCACGTTTCTTTTGCATAATTTTTTTGCATTTTTTAAATTTAATTTTCGATTTTTAATCAATATCCTTGCATTGAACAAGGTTCAAATTATAACTCACTATTTTTCTCCTTTCGCTCTATGCATTATTTCATTATTTATAACAATTTAAAAACGCCTGGGTCCCATGGACCCAGTATGACTAAACGTGGTTCTAGCTAAGTGTGACTACTAAGGGTTAAGACGGAATGACACCTCATCGCGGTCGGTATGGTAGAACAAGTATAGATACCCAAAAATCTGTGAAACGGCTTTTCAGATCCCGTGAAGAGCCGTTTTAGAGATTTTTGGGTATCTATAATTGTTCTACCATACCGACCGCGATGAGGTGTCATTCCGTCTCAAATATATTGGCGGTACCCTATTTTCATGGTGTGAAACTCACCCTTGAAAAAATGTTTAGTGTTTCGTATTAGGGCGATAACTAGTTGACGCAACAAGATAGGAAGAAATTTCGAATAGCAATAATGTTGAATTTTTTGAATACCCTACATTGGTGATGCGAACGGTCTACATAAGAACAAATTTGATATTATTTATTGTAGAAACGCAGCTTTCTAATGCGTCCACGACAATTTCTATCTGATTGGGATGCAACTTCGCACATGTGTAGAGGATGGAAAAGTAGCTTTTTTAAACTTTTGAAAGACCTAAAAAGTACGCCGAGTAATTAAAAATCCCCCTGAAAACGTTGTTTGTTTTACGTTATAAAAAAAATCTGGTTTACCCTAAAAATAATTATTATTTTCTTTAATTTCAACAATAGTTTAACCATATTTGTTCCACTAATCAAATGAAAAAAATGGCATAACTTATCAAATAGCCAAGTACAATGTACGTATTATGCAAGTGTGAAGAAAATGTCGTATGCAAAATTGTAAAACCTTAGGAATAAACTTATTTAAAATGTTTTTGGCCGAATTTTTTTGTGGTGAAAGAGGGACCCCTAGAACCTCACGTGGCTAAAGTAGTAGGACGCACTACTTGGAAAATTTCGAGAAAAATCGATTCAAAGTTACTTAGGCGCCTTATGAGTTTAAAATGTCAGGCACTTGTCGAGCAGCCGTCTAGTCTAGACGGTTAGGGCTCGGACTTTTGCCCCGAAGGTCTCGAGTTAGATTCCTCCTTCGGATCTTTTTTTTTCTTTTTTTGTTATCCCAACAATTATCCCAACAAAACGTTTTTCATCCCTACATTATTTATTAAAATTTATTTACATTATTTTTTAAAATTATTTTCATTTTTTTTCAATAAAACAATTCATAACGATGGGTTTTTTTTTATTTTTCATTGTAAAGTATATGAGAAGGAACATTGGGTTTTTAATGAACAGAAAGTCGATTAGGGAAGATTCAATTTTTATTCATATAATAATTATGTACAAAAACCGTAGTGGTAATTATCGTAGAAACAAACAAAGCAATAAGTTTTGCGACATCTTGCGCAACATATAAAACCGGATTTTTTACAATCGCGGGGAGTTTGCAATACATCCGTACAAAAACATGTCCCATTAACATTCATCAAAATGTTTCTAGTAACTGATCATTTTGAGGCAAACCAGGCGTATTGAATCATGTCTCGGAATATTGGTGACGATAATTGATGGTGAATTATTGAATAATTCACCATCAATTATTGCACACCGACACCGACCGCGCGCCCATTTCTGTCGGTGTTATGAATAATTGTTGGGATAACAAAAAAAATAAGAAAAAAAATAAGGTCCGAAGGAGGAATCGAACTCGAGACCTCCGGCGCAAAAGACCGAGCCCTAACTGTCTAGACTAGACGGCGGCTCGACAAGGGCCTGACATTTTAAACTCATAAGGCGCCTAAGAAACTTTGAATCGATTTTTTTCGTAATTTTCCGAGTAGTGCGTCCTACTACTTTAACCACGTGAGGTGCTAGGGTGCACGGGCAAGCGGTCACCGCTCCAAGTATTGGCAGCATCCAATGCTGCTTAACTTCAGTGACCGCCGAGCTCGCGCACTGACCGCGCGCCCATCTCTGTCGGTAAATTCTTGAAAATATATATATTCAAAAATATGTTGGCAACAGCTTTATTCACAAGTCCGAAAATTGACGGCATTGCCGTCACTTTAGTGAGAACACGTAGTGCCTCCGGTTAGCAGTACCCTCAGTCCCTACAGATGTGGTTTCGTTCACAATAGATGAAGTGCAGGCTCTCATTATTTTGTAAAATATAATGAAGATGAAGAACTGTTAGATCGCCCGTGACTAGATACTTTAATGTAAGTATCAATATTCTAGAAAAAAACACGACTTTATATCAAGAAAAACGGAACGAAAACTTTGATCGCGTTATTCTCGAAACTACTTTTTTTCGACCTTGTCCCAGCAAATACTCAAAAACTTATCAACCGATTTTCAATTTTATAAATGAAATTTTTGGAATTGCAGTAACTGAGATTGTCCGTAGTCGACTTCTTAAATTTTGATAATTACTATTTTTAAAGACTACTTGAATACAAAAAAGGGCCTTAGAAATAGAAAAAAAAGGGGGAGGGGGGTTCCGGACAGGCGTTACGTTCGTGGTACGTGGGAGAGGAGGGTAAAAAATTGGCGATTTTGACGTTACGTAATTTGTGTACGCCCCCTTAGCAGTTACGATGCACTTTGCATTGTATTTTGCAGCGAACTCCGCGGCTGTCGGCCCAATATTTACCTCCATTGTTTCCATGATTTTTAAAATTGCATCGTACCCCTCATTAAATGTAGAAGTTGCACAATAAGTTGCGATTTCCACACCTTGTTTTCCACAGAGGATATGATTGGAAGCGAGTTGCCACACGCAAAGATTAAAACTTTCATTGTTATTTTGCGCCTTTGCCCGATCATCTCTGTAGCAAATCGTCTGTGGTTAAATCTTCATAAATTGGATTCAAAGCCTCCTGGACATCTTCATCGAGAGCTGGTGGATGTAAATATTTGTCAGCAAATCCCTTAGCTTCAGCTTTGCGCCATCCACACCATGACTCTGCTCCCGAAGGGCAAAACTGATGCTGTAATCCAGTCGGAATATACATGACTCCAATTTTTTTGTAAGTTCTTTCGGTTCCCAGGAATGTAACCTACAGTTTCCCAAAGAAATGGTGTTTTGCGACCGCCAGAGATTGTTAATAATATAAAAAACTAATTTTTCAATTATATCTTTTTTTTATTGGTTTTATCGGAAAATGCTTCCTACAAAAGTTGTGCGGCATGATGTCACCTATAACATAAACCCTTTACAAAAATCATATAGGATTGTTCGTTTAACGGCGGATCACCGGTGAACGGATTTTTTTTCTTTTTGCATGTACTTAGTTTATCAATGAACTTAGTGTTCTGAAACTCAATCAGCATCTAGAAGAATCTATCCCCAAGAGAAATATTTAAATGTTATTGAGCGAGGTCATATAGTTAACGAGTAATTACCGATTTACGTAATTGGGTTAAATACTGAGAAATCCTTATTTTTAAGGGCATCTTCGAATGCGCCAGAAAAAATACGCAAAATAAAAAAAACCCTTTCTACGACTATTTTTCAGGGAGATATCGAAATAGTTAATTAAGCCGTGGTGGGAGAGGCGGTACCCCCACCACGCCACGCGGGCACACCGACAACGCTGTTCCCGATTTCGCGCGCGCGATCGGCCTTAATATTGATGTCCATTGCGACAAACACTCCAACGTGTTTTTATTTGGAGTACAAATTAGTCTCCGCCGTTTGACAAAAGATGGCCCCACCAGGAGGGTATGGTTGAAATTGTCAGATGTAAAATGTCTTATCGTAAGGTTAGACATCTGGCAAGACCATAACCTTGAAATATTAGCGGTTTTGTATCAGCATCACATAATTTTTTCGTGCGAAAATGTCGAGTTCTGAACCGAATAAGCGTCATTTGCGGGAACGAAGTGTACGAAGACGCGGAATTGGAAGCATTATTGGAGGGAGATTCGTGCAAAACGTAAAAGTTCCCGCAAATGATGCTTATACGGCTCAAAACTCGACATATTCGCACGAAAAAATGATGTGATGCTGTTTTAAAATCGCTAATATTTCAAGGTTATGGTCTTGCCAGATGTCCAACCTTACGATATGACGTTTTACATCAGACAATTTCAACCACATGTGGGGGAGGTTGAAATAATCCCACACAATCGAAGCAGAAATGACGATAACTAGAATCGAACTTTATTGCGTAATTTTGGCGGGTGAAAGTACTCACAATATTAAAAGCATATACAGGGTGACTTTTATAAGGTGGCCATGTGTTTTTTAAGGGTCTAGCGCGGTGATTTCGCGACTGAAAAAAATATGATTTTTAATAGTTTTTCAAGCTTTGAAAAAAAAAATATCGTATTTTTTTATGAATAGTATTTGCCAGAGAAAATAGCGTAGTCTGGAAAAAAATGAAAATTCCATTTTGCGTGCAGGAGAATGAAGTTTATAAAATTCCGAATACAGAACACTCCCGAAAAACTTTATTTGAGCCCCGTTATAGAGAAAACAATTAATAAACATACGATTTAAAGTTGATAGATTGGAATTTAATCAGTGGAACAAATGAGCTGAATCAGACACGGGCGCGCTATAGGAAGTGCTAGTCTGCTGACGTCACAGCTGCAACTTGCGAATGTTCGGCTGTCACAGGAAGTTAGTGGAGACTCCTATGACACGCGGTCGGACAGAGGGATCTGAATGTGTCCCTATCCGAGAACTTTATTGAAAACAATGTCAATTTCGAAAATGGTCGAGGATTCGCTAATAACTTTCAGAATAAATAATGCTAGCAATACATTTTAAAGTAATTTGGCGTTAAATTATTATTTTTTAACAAATACTACGAGTATTTTTGTTTTTTAATGTTGCCTAAATTATCTGAACGTTCTGTAGTTACATAATTTTTAAATCTTAAATTCTAAATATAAAAATAAATATCGTAAAATTATGTAGTTACAGAAATTTAAGATAATTTATGAAACAGTAAAAAACAAAAATACTCGTAGTATTTGGTAAAAACTAATAATTTCACGCTAAATTACTTTAAAATGTAATGTTAGGATTATTTATGCCAAAAGTTGTTAGCGAATCGCTTATGATTGAAAATGTTATTTGCGGAGCATGAAATCCTCGAACATTTTCGAAATTGACATTATTTTCAATAAAGTTCACAATCTATCGATTAAGCTCAATCGGTTATCTTAACCCTCAATCCGTGAAGGTATTTGAGGCACCTTATACCCGTGAACCTGGGTTGTTTTCGTTTTTGCACTACCAAACCCACAATTGTTAATGAAAAACATCTGAAAAAATGCATGTTCAATCTTTAGGCCGTACTTCTCAAGGGAAAATAGGGTTTTTGTCTTCCTTATGTTTAATATATTTTTAAAATAAATATTAAGCAACCTGTGAAGAAAATGGTTTTGGGCAGGACCAAAACGACCCAGGTTCGCGAAATGCGGGTTAAAATTCTCTACTCAATCTGTCAGATTGGATCGAGAAGTCTGCCGATGCTGCGAGAACGACGGTAGGACCATTGTTTATTTAACAAGGATGAAATCGGTGCTCGGAATGGTTTTCGGGACCTCGAACGGACATTCTCGATAGTACTGCCCCGAATTCGTCTCCGATTTTATCTTACTTCCGGCCAGATTGGGTAAGGAAGTCTAACGATGGTGAGAGAACGACGGTAGGAGCATTGTTTATTTAACAAAGATTAAATCGGTGCTCGAAATGATTCTCGGAGCCTCGATCGGACATTCCCGATATTACTACCCCGATTTCGTCTCCGATTGTATCTTACTTCCGGCCAGATTGGGTAAGGAAGTCTAACGATGCTGCGAGAACGACGGTAGGAGCATTGTTTACTTAACAAAGATAACATCGGTTCTCGGAATGGTTCTCGGGGCCTCGATCGGACATTCCCGATATTACTACCCCGAATTCGTCTCCGATTTTATCTTACTTCAGGTCAGATTGGGTAAGGAAGTCTGACGATGGTGCGAGAACGATGGTAGGAGCATTGTTTATTTAACAAAGATAAAGTCGGTGCTCGAAATGGTTCTCGGAGCCTCGATCGGACATTCCTGATATTACCGCCCCGAATTCGAGGATTTCATGCTCCGCAAATAATATTTTCAATCATATGCGATTCGCTAACATTTTTTGGCATAAATAATCCTAACATTACATTTTGAAGTAATTTAGCGTGAAATCATTAGTTTTTACCAAATACGACGAGTATTTTTGTTTTTTTACTGTTTCATAAATTATCTTAAACCTCTGTAACTACAGAATTTTATGATACTTATTTTTATATTTAGTATTATGTAGAATATTTTTATATTTAGAATTTGAGATTTAAAAATTATGTAACTACAGAATGTTCAGATAATTTACGCAACATTAAAACACAAAAAACTCGTAGTATTTGTTAAAAAATAATAATTTCACGCCAAATTATTTTTAAATGTATCGCTAGAATTATTTATTCCGAAAGTTATTATCGAATCCTCGAACATTTTCGAAATCGGCATTCTTTTCAATAAAGTTCTCGGTTAGGGACCCATTCAGATCCCTCTGTTCGACCGCGTGTCATAGGAGTCTCAACCAACTTCCTGTGACAGCCGAACATTCGGAAGTTGCAGCTGTGACGTCAGCACTTTCTGTAGCGCGCCCGTGTCTGATTTAGCTAATTTGTTCCACTGATTAAATTCCGATCTATCAACTTTAAATCGTATGTTTATTAATTTTTTTCTCCATGACGGGGGGCTCAAATACAGTTTTTCGAGAGTGTTTAGTATTCGGAATTTTATAAACTTCATTCTCCTGCACGCAAAATGGAATTTTCGTTCTTTTCCAGAATACGCAATTTTCTCTGGCAAATAGTATTATTCATGACAAAAATACGATATATTTTTTTCAAAGGGAGCTTGAAAAACCATGACTATTCATATTTTTTTCAGTCGCAAAATCACCGCGCGAGACCGCCGCGAGACCCTTAAAAAACACATGGTCACCTTATAAAAGCCACCCTGTATACTGGAGAAACGCTTTTCTTGCGGGATTCTCGCCGCGCCACATTCGTGGCGGCGGCCGTTGGGAGCTGTGTTGGTGCACTGCCGCGTCGGTAATACAGTTACCAATGGTGGAAGGTATCTCCACACCACTCCCCCTTGAATCCAAGTCCGACTATCCGGTATCTCGAAATCCCCGAGTGGTTTTCTCACGTGCCGTTGTACCTTCGGCCTCTGACAGGGGACGCGCGTGCGTGTCCATTTCAAAATATCTTTTCATATTCCCGGCCACATCAATCTCTCTCTTACGAAGCGACTCGTTGCTCTTCCGCTCGGATGTGCGAGGCCATGGACCGCATTGAAAATACGTTTTCGTTAAACCTTTGGGATGAAAAGTCAGACGGTCCCCGATGACGTGTCGCAATATAGAAAGTTGTCGTCGTCCATCGTGAGTCTTTGGAGTTTTAGGGATTTTGGACAGTTTATCAGCTGTTGTAGATGGCTGTCTTACGCTTGTTCACCGGCCAGTTCTTGCGTAGATACAAAATGACAGTATTGTCTATTGCGTTGACCCGTGACCAGGCGTCAGCTACCTCGTTTACCGGTCCTGGAATGTAACGTATTTTAGTTGAAAACTGTGGAATTAAATCAAGTTGACGCAACCGTCTTGAGGAAGATTTCTAATGTCGTTGGGCAAAAGCGAAAGTTAACGGTTTATGATCCGTTTGAATTTCGAAGTTTTTACCCTCGAGTATGTGCTTGAAGTGTTTGATAGCACTGTAAATAGCTGTTAATTCGCGGTCATACATGCTATACTTTGTTTCGGCGTTGCTGAGTTTCCTCGAGAAAAACGCGAGAGGTTTCCGTTACCCGTCTTGTTCGAGAACGGCTCTGATAGCCACGTCAGAAGCGTCGCATGTGAGCGTCAAGCGCGCGTGATCTCCCGGATAAACAATGAGTGTGGCTTTTGCTAAACTCTTTTTCATTTGCTGGAAAGCTCGTTCTGCTGTATCGGTTCAACCTATCTTTCTCTTGTCATTTTTTGTATGCTCCCAAATACGCGCTTAGCGGTGCCTGCGTCTGCTGCGTTCGAGATAAAACGGCGGTAAAAATTCAAAATCCCTGAGAATCTTCGCAGCTCTTGAATTGTCTCCGGCTTGTTGTAATTGATAATGGCTTTAACTCGCTCTGTGGGCGGTCTCGTGCCGTGTTGGTCGATTATGTAACTGAGGTACTGTATTTTGTTCACTCCCAAGGTACACTTATCGATGTTTATGGTGAGTCCGTAGTGCTTAAGCCGTTGCAGTACAACCTGCAGGTGCTCTTCGTGTTCTTCATTGTTCTGAGATGCGATTAATATGTCGTCTAGATAACAATAAACGACATCCAGATCTCGGAAAACGGTTTCGATGAATGTTTGGAACGTTTGTGCGGCATTACACAATTCGAAAGGCATCGCGAGGAATTCGAACGATCTGCACGGCGGTCTTCGGAATATCTGCTCCTACCACGGGAATATTGTTATAGGCTTGGACAAGATCCAGCGATGAGAAAACTCTCGTCCCATAGAGTTTGTTGGCGAAATCCTCGATTTTAGCGATCGGACATCGGTCTGGCACGGTTTTGGCGTTAAGGCGATGTGCCACACGCCTTCGGCTACTTTGAAATTTAGAAATGAGAATTTTTCCAAACGGAACAACCAATTGGAATGAAATTTGTGCTGTGCATGTAGGACACTTGCTCCGAGGGGATGGTGCCCACCATTATCAAAAATTTCGATTTTTTTTACAGATTGTGGTTACCTTGCGAAAAATGCTGAATTATTAACCATTGCATCGCATTTTCGGGAATTTTCTGAGCACCATCGTCTGGACCGCCAAAAAGCACACATTTTAAGCTTTGTACATTTGTTTACATAAATGTAGCAAAAATGTACCAACAAAGCTCAAAATATCATCTACGGTGTCATATCCGGAAGAGATGCGAGCATAAACTTTTGTTTCCCTCTTTGTTGCCTACGCCTAGCGCAATAGCACGGGATGAGGGTGAAAAGGGGTAGTGCGTGGGAAAAGACAAAATTAAGGAATTGAAGCGATGTCTTGGTATTATGGAATAATTCGACACTTGTGTAACATTGTCTCTTGGTTTATTACAAATTAGGAGTCAGATTAAAGTAATTAGCTGATCAAGACAGGAGTAATACGGATGATACAAAAATAGAAACGGATTATACAGTTTGCTTACATTCGTTGTTCGTGTGTGCGCTCGCTCGTACATTTGTGTGCGCTCGGTCGTACAGTTGTGTGCGCTCGCTCATAAAAGTATCGGTTGACCCTCGTAAGACGAAAGGCCTTTGCCGGTACCCTGGTGCGCTCGCTGGTCAAGTGGATGGTAACACTTGCATAAGGTTTTCGGTCGGCGCGGAGTTATATATGTGTATATGCGTAGGACGAGAGCCACTTGAGGCTCTAAATATGTACGGAGTGAGACACGGATTTCTGACCGTTTACGCGAACTGAAGACCAAATTTATGTATATAAAGGACCCGAAAGAAAAACTTGGAATAAAATTGTTGGTACGTAGATCGGAATTAGAACGTGATAAAGAACTTGATTCGAAATTAGCTGACGAAAGGTTGAGCTCTGAATTCGATGGAGATTGTCGCAACCCTGCGATTGAGACTCGATAGAAGAACTTGATTTGATGGTGGTTGACGGGAAAATGACATTGAGACTCGATAGAAGAACTTAATTTGATGGTGGGAGACTGCCTTCAGGAAGGAAGTCTTTCTTTTTATGAAAATGAGGAAGGGTTCAGTAGTGGGAGAAGGAACCTTAGGGAGAGTGCGGTCTTGGTCATCTAGTTCTTTGCGGATTGGTCTATTGGTCGTGAATATATCGGTTAATTAGCGTGATTGGTCGCGGTATGGTGTGCGAGTAGGATACAGATTCGCTTGGCACGTGCGTGGCCTTATTCCAGGGCATTGGTTCTGACTAATATGCGTATGAAGAGAAGCTGACCTCTGTCCCGTATTTCGGCGGTCTCGCGTGGTCAAGCGCATGGAGTACAGAGTTCGATATCTGAGACCTAAACATGCGCATGTTTCGTGTTATGTCAATTTATGGCTATGGTGCCTTCTCATATCGAAAAGTTTGTATATCGGACTACGCTGCCAGACCGGATGTCTTATTATTTAGTCAGAGTACTAAGTTCGTCGGAGCCGTCTAGTCTATCCCATGTAGAAATTCCAATGCTCAGCCGATGGTGGACAGTCTGCCGAGACTTGGCCCAGTAATGGCAGCCAAGCTTCGATATTCTAGGCTTTCCCAAACGTTGGCACATCGATGGCAGTGAACAGACCCAACTGTTGTTTGAAGGTTCTAATAACCAACATTACTGATGCTGCACCAGTTAACGGGCCATCGCAGCCCAGGCATAATTCGACTATAGATTCAGCTTCGGATCATTACAGAAAACGTGCGGCAATCGTTGGTCTAGGCTCGGCCGAACGTTAGGACGATCGTCGACACCCAACCTTTTTTCCGTCAATTAGGAATGTCAATTAGACCATGGGCCGGAATAACACCGACGATAAAGTTGTGTTTCTCATTAACGGAAAAAAGGTTGGGTGTCGACAATCGTCCTAACGCTCGGCCGAGCCTAGGCCAACGATTGGCGCATGTTTGCTGTAATGATATAGCCGAAGCTGAATCCACAGTCGAATTATGCCCGGGCTAAGTTGGACTGTTAAATGATGCAGCATCAGTAATGTTGGTTCTCAGAACCTTCAAACAATAGTTGGGTCTGTTCTGTGCCATCGATGTGCCAACGTTTGGGAAAGTCTACAATATCGATGCTTGGCTTCCATTACTAAGGAATCTTTGCCACCAAGACCGAACCGACGCTTCGGCTTTTCGAAATTTCACGATCGTTGAGATTCTCGAACAGTCGGTCAAAAAGGTCGAAATTTTTTTTTTCGACGTTTCAACAGTTCAACAGTTGAAAACATTTGGTTGTTTCACTATCTACAAAATTAAATTAAACTCGAAATATTTTCAATTAGCAAGAGACGCGGCAGCGTCACGACGCCAAGTAATAAAAAGTATGAAAATTCGACGCCACTGATCGATGCCACCGATCTCGACGCCACTGAGCGACTTACGAACACGCCGCGACTTTTTATACGCAGCGCCCCCCTATCTCGTACCGCCGGGCAGTTGCGTTGATCGGAACCTCGGCGGTTTGTCGCGTTAGGTTGATTTACATCGTTCTTCTACACTTGAAGTTTCTCGGCGTCTCCGAAGAGCAACATTGACGAAAATTAACGAGTAAGTTTGCTCACGGTGAAAGCGAGACTCGAAAAGTGTTTCTGTTTTGTTCTTACCGACGACGATGCAAAGTATCGTTTCGACGCGACGACGACGGCACGCGAAGTTCACGAATTCTTCGACATCGATGAAATTTTCCCGTACCCGCGATCATATGGATATTATCGTGTATCCTCGAATTCTGATAGCACGATCGTATCGCTGGAATTTATATTGACGTAAGAATAAAAAATATGGCCTGTCCCATAACCTCAATTTACGTACTGTGTCATGTGCCATGATCTTCCCTCGCATTGCTTTCCCGCTCGCTGATGTGTCAGAGTCAACGGCTCCCATGTAAAAAACTCAAGATTATTTGCTCTTCGCAGGAATACCTCGGTATGTATTCGTGAAAAAATCGCAGATAGCATATTTTCCGATGATCCGTAGCCATTGTGATTACCCTCAAAATCCTCGATTCCCTGAGCAGTGTGCGACCAAAATGAGGAACGAAAGTTCAACACCAGCTTCACCCTGATGACCGAGCGTATTATTGGTAGAGGGTACAGAGATTACGGTGTACCTGTACGGTACCCTACGGTGTACCTGTACGGTAGTATACCGCTACACGCAAATGTACTATAGTAAAACATAATTAAAAGAAACGAAAGTTTCGCAGCCCATTTTTTGGGTACGAATAGCTCTTCAACACCACTCAAACTATTTTCACGATCCTAATTGGAGATCTTCAGACTAAATATGTGAAAAAAGGTTTTAGATGATAATAAAGATAAGGAAATAAAGAAATGGAAAAGAATTTCCGTTGTACTCCAACGATGCAAACTTCAAGATCGTAAAACATACCGGTTCTGTATCCTCACCATACTAATACTAATATTGATACCGATACCATGACGCACTCTCTTCCGAGCTACGGTGAGAAGTGGGTGGAGAGTGTCCAATGATGAGTCGGTGATAATCTGTAAAGTTAGGTTTGCGGTATAGATTGGAGTGTAAGGAAGCCCGGCAGTCTTCCTCTGGAGTTGTCTCCGGACGTGGGCCGGGTTCCGAGGATTTTTCGGCATAGGAGTGGCTTTTTGTGGTAAAACGAAAAAATAAAGGAATGGTGAGGTTTAATGTGAAAATATACTGTATTTAAAAATGATTTAAAAAAAAAGGATAATATAATATAAAGATGGTTTTTGGAGAGGTAGCTTTTTTTTTAAATGAGTACAGATACTGTATTTTGAAATGACAAAAAAGGATAATATAACAAAGGTAGTTTTTTATCGGAGAGGTAGGATTTTTTAAAGGAGCCTTTCTCTTCAACACGGGACTGCGCTAAAAAGGAAGGCAGGATAGGTGATATTTCTCTTCTACACCGTACGGCGTAAAAAGAAGAAAAATGCTATGCTTGGATATTGAGAGGTAACGAGCCTGCGACACTCTCCGACGCGTGCACGAGCTGCGAACGCGTCTGTTTTTTTCCAGCCTTGATCGTAGCCGATGGTCGGGGTATATTCCCGACCAAAGCTACCAATAGCTATGGGAAAGCGCGGAACAGGGCGCCGACCATCGAACGCTACGCGAACTATGCGCGACCATCGGTCGTCGCGTGCGGCCAGCCCCCTGACATTGGCCTACTATTCCTATACGATAAATGAAAACGCGTTTTGTCTCGGCTTTTTAGTTCTTGAAATCGCCACTGCCTAGCGTTGGCTGTTGTGTGACAGCCTTCGGCTCTAAACATTTCGATCGGCTGAACGATTCGATACTATCGTGGCTTTCGCCTGTTATCGTTATGCCGACGTTATTTATTGTGTTTAAATGGAAAATCATTAGAACGTAAAATCATTCCAAATATATCAATAGATTTTTATTCATGTAAGATATTCGAAACATCGGCGCAACATACATATATATGCATGCCTGTCACACGACTATTAGCGCCACAGTGCGGCTAGGACATTTTGCGAACAGCATTTATCTACCAGTGTCAGGGGGCTGCGTGCGGCCAAGGTGGGTCGAGCGGGGTCGACGGGAGCCAAGCGCGCTGCCGTGCGCCGAGCGCGCCATGTGTTCCGCAAGGGGAGGGTTGGGTACAAAGTTTTCACAATGGCGGTGCCGCGGAACGCCGGGTACCCGTTTAGCTAGCCTATGACACGCGGGTAACCCCGAGCTGTCATAGGCGAGCTGTACATTTATTTCGTAACTCGTTCGCAAGTTTTTATCGATACGGTTTGTGCGCGTGTTTCTTTTTCCCCGTTTAGGTGGATTACGGGCGAACGTCGAGGGATTTCCCCCGCGTACCTGGTAAGTGTGCGCGGGCTCGTCGCGCACGCCGGTAAGTCTTTTACACTTATAATAATTAAAAGAAAAGAAAAAAAACGTAATAGTCGTACTTGTGAGGGGGGGAGGGTTGTTTACGCGCGTTATCTAATACTAAGGGGAAGGGGGGATCATGACTCGATTACTAAGGGGAGGAGATTTCCAAACAAAAGTGACAGAGAGGGGATTTATTTACAGGATGATAAGGGAAATAAACCGTGGGGATGAATGTCGGATGTCGGCATGGTCATCTGCGAGGTTCTAATCTTTTATTGACCCTTCCAGACGCAGTGGCAGTGTCCGGTCTCTTTGCGAGGACTCTCCGCAGAGGGGCACGCCGATGCGTCGCCAGAGACGTCCCTGGCAAGGGCGTGCTTTCTTCGGAGGAAGCCATTGGTCGTCGAAGGACTCGTTGAGGGAGTTGGCTGCAGGAGCCTTGTCCCGGAGGGGCTTGCCAAGGGGATTCGCTGCAGGAGATCTGCCCCGGAGGGCTTGCCGAGGGGATTCGCCGCAGGAGATCTGCCCCGGAGGGGTTGCCAAGAGGGTCTCCGGACACGAGCAGCCATGGACGCATGGTGCTTCGGTGCTCCGACCTTCTATCGGCCAGAGGGTCGTACCGGAGAAAATTAGGGGTAAATTGGCCGTAGGGAACGTGCGGACAACAACCATATGCACATATGTGGCGGGTACGGTACCTAGGCCGTCATGTAAGAACCAGAACCAATGTAGCGTCGGATTTACCATTTAGATGGGCCATCGGATTTATCCAGGTCAGTAAGTACGTACTACCGAGTATGAGAGACGGCGTCAATCATCGAGGCTAGAGTATACAGACCCAATGTCGCGAGGATATCACTGCTGTCTCCAATCTCTCCGAGAGCACCAGCGAGACTGACCTTAAGGAACTCGTCGAACCCTTCGGCTTCATTCAGAAACAATATCTCGCTAAGGATCGCACCACTAATCTTGGCAAGGCCTTTCCTTTACGTATGTACAATTCAAAACGAAAGCCGAGTATGCTAGGGCCTTCTTGTGTCTCAATGGTTACGGCTACCATCATCTCATACTCAGCGTCGACTGGTCCAAACCTCCAGCCCAACAGAATTAAATGGTCAACGGTTGAAACGCGTTAAGGTAGAACGAGCGCGTTCACTTGATTTCTATAGATTTTTTTCAAATTTTAACCAGACATTGTTTGTATTATTATGCATGTTTCAGTGAAATTTCAGAACAGTAGACTATTTAGATTCAGAGATAATGGGTTTTAAAATTGCAACTTTTAACACTGTAGGGTCTGCATTGTAATTTAGACAGAGTAATTGTCCGTAAAAAATATGTGTCCCCTATAAGAAGACACATGGCAATATTATAAACAATGTCAAATTATTAATGTTTATAACGCAAATATTTTTCTTTTGCGATATAAGTTTTTAACTTTAGGAACACGATAATTATTTTCGTTCTCGAAATATTGAACAATACTGTTCCGCGGTGTTGCATAATGTATTCTTAGTATGGGGATAAATATTTTTTACCGAGTATTATTCTGTTGTTCCTGAACATTTTTAGCAAAACTGAATAGTAAAGGCAATCTAAACTTTTTTCACTCGTTCCCTAACAGTTTTCTATCTTAACATAATTTTTTTTCAAAATTAATAAACACAATAGAATGGTACGACGTATTATGTGACTTGACTTTCAGTCAATGCAGACTCTGCAGTGTTAAAAGTTGCTATTTAAAAACCCATTATCTCCCAATCTGAATAGTCAACTGTTGTGAAACTTCACTTAAATATGTATAATGATATGAACAATGTCTGGTTAAAATTTGAACAAAATCGATAGAAATCAAGGGCACGCGCTCGTTTTACCTTAAGGGCTTACACCTCTGTAAACGTTAAAAATTAAGTGATATTTCGCGATTTTTTTTGTTAGAAGGACAAACAAGAGAATACAAATATTCAAGGATGGTATAAGTTATATCTCCAAGTGAACAAAAAGAAATTAATATCAAAAAATTATACCAAATGGTGACGCTGGGGCCATTCTGGCGAGGCATGTTGAGTTTAAGACGCTCTGCGGCATGCAGTATGGCTGACGCAAATTTGATTTCAGAAAAAAAATGAAAAATTTCTATTAATTTACACAAGTATAGCTAAAGAAATACATAGAGGATTGTGAAAATATTAATTTTTGTGTAATTGGCAAGCGTTTAACCAAAAACTAAATTTTCGACGGAAAAAAGGACAATCATTTGTTAATAACTAATGTTATAATTAACTCATGGAAAATCCCGTACGTATTTCTCTTCGCAATGTTATCTTAGAGATGTACTCAAAATTTGGAGTGAAAAGAATGAAAATTGTTGGAGTTATGCTGCCTGCCGTTTAAAAAAATTGAGTTTCGAGGAAAACGGTCGATGTCTCGCACACGGGCCAGCCACTGCCACCGCAGACCCACACAGGCCTGCGAACCTTCTTTTACAGGTACCAATGTTTTTTCCCCTTATTTGAGATGGTTCAAAGCATCTCTTAAGTCAAGTAAAAAAAATCAATTAAAAAAAATCTACAGTAGATCCCCATTAGATCGGCATACACGGTGACGATTGTTCGTTGCGTCTCTTTGAACGAGCCCCCCCTGCCCCTCTTTTTTCTTCGCAAGGTTCGTCCGCTCACTGCTGCGAGCTTGAATCTTCTATTCGTCAATAAAATTCAAAAAGAGGACAAGACAATGATTGCCAAAGAATCGAGTGGTTGTTATTCGAACCCAATAATCCTATAATTTTTTCTGATCTACCTGCGGTCGTTCGGCTGAACTTCCGAAATTGAAACGCGTCATCTATTGCTAACCCATGTTGAAGATTATTTGAAAAAGTAAAAAAAGAACGCCAAGCAAAAACATTCTTTGGAAAACATCGCTTGTTTTACCATGTTAAAAATTCTGATTTATCTCAGAATATTTTTTATTTTTATTTAAACAATGGTTTTATTATGTATTTTCAATTTAAATGTACAAAAAAGTGAAACAACTTTTCATAAAATAGCCAAGCAAGTTTACTAAAAATTTTGTAAACAAAATTGTTAAACTTTAGGGATGATATTTTGCGTATTATTGTATTTTTACTTTGAAAAATCATCTTACTGTTATCACATGAAATTGGTGTCACCATTAAATATTGGGAGAACAAATAAGTCTCCGCCGTTTGACAAAAGATGGCCCCACCGGGACGTTATGGTTGAAATTGTCAGATGTAAAACGTCATATCGTAAGGTTGGACATCTGGCAAGACCATAACCTTAAAATATTAGCCATTTTGTATCAGCATCACATAATTTTTTTGTTGCGAAAATGTAGAGTTTTGACTCGAATAAGCAGGAATAAGCAATAATTTGATGTGGGTTATTAAAGAAAAACTAATTTTTTTGTCGCACCATATTTTGTAGTTTCTCTATGCCATACACGTTACTACACATTTATAATAAAAATGACTGTAACTATGCCAACAAAGACTGATCAATGAATGTTCATAGTTATAATAAAGTTGGTTGGCGTTGTATGAACAGCTAGGGATTCCATTCCTATTAGAATAAAAAAAAATACAAATTTGAGTTCATTCAATATTGTACTGATCCTTGACAATCATGCGTTCCGTCCCGAGTAAAAATGATTGTATATACTTAGATACAATTATATAAAAATGATATATAAGCATATATATTTATATATAGGTTTATATATAATTGTATATAACTCTATACATTCGTATATATAATCCGATATAAACGTACTTCCATCAAATTTGATTTGATAAAATTATATATAGTTCTGTATATAATGATATATGGAGATACTATTTTTATAGGGAGTTTATATAATTAGATATAATATCATATACAGTTATATATAATTTAATATAGTGTTGTATATAATTATATATATACGTGAAACTTTATTTACGGTATATAAAATTGTATATGACTGTATATGACCCGAGTAAAAAGGATTGTATATACTTAGATACGATTATATAAAAATGATATGCAATCTTATATACTTATATAGGTTTATATATAATTGTATATGATTCTATACATTCGTATATATAATCCGATATAAATGTACTTCCATCAAATTTGATTTGATAAAGTTATATACATAGTTCTGTATATAATGATATATGGAGAGACTTATTTTTATAGAGCGTTTATATAATTAGATATAATATCATATACAGTTATATATAATTCAATATAGTGTTGTATATAATTGTATATATACGTGAAAATTTTATTCACGGTATACCGTGAATAAAATTTTCACGTATATATATAATTATATACAACACTATATTGAATTATATATAACTGTATATGATATTATATCTAATTATATAAACGCTCTATAAAAATAACCCGAGTAAAAATGAATATATATAATCATATATAATTGTATATTAATTGATCATATACAATTGTATACAAAAATTGGCCCGATAGAATTTTATATATTTGTATATAAACGTATACAATTGTATAGAATTTTGTATATTTGTATATAGACGTATACAATTGTATACGTTTATATACAAATATATAAAATTCTATCGGGCCAATTTTTGTATACAATTGTATATGATCAATTAATATACAATTATATATGATTATATATATTCATTTTTACTCGGGGTTCCGCAACTGTACGGCCCACTCGGAGTAAAGTGGAACCCTAGAAACTTTAACAAACAAGAAAAACGCCAAGTAATAAGAAAAGACACGTCGGAACATTATTGGCTCCTTCACAATATACAATATTTTTTGTTTTGTTTCAAACCATGTTTTTTTATATTATTACTTTTTCCATTTAAACGAACAAAATAATTGAAATTACTTTTTATAAAAAGGCCAAGTAAGTTTCCTAGAAATAAAATCGCCGCTACAATCTTCGAGGATTAATGCTGGCCCAGGTCTGGGTAGACTCATAATAAACCTATATCACAGTGATGTGATGTGCTAAGATTGGCCCAATGTATAGCCTAAGCTGGATAGAATGTCGACGGAACAATTTTACATAGATACTTCCATTTTGAATGCCACCATTCGATCATGTATAGGCTGTTATTCGGTAATGCCGGAAGGTTATATATCGTGTCTCGAATAGCATGCTAGCTCTATCCCAGTGCTCCGCCGAACCCTAATATAATCGAAGACACTTTCATGGCATTCTTAATGTACACATTTTTACATACATGGACCCAGTTATGGTCCGGGCATCCTAGCCAACGCTGAGCTGCCGAGTGTCAGCCAAGCGTCACATTTCCAGGCCTGGGCCAACCATTTTTGCCGAGCGTCGGCCAAGCAAGTTCGGTACTTAGCCAGCGCTGGGCCGATGGTCAATTTCTACTTGGGTGTGTTCTAGACTATTTTTGTGTTCATTGATTCTGTTTTTTAGGTATTTTTTTCTTTGGCCTATATATGTAGAATTGCAATCATTACAATCAATTTTTTAAACTATGTTAGATTTTTTGTTGTTATCTATTTTGTCTTTGGTGGAGCCTGTAATCGATAAAATGTTGTGTTTATTGTTTGACTAGTGTTATATTATATTGTTGAAAAAGACGAATTAGTTGGTGATGGATGTTTTTTGTGTATGGTAGATTTATTAGTCTAGAGGAATGGAAGTTTCCATTTTAGTTATTTTGATTGTTGATTGTAGAAAGTCTTTGTTTTATTATCTTTTCCGTGAAAGAGATCGGATAACAATTTTTTGTCATACTGTTCCTAATAAGTTGCAGATTTGTTTTGTGAAAAGATGGCTGAGATAGTTTTATTTCATATAGTCATTTGTAGTTACCTAGTTCACAACTACAAACATAGGATAGATCGTTTTCCTGCCTTTGCGGTCATTGCAAAGAAAAATCTACTTCTAAAAATTGTGAAATATTGCATTTCAGTAATGCTGTTACTTTAGTTCGTGTTTTTTATATCAGACATTTGTTAATTAGCATTTAGGACTCACTCTAAAAAGCGTTACCGGCCGTTTAATTTTTCGATTTTCATTTTTGGGGAAAATAAAACAAACCCTTCAACTACAAACCAAAAAGTAATTTGCTACAATCAACTACAAACGATTTTGAATTTTAAAAAAATTATAAATGTTCGTTATGTTGTGCCCCGGCTTCTGACGATGCGCGAAGAGCACGGAAATTCGCTCTCGAGTAAGTTGACACCGTGGGTTGTCGGATGCTCGAGGGCGAGGGTATGTGGGGACTTTTCCCGTTCCGAGTAAATCTCCAACTCGGGATATTGCAACTTGAACAACTTATATTTTATTTAAAATTAGGCAACAATATTACAATTCTTTTTTATGCCTTGAGACCGACCTCCTCGGCTTCTGGCCGAAGACTGCCTTTCGATTGAATCTTTCGGCTAATTGTTAACTCGGGTTTTCGCAATCAACATTCGAGAATGTTCGATTCGTTCGATTGCGATTCAGCGCTTTTCCGGCTGAGTCGAGCGGAATATCGGGCTTGTGAAATATCGGGCTCGATATCGTCGCATGGGGTCTTTGAACCTCAAGCGTTAGCAATATGAGAATTCCTGTCTTTTTAGGGCACAACATTCCTCCACCTTGGGAAGACGAAATTCCCAATTTCGGCGATATAATACATTTTTTTTTTTTTTCTTTTCATAGCTTTGGCAAGTTTTGTCTCTCGGTCGTCTCTCGGCTTACAATAATACAATAGATTTTTGTTTCATACACATTTACGTTGTGCGTGTGCGAGGTGCATTTCGCGTGAATATGACTCGCGGATTTTGTGAGTCAGCTGTTGCCTTGCGTTTGGCAGCTCGCGGTCTGGCCAGAGCTACGTCAGCCAGGTCGTCGTTCGGCGATGTCGCATTTAAACGTCGCCGTTGCAACGCTTTAATTCCGAAATATGATATAATCATTGCGAAGGGAATAATTCCGCTGAGGGCATAATTCCGTATGATGTGACTCTGTGTTGTCACGTGATCGTAATTTTTGTATAACTTTGTTTTTAATATTTCGATTCGTTCGCCAATTTTGTTAACTTCGTATGGATCATTGATTATCGTATGAGGAATATTTTCCAATATTAAAGGTTGAGGTATTTCGTTTTCTGTAGTCAGAAAAGATAGGTTGAATGGCGGTAAAAATTGTAGGAATTTTTCGTGTACAGTTTCCTTCAAATTTTCAATCTTAAAATCTATGGAGGTGACGGAACATTTCCCATCCAAAGCCAATAATCCTGTTCCAGTAATTGTTGCATGAGTCGTCGCAGAGTTTTTACAGTTTATCGTGAGAGCTATTGTCTCTGGGGCTACATATATCCATTGCCCTTCTTGTTCTAGAGTAATGACCAAAGAATTCTCTAATTTAACTAAACGATGTGTACAATTCGCTTTTTCGGGGTCTTTTCCTAAAAATATCGACAGTTCGCATGACACTCCTGATCGTATTATTTGTCTCGCGTTTTTCGGATGACAGTAATATTGATAATTTTGTCGTTTACATTTGGATAATTCGTTTTCTGAGAATGACAGATATTCTCGACGCTCTCGATCAATTATAACATTTTTTACAGTCGTTTCTATGAACCGAAACGTGTCTTTTTCTACTCTTACGGGTAGAGGATAAACTTTATTCACATTGAACTCGTTGTTGTTGATTAATGGGATTTTTATCACAACGGTGAGGGTATTCTGAATACTATATGCGCCTAATTCAGAAATTTCCAGTAATTCGTTAATTTTTTCTGGACGTATTTTTATCGGAAAATTCAGTCCTTTTGGTAGATTTGGTAATGCTTCTATTAGATACGCGTAGAGTTGTCTAGGCGGCAATATTGTAGGATTAACGATTCCTTTTGGCAAGCCTACTAAAAAGTTAGATAATTGACGTATATCGTTTAATAAGGATTCGATTATTACGCTAATGGTTGTTAATTTCTCGTCCAATTGTTGACGTGTTAAAATATCCATTACGAGATTTTGCACTCCATGGTGTAAATTATTTACCAAACGGCCTAGTGTTTCCTCGTTTGCCGCGAGGCGATTCGTTGTGCGATTGAACATTTCAAGTGTAATTTGCTGGATTTGCAAATTTTCTTTTAACGCATCTTCTGTTGTTTCTTGTTTTTTCGTTATCGCTGTAATTTGCCGTTCGATGTTCGCAGCGTCATTCGCATCTAAGTTACCTGTTATCGACTTTATGATGGATCCTAATCCGTCTATTAATCCTCTTTTATTTATTCTACCTTTTGTGCCAGTTATATCATAAATGGACTGCATTTCAGAATTTATTTTTCCTTTCATGTTTTCGAGAGAACTCGTTACGAGAGAACATAGCTTGTCCTCTGGCATCGTTTGACATAATTTTAATAGCTTTTCCAACTTTTCCCTAATACTCTTTTCTCTATTTGCTATTGGTAGAAGATCCATGCGGATCACCAGTTTCCACATTTCCTGAATCGTGTGTAGTTTTCCGATTTCCTCGTAATAAATTCCTGGGGTTGTGGAAAATTGCGTTGCGTGGAATTTTGCATTTTCCTTTCTTTCATTAGTCCTTTCTGTCGTCCTAACTGTCGAGATTAACAACCTGCAGAAGGGGTTTGCCTTTTTATTTTCAATAAATTTTTCTTGCTCGTTCCCCTATTTCTACGTGCAATACTTTTCTACCCTTTTTTACATTGCGATTTCTTCTCTCCCACTATTCTCTTTCTTTCTTTTTTTTTTAAACTTGGAATGTAACCATATGCAAAAGATTTGGTTTATATTTGTTTTTCCTTTCTTTTTCCTCTCTTTATTTAATTATTATTATGCTTTTTATTCATTATTTTCTTTTCGTACTTACTCGAAAAATTTATTTGCATAGTATTCAATATATTTATATATATATATTTGTATATTTAATTTTTGTTTCAACTCTTGCTCTCATTGGATTTTTCATTTATTACTCGTTTTGTTTCTTTAGAAACCTAGAGCTCTTCCTATTGTTCTTCTTGTAAATTTAATTTAATTTATTTATTCTCTCTTTTCGACTATTTTATTCGCTTATTTTTGTTATAGATTCTTTCATTCATTTGAACGTAATTTGGTTTGGTTTTATTTACTTTATCTTTCCATTTCATTTCATATTAGTTCATTTATTTATTTATTCTCTTATTTTTATCACTGTATTTCATTTTCTGTTATTTTATGATTTCGTTTTATTTTTATTTATATTTTTTTTGTTGAATGGGTGGCAACTCGCCACCTGTACGCGAATCCGTCGCGTGACGTCGGTTGCTCGGGCGTGCACCAAGGGTGGTGCCTGCCACCTACTTCTCACTCGGGAGCGAGTGGCGGGGGTACCTCGCCACTCGGGAGCGAGTGGCGGGGGTACCTCGCGGTTCGGCCTCGCTGGCCCAGCGATAATGTATCTGCTCTATCGGTTAGTGGGTAATGTAGGGCTTGATGCGGTCTACATGTACCCGTACAGCCTTGCGTCCACGGCCGATAGTGTAGTTCACGTCGGAGTCTTTGTTCCGTACTGTGTAGGGCCCTGTCCACTTGGGGGAAAGCTTTGCTGATCGGCCTCGGCGTACAGTAGTGTCGTGGAGGAGGACTCGGTCGCCGGGGCGGTACTCCACCGTACCAGCGGCGATATCATGCCCTTCTTTTACCCTTTCCTTTCCTTTTTCCAATCGTTCTTTCGCCACGTGCCATGTGGCTCGGAGCCGTTCGCGTAACTCGGAGACATAATCGTCGTATGAGTACGTCTTTCGTGGTGCTTCTTTGAGCGCCGTCGGTAAATCGGCTACCTTACCAAACACCAATTCATACGGAGTGAACCCTGTCGCTGTGTGCGGGGTGGTATTGTAGGTGAACATCGCGTATGGCAACCACTCATCCCAATCCGTTTGATCCTCTTTTATGAAACATTTCAGGTATTCTGCGAGAGTTCGGTGTGAACGCTCCAATGCTCCGTTTGATTGGGGATGGTATGCTGTCGTTTGAATCTTTTTAATTCGGAATAATTGGCACATCTCCTTGAAGGTTTCGCTCAGAAAATTCGTTCCTTGGTCGGACAATAATTCTTTCGGAGTGCCGTACTTGCAAACAATTTGAGTTGCAAATCCTTTGGCTACTTCCTTGGCTTCTTGCGTTTTTAGCGGTATAGCTGCGCTATACTTGGATAATGCGTCTTGAAAAGTCAGGATGTATTTATTCCCGGCTTCGGTCTCGGGTAAGGGACCTACTATATCGACTGCACATTTGACGAATGGTGTCTTGGGTGTGTCGGTAATAGTCATGGGGGCATGCTTGCGTCGCGAGATTTTATTTTTCTGGCATTTGTCGCATGATTTTACGTAGTTTTTTATTTCGTCATTCATTCCAGGCCAGCTATACTTTATCTTTATTCGTTGTTTCATCCTTTTTTCGCCTGGGTGGCCTCCAAGAGGGGCGTCGTGGTATTCTTGCAGAATCGTACCTCGCTCCTCTTCACTCGGGCACTCTCGATCTCCTATTTCCGTCTCTGTCTCGCTATCGCTTGTTGTCTCGCTTGCGCTTGAGTCTTTTTCTATTTCCTTCTCCTTTTTGCTCGGGCCTGCTGCCTGGTCCGCCTCCACTGGTGGGAGTGGCGGTCCGTTCTCGCTCGCGCGGGCCTCTGTCGCCTTGCGTGGGCGTTCCTCTCTAGCGGGCTGCATTGTTTTTGTCGGCCGGCCACGTGCTCGCGGGACCAGCTGACCACGGCCATGCTGGCTCGGGTCTGTTGATGCGGGCGGCGGTGGCGCGGAGCGGGGGGCCTTCCGCGGCCTTCCTCTACCACGCTTCTCGGCGTCCTTGTGACGTACCACCGTCTCGGGTTCTTGCCGCGTCAGCATCAACACATACATACGGCTTAAAGCATCCGCATTCGTATTCTTCTTGCCAGCCTTATACTCGATGGTATAGTTGAATTCCTCTATTTTTATTCTCCAGCGCATCAGTCGTGATCCTGGATCCTTTACGTTGAAAAGCCATGTGAGGGGCTTATGATCCGTCACGATGGTGAATTTTGTTCCATATATATATGGTCGGAATTGCGCTACTGCCCAGATTATTGCTAGCATTTCCTTCTCCGTTGTTGAATAATTCGTTTCTGCCTTGTTCAGAGTACGACTCGCGTAACAGACGGGTAGATCTTCTCCGATTTTTCCTTGCGATAAAATCGCGCCGATTGCCTTGTCAGAGGCATCGGTTGTCACCACGAAGGGTTTCTCGAAATCCGGATACTGCAGGATCGGTGCAGTGCTGAGAGTTTCCTTCAATTTTTGGAAAGCTTGTTCGCAGTTTTCGTCCCAAATGAATTTGTTTTCTTTCTTAATCAGTTCTGTTAACGGCTTTGAAAGTTTTGAAAAATCCTGTATGAATTTTCTGTAATATCCGGCTAGTCCCAGAAATGATTGAACCTCTTTTACGTTTTTCGGGGCTGGAAATCGTTGTACAGCCTCTATTTTTTCTGGATCCGGTTTTACTCCCACTTCGGTAATAATGTGTCCCAAGTACTGGGTTTCTTTTCGCAGAAATTGACATTTCCTAGGTTGAACCTTTAATTGGGCTACTCTCAGTCGATCGAATACTTCTGTCAGCCTTCTGTTATGTTCTTCGAACGATGATCCGTATACTACTATATCGTCGAGATATACGTAGCATTTCAGTTCTTGTAATCCAGCAAGCACAGCGTCCATCAGCCTTTGAAAGGTTGGTGGGGCGTTTTTTTAATCCAAATGGCATTCGGTTGTACTCGTAATGTCCAAGAGGAGTGGAGAAAGCGGTTTTCTCCTTGTCTTTTTCGGCCATTGGGATTTGATGAAATCCCGATGCCAAATCGAGAGTCGTGAAGTATTTTGCTCGTCCCAATTGGTCCAATATTTCGGTAATATTAGGCAATGGATACGAGTCTCCTTCCGTTGCTTCGTTGAGTTTTCGGAAGTCTACTACCACTCTCTTGCGTATTTTTCCGTTGGCGTCAGGCTTTTTTGGAACGACGAGTAGAGCAGCGTTCCATGGGCTCTTGCTCGGTCGAATTATTTCGTTTTTTAGCATCTCTTTTGTCTGCGCCATAACTTCTTGCTTGTGGACTTCTGGTAATCGATATGGACGAATTTTTATTGGCATTGTCCCTGATCGTACGCTTATGCGGTGCTCCACTATAGTGGTGCACCCAAGCGACTCTTCCTCCAAATGGAAGACGTCAGCGTATGCGTCAGCAAATTCGCGTAGGAATTTTTCTTCTTCTGGGTTTAAGTTCGAATCTCTTTTGATTTCTTCCCATATTTTATTTTTTCTTCTTAATTTTTCTTTGATCGTTACAGCACTTATTTCCTTTTCTTCGGTTGGCTGTTCTTCTTTAATTTCTTCGATTTGCACGATTGGCCTTTCTATTTCGATTTCTTCATTGTTTGAGTTTCGCACTACTATGAGGCAGGAATGTCCTTCTGGGTGGACGTAACATCCGCCTATCTTTACTCCTGGTCGCAGTTCTTTTGCTGCGACACAGCCTATTTTTGCCGTCAATGTTTTTGCGTATAGCATTTGCTCTGTTCTGGGAGGTAGTTTAATTTTATTCGTTCCGTCCAGCATGGGGATCGGATGTCCGTATATTTTAATATGTCTTCCGCTTAGGATGTCGACATTGTGCTCTCTCATGAGGTCCAAACCCATTATTCCGTCTACTTCCAGTGGTACTGTGTCATCTATTACGTAGAATCCGTGTTCTACGTTTACTGCGGGTGTTTCGAGCACGAGCATAATCTTACACAGTGCGTAGAATTTTTTTCCTCCGATTCCTTTGAGTTCGATCGTTTCTTCTATTATTTCTGTGTCCTTTTTTAATACACTCTTTTTTATGAGACTACATTGTGCTCCGGTGTCTCCTTTCAACGTGAGGATTTTGTCTTTAGCCTGGGGAGACGCGATGTGGAAGTCACTAGCGGCTCCTCCAGAGTTGATCGTCGTTATCCAGTACGATTTTATTTTCTTCCTTGTATTTTTTCTTTTGGACGGACCTGTATTCGATGCTTCGATTATTTTTCTGACGTTTCGTCTTTTGTCTCCGCTCGTTGTCGTTGCCATATCGAGCGAAAATGACCTAATTGTTTTCCTGTTTTCGCTGTCGTTGCGGTTATCTTCTCTTGGCCTGTTTACGTTTGTTGCCGTTACCATATCGAGCGAAAATGATCCAATTGTTTTTTTCTTTTCGTTGTCGTTGCGATTTTCTTCCTTCGGTCTGTCTTCTTTTGGCCTATTTTTATTTGCGTTCCAGTGATACTGATTTGGGCGCCCTGGGGGCCCACTCTTGTTGTAGTAGCTGGTTCCTTGGCCCTGCTGATAATTCGTTTGATGATTTTGATGATACCCGGTTGCCGGTGCCTGTCGGTATCCGTTTCCTTGTCCTTGTTGCCAATTCCTTTTTCGGCAATCCTTGTACGCGTGTCCCGGTTTCTTGCAGTAATTGCAAGTAATGTTGAATTGATGCACGCTTTTCGATGGTGCTGGTAGACTGTATCGTCCGTAAGACGATGTATTGGATCGGCAATCCTTCGCTAAATGTCCCATTTTGTGACATTTATTGCACGTCATCGGCGGTCGTTTTTCCAGATGAGTCTGTTTGTTTATAGATTCGCCTCCTTGTAGCGATTTTTCCTCTTCCATTGCTCCTTTAAGGGCTGATCCGAGATCCTTAAATCCTCGGGCCTTTACGATGACTTGGTATTCCCTTCGAAGTCCTCTTTCGAAGTTGTATAGGGCTAATTGCCTTACATATGTCTCTATTGTTCTTTTTTCCGCAGGCGATCTTGCTTCGGTTGTGCTGGCTTCGATTAATTCCATCATTATGGCCTCGAGTCGTTGACCGTATGCTAACACGCTCTCATTGTATTTTTGCTTGCACGTATTAAAATCGACCTGTAACGCGGCTACTGTACGTCGCGTTCCATATAATGCTGTCATTTCTTCTTTAAATTGTTCGTACGATTCTATTTCTTTATATCGGGTATCTTTTCGCGCTTTTCCTATTACTTTTGTTGCTAACACGGATTGTAAAAGGGAAGGTCTATCGGCTGCTGCAACGCACGCGTTTGCATAACCGAATGCTTCAATTATATCGTCGACTTCGTCAGGTTTTTCGCCATCAAATCGGGGAATGAGGCTTCGCGCCTCCTTTAGGGTCATGAAAGCATTTTCTTGTGCCATGTTATCTGAATTAAGTTGGAGTAGGGAAAATTCTTGAATTTCTATTTCGCGACCACGCCTAGTGTCTATATTTTCTGGAGATTGGTCAGAGTCTGTTGATTGATCAGAAAAATGGACGGTTCGATCTGCTGCGGATCGAATTTTGGTACGTTTCGCAGCTGTCGGCCTATTTGAGGAATTGTGTGAATTTGGGCTTTCGTCTGAACTTGTTGCGGATCGAAATCGCTTTTTCCTAGGTTCCCGTAGTTCTTGTTCGACTCTTTGTTTCTCGGGACGATCTCTTGCAATGAGTTCGTCGAAAATTGAATTTAATGAACACGATAATTTGTTGTTACCCGGTAATCGGTATAATTTACGACGCTCGTCTTCGTTTGACATTAATGTTTAATTGTTTGGCTTTGGAGGGTGTTTTTTCATAAATGTTCCGTCACTTACAGTACGATGATGCGCCTCATGTTGATCGATGCTTCGTAGTCGGTTGTTCACAAGATGTTGACCTCGTTCTCGTAGCTGTTTGGCAGGAAATTGCCAGTGTTGTTCCCTGTTGTCGTGTTGCTTTGGTTTGCTGTTCTCGTGCGCTCTGTTGTTCCGTTGTAGAAGGTATTTGGTGAGTCTTCGTCCTGGGGTCGGTCTGATATCGATGATCCTCGGGATCTGGTTGCTTTTGGACAGCTCTGTACGGTTGACTCGGGCGTTTGCTTACGCCGCACGTTTTCTCTTTATTTGTCCGGTTCAACGGTCGTTGATCGGATCACTCGTTGACTTCCTTTTCAGCACTTGCTGCGTTCAGTTTATTTTGTACGTTGGATAGGATGTTTCTTCTTCTTTTCTTTTTTTTTTTTGAAGTTGTGTAATGCAAAGTTGCGGTATCCCCAATTGCGGGTATCCCACCGCTGCCACCAATGTTGTGCCCTGGCTTCTGACGATGCGCGAAGAGCACGGAAATTCGCTCTCGAGTAAGTTGACACCGTGGGTTGTCGGATGCTCGAGGGCGAGGGTATGTGGGGACTTTTCCCGTTCCGAGTAAATCTCCAACTCGGGATATTGCAACTTGAACAACTTATATTTTATTTAAAATTAGGCAACAATATTACAATTCTTTTTTATGCCTTGAGACCGACCTCCTCGGCTTCTGGCCGAAGACTGCCTTTCGATTGAATCTTTCGGCTAATTGTTAACTCGGGTTTTCGCAATCAACATTCGAGAATGTTCGATTCGTTCGATTGCGATTCAGCGCTTTTCCGGCTGAGTCGAGCGGAATATCGGGCTTGTGAAATATCGGGCTCGATATCGTCGCATGGGGTCTTTGAACCTCAAGCGTTAGCAATATGAGAATTCCTGTCTTTTTAGGGCACAACAGTTATTTTCATTTGGGGGGATGGCGTTTTTTTTTGGGTGGTCTCAATATTTTTTCTGCGCTACCACAATGAAATTAAGTTTACTACAATCAACTACTAACGAAAAGCTTTGGAAATCACCAAAAAAAAATTGATATCGGAGCTACTCAGGTGCCATGTTCACAGAAGTCCGATCGCACCCCAATTTTTATGCAAAATATGAGGTTTTTGCCGTTTTTCGGTCTTTAAGTGGATTGTTCACTTATGAAATGTCAATTAAATCAGATGGCTCACACACTATTTACGTCCTTATGAAAATACGAAGAAATTGAGGTATGATAAGGTTTATTTGTCCCCGTAGGACTGGTTTAATGACAACGAAAAGCACGGAATGCATATGCACTCCAGTCATGCGTTTGACGGTGAAAAAAATAAGTCGTGAGTTGTTGGATTAAGCATCGTTATCATAAGAATTATCGTGTTAATGTTCGCTATTTGCGAGGTTTAACATAAACAGATCGCAATGCATTATTCTTTGACAGCATGGGATTAACTTACCGTTGTATTTACCTAAGAAAATAAAAATTGATTAAAGAAAAAAGAGCATCAGTGTTATTTGAGACATTTTCTACCGTTCGTTGCACAATTAAACACTGTTATAATAAAAATATTTTTCTATCACTCCGTACTACATTATTATTATTTTCGTACTTTTTCGCCGTTAATTATGCAACTAATGCATATTGTTAATTGGGCATTGCTATATTAAAAATATTCTTCTATCTTTACGCATTTACGGAGATCTCTGGTATATTTCACTTTACATCTCTCTCGCACGCAGCTCACTTCTCAAATATCATTCTGCCTCATACACAGCTCACTTCTCATTATTTATTTGTTCCCTGACAGATCGTGCCACTGTAATTTTTCGGTGTTGAGTGTCACGTGTAGGGTGTCAAATTACAATTTTAACACCGAAAAAATTTGGTGTCGACACCCATCTGAACGAGGCTGTTTTGGGTGTTGACACCGATTCGGACCTAGGCAGTTCTAGGTGTCAACAACCAAAAAATGGTAAACACTGATTTAGGTGTCGACACCTGAAAAAACAGTGTCAACACTGATTTGAGTGTCGACACAAAAAAAAACGGTGTCGACACTGTGAGCGTGGCAATACTAAGAGTTGCAAAATATATATATATATATATATACAGTCACGGATCATTTCACCGGAATTTTATCAATAGTGAGCTTCATAAATGACGAAGGGCAAATAATAAATGGAGTATTTGTTCAATTTTACGAAGATAATGGTTTATTGGGTAAAGCCAAACACATTCGGAAATTGAGGGCACATACAAAAGGATTCGTTCTCAAAAACGATATAATAGCTCCGGCTATAATAATGAGACTGGACAACATTGAATACGGTGTAAAAATAGCCAATACTTGGAAAACGGACTAGTTAATACCATCGATTTTATAAAATGTAGAACATTATGTGTCATGTATGCATGTACGCGTATATTATAATCTTAATGAAATTATAAATACTTGTAACATTAAAGAGTACAATAAAAAAGATCGGTAAATTGTACCGGTCTTCTAAACGTTCCAAGAATAATTTCAAATATTATTGCTCTTATAATCGTTAAACCTTCAAAAAACTCCCTCTTTTCATTAATTCATACCAATATCCTAGAATGAACTGAAAAATAAGTTGGGCACACATATGCTTGTATTCATTGTATGTAGGAAGGAGCGTGCACTGTTATTTTACAGAATTTCGGTGTGGACACTCAAAAAAGCCATAACGACACGAAATTCATACACGTGCACGAATATGGTGTCAACACTGAATTATTTAGGTGTCGCCACCGAAAACAGCCTCGGTCTAGATCAGGGATTTGGGTGTCGACACCCAAATCAGTGTCGACACCCAAAACAGCCTCGGTCCAGATCAGTGTTAAAACCGTTTTTTTTTTTGTTGTCGACACCCACATCAGTGTTGACACCTTTTTTTTGGGTGTCGACATCCAAAACAGCGTGGGTCCAGATCAGTGTCGACACCTTTTTTTTGGGTATCGACACCCAAATTAGTGTCGACACCGTTTTTTTGGGTGTCGAATGGTCATTTGACACCCATCGCTTGGGTGTTGCGATCTGTCAGGCTTCCGTCTCTGTCAAACGCAGCTCACTTCTCGAGGTCTTAGCAATAGTGTCGCCATCCCTGTTCAACCACATTTTTGTAGCCACTTTTTTCAAGTCTCTCCAGAGGAGTTCGGACTCCTCCCACTCTAGCCTCCATGAAGCTACCTACCCCTTCCATTGGAGTTTCCAGACCTGTATGTAAGACCGTGACCGCGATGTACATCACAGCCAGTGCAGCCAGATCGCGCGCAAAAGTTACCCCCTCTCTAGTCTCTTGCGCGCCCATCACACAATCATAGCAACGCGTGTCCGTGAGCGAGCGACGCTCGGACGTCTTCGGAAAGAGCCGAGCGCCATCGAAGTTTCCCGACCGCGCCTTCGGCAGCTACACCAATACATGGACGCTGAGCACGTTCATGTGCGGCCAAGCCAAAACGAAGGCTTCGAGGGAAAAAGCAATCTGAGCACGACTCGCGCATGACGTCACCCGACGGCACGAGCGAGGCTTTTAGATAATTTCAATGCTTATTTAGCTCTTGATTCTCTGCGTTATTAATGTATACAAAAAAATGTATCGCACACTCTGATCGCTTATTTTTTAAATGTATACGTTGATTTAAATATAATAATAAATATATATTACAACTTATTTATCTTCTAAAATATTGTTTCCGCTTTACTCACACCCGTCCTTACGCCAAATAAATTATAATTCATAAAATTAAGCGGAAATATATTTATATTCGTATTATTATATTAATTCTCATAGCTCTCATATGAAACTCTCATATGAAAAACACCAAAAAAAATCTTCAAAACCTTAGATTTCAACGTACCAAGAACATACATCTTCACATTTTCAATCATGACGAATTTTTTAGAACAATATCATCACACACACATCTGAACCAAAACAATATACATCACCTAAATTATCAACACATAAATCAAACAACACAAAATCACAACATCTTATACTCAACTCTTACTAATAGACAACAGGACACAAATAATAAACTTTCCACTAATCCTCTGAATAATATAAATTCGACAATCACATTAAATGAAACGAAAGAATGGCTTATAAATCTCTCCAACATTGATATTCCGCTTTACATTTCCACATTCTTGTCTCTAGGTGAAAAGTTTTGTTTTCCTTACCTCAAACTCTCAAACATAAAAACTCATAACCACCAATCAATCTCCGAACTTGAGTCCAAATTAGATTTTTTACTCGACAAATCTAGACAAATCGAAATTAGAACCAGATTCACTAAAATCTTAACCAAAATAGATATTCCAACATCATTTTCCGACACTAATCAAATTATAAAACACACGTCCTCATTCTTAAAAAACAACCCTCAACATTTAGTTACGCGAGCTGACAAAGGAAATTCAACAGTCATTCTTAACAAATCAGATTAAATTACAAAAACTCATAATTTACTCGCAGATTCCTCAACTTGCAAATTAACAAATAGAAAGCCCATCAACACTCTACAAAAAGGCATTAACAATATTCTCTCCAGATGAAAAACCCTAAAAATCATTGATGAAACAAAATACAAATACTTAAAAGCTGAAAATTGCAACCTATCTCGTCTCTATTGTCTGCCAAAAATTCATAAAAATAATTATCCACTTCGTCCAATAGTATCATCAATAAATAGTCCAACACATAAACTAGCTGAATGTATACAATCTAAACTTTCTAAATTAATCAATACGACTAATTCACACGTCAAAGATAGTTTCCAACTAAAACATTCACTTTCTAAAATCTCAATTCCACTCAACTACAAATTGGTCTCGTTTGATGTTGTTTCTCTCTATACCAACATCCCATCAAAACTTGTTATTCAAAGCCTTAAAATAAGATCAAATCTATTTTCAAAAACATTTACTTTAAACGAAATAATTAAAGCCATAGAATGGCTTCATCAACTTCAATGGCTTCAAATGGCTTCAAAATAATCAAAGCCATAGAATGGCTTCATCATGTTGTCAACTTTCTTTACATTTCAAAATAAAATTTACCAACAAATCTCAGGGTTACCAATGGGCTCACCTCTGGCTCCAATACTATCTAACATCGTCATGATTGATCTTGAAACAAATCGTCTGGAAAAATTAAAATTTTCGTTACCACTATATAAAAGATATGTTGATGATATTATTATTGCTCTACCAACAGACAAAATTGAATGCACCAAAAAGATTTTTAACGCATATAACTCAAAATTACAATTTACATCAGAAAATGAAGTAGATTAAAAAATCCCGTTTCTTGATATACTTTTAATCCATAAACAAAGTTCAATTATCACAAATTGGTATAGGAAACCAACCTGGTCAGGCAGATTCATAAATTTCTTTTCACACCACCCACTTTCCCAAAAAAAGCCATAATTTACATGCTAGTTGACAGAGCAATAAAATTATCTCATCCTTCATTTCACAAAGAAAACCTCAAAGTTATTAGTAACACGATGACACAAAATTGCTATCCGATCTCTTTCACAGAAGAAATAATAAAACGTCGGCTTTCCACAATCAACAATCAAAAAAAGAATAACAACAATTTTGATTCTTCCAGACTAATAAATGTTCCTTACACAAAAAACATCCATCATCAACCAATTCGGCTTTTCCAACAATACAACATAACATTAGTCACAAACAATAAACACAACATTTCATCGATTACTGGCTCCACCAAAAACAAAATAAATAACAACCAAAAATCCAACATAGTTTACAAAATCAATTGTAAAGACTGCAATGCCACATACATCGGCGAAACCAAACGATACCTTGAAACCAGAATAAAAGAACATAAAAATAGCCTAAAACATACTACCACAATACACACAGCCTTAGCACAACATGCAATAGAACAAAAACATGACTTTCAATTCGACAATGTAAACATTTTAAACAATGAAAATTGGCTCAAAAAAGACTAATTCTAGAAATGTTCCAAATTAAGGCACACTCCAACGCCATAAATTTTAGAACTGACATACAAAAACTAAGCTCGATCTATAACTCTATTATATAACTATTAAAATATTTTACAATACTTTACTTGACATAAAAATTTTCAAATTATTGACACTATAATTTAATTTTAAATACTCTTAACATGACACACCAATTTTATTCTCTTGACACGTCACTGCCTAAAGGATCTTTCTCCCCCGATTCGCAAAATAAAGTATCTAATAAGCTTCACGAAATTAAGACACCACTCAGTTTCTCTCGAACTCTCCGTGATCACACAACTCCATCTGTAACTGAGAAATGTAAATTTCGAGTTTTTGTTTATTTTGTAAGAAAATTTAAAAAATCTTAAACTCAATAGGTAATCATCACAGTCATTTGATACTTTATTAAAATTTCTTTTAAATCAATCACGTACATTAAATTTTCACTAACAAAACACAAAACTTTCTTATAATGATTAATCCCTCACAGATGATAAAAATCGCTAAAAACGATAAATTCTTCCATCTATTGAGTATAGTCCAGCAAAACAGTATTTACTTCCATAAATACTGTCTTTTGAAATAACCTTCCAAATATAAGCAAAAGCTAGAAACATCAACAACATCGAGGTGAGTCGTTTCTCATATTTCATTTCTTTATAACTGCATAGTATAATAAACCACACTCTCACACATCATTCATTTCAAACACCGATGAATAAGAAGAATGAACACAATACAAGAACTTATGCATATCAAACCAATATAGTTATAACCAAAACAGAATTAACATAACAGTTATACAAAACGACACAACAATTTTATAACACAATCATAACATAAAACATTCGTGTAGTTAATTCCTTCAAACTTGATTTGTAAAATTTGTGTATCAAAATTTATAGAGAAAAATATAATTTCTGAAGAGGACCTGACCCAAAGGGTCGAAACGTAAGAAAGCATCATTAATAATAATAACTAATAAAAATAATCAAATAAGAATTTATAGTAATAATAATTTAAAAAAAACATTGAGCGCGGGGAACGATCCCGCGCCCCTGCGGACCGAAGCCAGGAACGCTACCAACGAGACCATCTCATCGCTTGTAGAATATGTGCACTTTCTGGTACTGACGATTCGCGGCCAGATGGATGATTGACTTGTTTTTAGGGATAATGCTTTATCGCTTGATGAAAGTATGAGAATTAATGAGTCAAAGATGTGTGCGGCCATGTTGATGACAAGTTGCTAGTTAAAGATTCGGCTTCAGTCCGGCCAATATAGGTTTTCCAAGGTCAGCGATGGAAATAAATGATGCTTTCTTACGTTTCGACCCTTTGGGTCGGGTCCTCTTCAGCAATTATATTTTTCTTTATAAATTTTGATACACAAATTTTACAAATCGAGTTTGAAGGAATTAAATACACGAATGTTTTATGTTATGGTTGTGTTATAAAATTGTTGTGTCGTTTTGTATAACTGTTATGTTAATTCTGTTTTGGTTATAACTATATTGATTTGATATGCATAAGTTCTTGTATTGCGTTAATTCTTTTCATTCATCGGTGTTTGAAATGAGTGATGTGTGAGAGTGTGGTTTATTATACTATGGAGTTATAAAGAAATAAAATATGAGAAAGACTAACCTCGATGTTGTTGATGCTTCTAGCTTTTGCTTATATTTGGAAGGTTATTTCAAAAGACAGTATTTATGGAAGTAAATACTGTTTTGCTGGAGTATACTCAAAAGATGGAAGAATTTATCGTTTTTTAGCGATTTTTATCATCTGTAAGAGATTAATAATTATAAGAAAGTTTTGTGCTTTGTTTGTGAAAATTTAATGTACGTGATTGATTTAAAAGAAATTTTAATAAAGTATCAAATGACTGTGATGATTACCTATTGAGTTTAAGATTTTTTAAATTTTCTTCCAAAATAAACAAAAACTCGAAATTTACATTTCTCAGTTAAATATTGAGTTGTGTGATCACGGAGAGTTCGAGAGAAACTGAGTGATGTCTTAATTTCGTGGAGCTTATTAGAGTCTTTATTTTGCGAATCGGGGGAGAAAGATCCTTTAGCCAGTGACGTGTCAAGAGAATAAAATTGGTGCGTCATGTTAAGAGTATTTAAAATTAAGTTATAGTGTCAATAATTTGAAAATTGTTATGTCAAGTAAAGTATTGTAAAATATTTTAATAGTTATATAATAGAGGTATAGATCGAGCTTAGTTTTTGTATGTCAGTTCTAAAATTTATGGCGTTGGAGTGTACCTTAATTTGGAACATTTCTAGAATTAGTCTTTTTTGAGCCAATTTTCATTGTTTAAAATGTTTACATTGTCGAATTGAAAGTCATGTTTTTGTTCTATTGCATGTTGTGCTAAGGCTGTGTGTATTGTGGTAGTATGTTTTAGGCTATTTTTATGTTCTTTTATTCTGGTTTCAAGGTATCGTTTGGTTTCGCCGATGTATGTGGCATTGCAATCTTTACAATTAATTTTGTAAACTATGTTGGATTTTTGGTTGTTATTTATTTTGTCTTTGGTGGAGCCAGTAATCGAGGAAATGTGGTGTTTATTCTTTGTGACTAATGTTATGTTGTATTGTTGGAAAAGACGAATTGGTTGATGATGGATGTTTATTGTGTAAGGAACATTTATTAGGCTGGAAGAATCAAAATTGTTGTTATTCTTTTTTTGATTGTTGATTGTGGAAAGCCGACGTTTTATTATTTTTTCTGTCAAAGAGATCGGATAGCAATTGTATGTGATCGTTTTACTAATAAGTTTGAGGTTTTCTTTGTGAAATGAAGGATGAGATAATCTTATTGCTCTGTCTACTAGCATGTAAATTATGTTTTTTTTTGGGAAAGTGGGTGGTGTGAAAAGAAATTTATGAATCTGCCTGACCAGGTTGGTTTCGTATACCAATTTGTGATAATTGAATTTTGTTTATGGATTAAAAGTATATCAAGAAACGGGATTTTTAATCTACTTCATTTTCTGATGTAAATTGTAATTTTGAGTTATATGAGTTAAAAATCTTTTTGGTGGATTCAATTTTGTCTGTTGGTAGAGCAATATTAATATCATCAACATATCTTTTATATAGTGGTAACGAAAATTTTAATTTTTCCAGACAATTTGTTTTAAGATCAATCATAACAATGTTAGATAGTATTGGAGCCAGAGGTGAGCCCATTGGTAACCCTGAGATTTGTTGGTAAATTTTATTTTGAAATGTAAAGAAAGTTGAAAACATGATGTATTCTATGGCTTTAATTATTTCGTTTAAAGGAAATGTTTTTGAAAATAGCTTTGATCTTTTTTCAAGGCTTTGAATAGCAAGTTGTAATGGGATGTTCGTATAGAGAGAAACAACATCAAACGAGACCAATTTGTAGTTGAGTGGAATTGAGATTTTAGAAAGTGAATGTTTTAGTTGGAAACTATCCTTGACGTGTGAATTCGTCGTATTGATTAATTTAGAAAGTTTAGATTGTATACATTCAGCTAGTTTATGTGTTGGACTATTTATTGATGATACTATTGGATCAAGTGGATAATTATTTTTATGATTTTTTGGCAGACAATAGAGACGAGATAGGTTGCAATTTTCAGCTTTTAAGTATTTGTATTTTGTTTCATCAATGATTTTTAGGGTTTTCCATCTAGAGAGAATATTGTTAATGCCTTTTTGTAGAGTGTTGATGGGATTTCTATTTGTTAATTTGCAAGTTGAGGAATCTGCGAGTAAATTATGAGTTTTTGTAATGTAATCTGATTTGTTAAGAATGACTGTTGGATTTCTTTTGTCAGCTCGCGTAACTAAAAGTTGAGAGTTGTTTTTTAAGAATGAGGACGTGTGTTTTATAATTTGATTAGTGTCGGAAAATGATGTTGGAATATTTATTTTGTTTACGATTTTAGTGAATCTGGTTCTAATTTCGATTTGTCTAGATTTGTCGAGTAAAAAATCTAATTTGGACTCAAGTTCGGAGATTGATTGGTGGTTATGAGTTTTTATGTTTGAGAGTTTGAGGTAAGGAAAACAAAACTTTTCACCTAGAGACAAGAATGTGGAAATGTGTAGCGGAATATCAATGTTGGAGAGATTTATAAGCCATTCTTTCGTTTCATTTAATGTGATTGTCGAATTTATATTATTCAGAGGATCAGTGGAAAGATTATTATTTGTGTCCTGTTGTCTCTTAGTAAGAGTTGAGTATAAGATGTTGTGATTTTGTGTTGTTTTATTTATGTTTTGATAATTTAGGTGATGTATATTGTTTTGGTTCAGATGTGTTTGTGATGATATTGTTCTTAAAAATTCGTCATGATTGAAAATGTGAAGATGTATGTTCTTGGTTCGTTAAAATCTAAGGATTTGAAGTTTTTTTTTTGATGTTTTTCATATGAGAGTTTCATATGAGAGCTATGAGAATTAATATAATAATACGAATATAAATATATTTCCGCTTACTTTTATGAATTATAATTTATTTGGCATAAGGACGGGTGTGAGTAAAGCGTACACAATATTTTAGAAGATAAAGAAGTTGTAATTTAGATTTATTATTATATTTAAATTAACGTATAAACTAAAAAAATAAGCGATCAGAGTGTGCGATACATTTTTTTGTATACATTAATAACGCAGAGAATCAAGAGCTAAATAAGCATTGAAATCATCTAAAAGCCTCGCTCGTGCCGTCGGGTGACGTCACGTGCGAGTCGTGCTCAGATTGCTTTTTCCTTCGAAGCCTCTGTTTCGGCTTGGCCGCACATGAACGTGCTCAGCGTCCATGTATTGATGTAGCTGTCGAAGGCGCGGTCGGGAAACTTCGATGGCGCTCGGCTCTTTCCGAAAACGTCCGAGCGTCGCTTGCTCACGGACACGCGCTACTATGATTGTGTGATGGGCGCGCAAGAGACTAGAGAGGGGGTAACTTTTGCGCGTGATCTGGCTGCACTGATCACAGCTGCTATAGCACATTAAGAAGCACCGGAGAATCCGCGTAGCTGTACCCGAGAGTTGTGTGTGCCGAGCCATCGAGGAATTGAGAGGTTGGCCAACCTTGCGAAGTCTTTTCTGATCACGAGCCACTTTCCCAAAACTTCAGATGGGAGTAGTTTATCCCATCCAAGGTTATAGAGCCGGAGTTCTTGAAGCAACATTTTGGCTCTCATTGTTACCGGAGGCATGAATCCAAGTGGATTAAACATTTGAGCCACTTCCGGCAGAGGAATCCGTTTTGTGAATGCGCTGACTCGCTGGTGAGCTAGGCGTGAATTTTAATATGTCCTCTTGAGGAAACCATTGTAATCCTAATAATTTCGTCGTGCAGTCGTCGAAGGTGATGGTCGAGTCGCTGTTTCCCCGTTGAGTGCCATTGTGAAAGCAATGAGGAGCTCGTTGCATGCCCCTTGGCAAGCGGGAATCCGCCCGCGTTGCAGAGTTCGTTGAGCCGTTGTGCGGCTCCCATGAGTTCCTCCTCTGAGTCCGCACCTTCGAAGATGTCATCGACATACCTTCTGTCTGTAATCGATGGCACTGCCAGAAGAAAGCGATACGCCTCGTCCTTGGTAAGCTGGAGCAAAGCTCGAATAGCAAAAACCGGTGCCGCCTTCGTACCATAAGTCATCGTTGTGAGATGAAAGCGTGCAAGGTTATGAAGCTTGTCAATCCAAAGGACGCGTTGCAAGTCCCAATCATCGTATTAGACCTTGATCTGACGGTACATCTTCGTCACATCCGTTCAGAACAGGAATCGGTGAGGGCGTATCCACGTGAGCACGTTCATAATGTTGGTTAGAAGATTGGCGCCGGTGTACATCATATCATCAACCGAGAAGCCTGAAGTATTGGGAAAAGACCCATTAAAGACAACTCGCAACTTAGTCGTTGCACTTTCAGGCTCGAGAACTCCATGATGTGGCAAGTAGTATGCGTGTCCAACTTCTGGTCTTAAATCCGTTGTTGGCGCTCGAGCCATATGCCCGAGTTCCTCATATTCCTTGATGACATTGAATAGCGCTTGTGAAGTGTCGCATCCGTCGTCAGTTGACGGTGCATGCGCTCAAGACTTCCTTGCGCCTTAAAATACGATTCGCCAAGAAGAGAGATGGATGCTTGAGCGGGATCCGAACAATGTAGCGACCAGTTTCATAACGAGAGTGAGTAGATCGGAAATGCTCGTCACATGCTTGTTCTTCCTGTGAGAGCATTGTCTCGTTTCCCGCCAGTCGTTCCTCTCGTCCCAAAACTTTGTGAGCGAATCTTGAAGAGCTTGGTTGTCATGCTCAATTGTTGTGTGATGCCCCGAACCAATTGAGTAATCTTCATTTACTGAGACTGGGCCGAGCACCAGCCATCAAAGAATTGAGAGTTGAGCTACCGGCATCGCTGGAGAATGCTTGATGATTTCCGGTTTGATGAGTTGCCTATACACATCCGCTCCAAGCAAGACGTCGATCGGTTGTTATCCATAGAACTCTGATCTGCAAGTTGCAAATCTTGCAGATACGTCCAAGTTTTATGGCCAACGTGGAAGGATATCGATGAGGAGCCGTATGAGATACGTTGACATCTAACAAGGAGACGGCACGACCGTGGGGTCGGGGATTTGGCCGAATTTTTTTGTGGTGAAAGAGGACCCCTAGCACCTTACGTGGTTAAGTAGTAGGATGCACGACTCGGAAAATTCCGAGAAAAATCGATTCAAAGTTTCTTAGGCGCCTTATGAGTTTAGAATTCCAGGCACTTGTCGAGCCGCCGTCTAGTCTAGACGGTTAGGGCTCGGTCTTTTGCGCCGGAGGTCTCGCGTTCGATTTCTCCTTCGGATCTTATTTTTTCTTCTTTTTCTTTTGTTATCCCAACAATTATTCAAAACGTTTCTCATCCCTACATTATTTTTTTAAATCTATTTACATTATTTTTTTTTAATTATTTTCATTAAAAAAAAATTATTTTCTTTTTTTTTTTCAATACAACAACTCATAACGGTAGGTGTTTTATTTTTCATTGTAAAGTATATGAACAGGAACATTGGGTTTTTAATGAGAATAACAAAGTCGATTAGGAAAAATTCAATTTTTATTCATATAATAATATATATATATATATATATATATATATATATATATATACATATATATATATATATATATATATATTATTATATGAATAAAAATTGAATTTTTCCTAATCGACTTTGTTATTCTCATTAAAAACCCAATGTTCCTGTATATAATATATATATAAATATATATATATATATATATATATATATATATATATATATATATATATATATTTATACGTATTCCTCAGAGGTACGGGGTCCTTCCCCTTTTACCATCCCCTCCTTTATTCCTTCCATTCCTTCCGACATTCACAATCCTTTCAGAGTTCCCTACATGCCTTCCAGAGTCCCTCCCCCCCCCCCCCCCGAGTGTTGACCGCAGCCACTCTTTCTTAATGTATCGCATTTGCACGAGGGCCCAGAGAAACTGCGGAAAACCTCGACCGATACAGGCGGTTATATTTCGCTGAGTTTCAGTTGTATTACCATCCGAAACTCAGACAAACTACCTCCCATGCAGAGGTTGACGCGCAAACCAGTGCACGGGCAAGCGGTCACCTCTCCAAGTATCGGCAGCCTTCAATGCTGCTTAACTTCAGTGACCGCCGAGCCCGCACACCGACCGCGCGCCCATCTCTGTCGGTTATAATAATTATATACAAAGACCGCAGTGGTAATTATCGTAGAAACGAGCAAAGCAACAATTTTTGCGACATCGTGCGCAACATATAAAAGCGGATTTTTTTACAATCGCAGGGAGTTTGCAATATATCCGTACAAAAACATGTCCTATTAACAGTGACGATAATTGATGAGGAATTATTGAATGGATTTTTATACAATCTTCCCGGGAATTAATTTCACGATACTGCTCTAAAAATTTGGTGCAATTTTGCAAGCGCTTTATGAAATTTTTAACTTGTCTGTAAAAGTAAACGTCACAAGGTTGCACCATGGGAGTGCATTTTGGAGGAATTACTTTTACAGAGCAAGTTGGCATATCTTCGTCAGCTTGGAAGATTTCATCATACATCTCTGGATTTGTTTGAACCCCCCCCCCCCCCCCCCTTCCAAGAGTCAATGAGAAGTAAACATTTATTCTTCCGACGTAAGTTTTGATACTTTTCTGGAGAAAATCCGTGTATAAGGCTGTTAGTTTTCCGGACTTTGATGATGTTGCAATGACGTTCGTATATGTATTGACATAGCCATCTACTAATTGTTTAATACAAGGTCCGCAATGACCGGTCGCCTCTTGCACACATACGAAGACATGTGGGAGCAGTTTTCCGGATAATGTTATGGAATATTGTGCGGTGTACGAATGCGTCACTTTATTCAAATCCGACTTTTTGACGAGAACTGTTTTACTCACTTTTTGAGTGAGTGTCCTGTTGAAAACAGATTGATATTGACATCCTAAAAAAAAAGCATTTTTAATATTAAAAAATATTCGAATATGTATGTAGAAAACTTTTCATATAATTAATTTTGAATTTATACATTTTGCATCGGTAAAAACATTTTGTACGCAGAAAACTGGTATTTACCTGTTTGGTCAGTATTTATAGCATAATCCTCATGGTATTGAGGTATTAAGCGGCACGTCTGTCGACAAAGGTCTCTGCAGATGCCCGGATTTCCTCCATTGATACCGCCTTTTTTTTCGAAACCAGTTTCATGATTATCCGTTGAGAAATTTTGTGTTTCTGTTTGAATGCCGTGACTCATCGATCGGACGCCTTGAAATTGAAATCGATGAATTGTGCAGCAGCAGCCAACGGCCTTTTTTTTAAATTTCTTGTCGTAACTTGCGGATGTCGCTGTCTTGCTTCCACGAAACGGTCGTAGGTCCACGAATCTGTCGCCTCAAATTTGTCCAATCTCGTTCCACCACTTTCAATATCATTTTCCCATTGTGAATGATATTCCTTTCTCTTCAAGCGGCTGCATCCTTTTTTTTTGCACTATCGCCAAATACCGCGTGGGATGCGCTTTAGCAATGTTCACGGCTTTGACTTTGTAGGCGATGGGAATCATTTCACTTTTATTTTTTTTCGGTTCCGGTTCGTATTTGTCTGGAGAAAAATCAAGTTGGGGCATTTCGAACTGTAGGTCTTCGTAATCCTCATGAGCGTGAATTAATTCCTCTTCAATCACGAATTTTTTCACCCAAAAGTTCCAATGTATTATTATAAAGTTCTCCGCCCAATAACATAGCATCGTGAGATATTTCTTCCGAAGGTGTCGATGCAATTAAATTATTTTCCGTCAACAGCTTTTCATAATAAACTTCTGCGTCCTTCAACCGCGATTTTGATTTATCACTGTACATGGATTCTTCAGGAATTTCCTCTCCTATTCCAGAAGAGCCAGCAACTTCTTCAGTCAACATTTTTTACTTCGAATTGTAAGAGAACTTTGAAATTTAACAATAAGAAATAGGCACGTCTGTTCACGACGAAATCGAAAAATGAACTGCTGTTCAATTCTCACAGACTCACGCACAGTCCTATGCGCAGATCCCCGTTATAATCCTAAGGGGACCCCAGGTCAAAATTCTTTAGACCCGTACAAGGCCATAAAACCAAATAGAACAACGAGCACGAATACTTTTCAGGGAATGAAAAACTTTTCGTTCTTGAGCTAAAATAAATTTTTAAAAATAACGTAGGTATGAGAAACGTTTTTAATAATTGTTGGGATAACAAAAAAAAGACCCGAAGGAGGAACCGAACGCGAGACCTCCGGCGCAAAAGACCGAGCCCTAACCGTCGAAACTCGACGGCGGCTTGACAAGTGCCTAACATTTTAAGCTCATAAGGTGCCTAAGAAACTGTGAATCGATTTTTCTCGGAATTTTCCGAGTAGTGCGTCCTACTACTTTAACCACGTGAGGTGCTAGGGGTCCTCTTTCACCATAAAAAAATTCAGCCAAATTCGCGACCCCACGGTCGTGCCGTCTCCTTGAAAGAGGTCGTGAGAGCGAGAGCGGTGGCCAAGAGAGGACCTTGATTTTGATCAAGTGTTGAGACTATTGATGAAGTGACTGCAAATGCGAAATCTCGAGACATTCTATGGTGAGTTTTCCAGTGAGTACTGATGTGGGATCCGACGACTGCTGAAGCATGTTACTGTGACGTTGAGCTGGTTTCGGCATTAAGGGTCGAACGCTGAGCAGGTTGAGCTGTCGTAGTGAGATGATGAGACGCATCGTGCAACATTGTGTGGTGCATTTCGTTGCACGTCACATACTGAATCGTGCTACGGCATGCTCTTGCACTGTGCCGACCCTACAATTGTAGCACAACCATTTTGAGGTGACCATGACCTTTATTTACTTGTGAGAGAGATTGCGAAACGTTAGACGGGCGACGATGAAATGCTGCCATTGGCATCAGTGGCAAGCATAGCCGGTGTGTGCCTTGGTTGCAGATAGGAGTGGGTCGTTGTCGTTTTGTTCGAAAACGAAACACAGCCGTTTTTCCGAGCACGAAAACTAGTCTCCAAAACGGTTTTCGTTCACAACCGACTTGAAGACGGCCAGAAGGCCGAAACGTGTCAACCGGGCAAACCATTATATACGTTTGGTTGAGTGGGTCAGTGGATAGATATACCATTAAATACGTTTCGTCGAGTGAGGGACAGGTTTTTCTGCTGGGCGTATTTAACCTTCTAAGCCCTAGCATGTTATTTTTCGAAAAAAATCAAGTAGTCCTTCAGTTCTGAATATCAAACTTAAATATTTATCGTTACCGAAAAAATATTAATATTTTTATGTGTGGGTGTATGGGACTAAATTAGTTCGTTCTAATATTAGTACAGTGAGCTTATCTTCAATCTGACTTATTTCTTTTTTCCAAATTTTTTTTTTCCAAAACGCAAAGTGAAGCTTCATTTGTCCCTTTTAAAATGCCGCCTCGGAAATCCGGATATCTTTTTTTTTCAGAGATATCAAACTTTCAGTGCGGCGCCAAATTTTTCTAGGTGTATCCTCGGACATATTTACGTTTAAAAACACTATTTTTTCCACTTTGCTGTTCGTTAGCCTTGTCCTGCGTTCGTTAATTGGCAATTCTGATTTAGAAAACATTATTTCGCAGGGAATGGATGTTGCTACAATGTTGTGCGGCGGTTTTTCCACCACTCTAAAGTGGTGGCAGTTCCAGTCTCCGGCTGAGTTCTTCCGGGGCAACCTTTCATACGGCAAATACATATCTACCTCCTTGATGGCTCGGAATAGTGGTGGCTTGACTAGTAGGGTGCCCAAGCCATTTATCAAAAATGGACCAAGGGTCACATTCGCCAAAGGGCTGAGGCTCATTACTTTATACAGGTGGCGGTACTGTTGCTTGGTCTTCATCAATTATCGCTGCCACAAACTTCTTCACACGCTCTTTCCTTTTTATTGCCTCATTCTGATCCGCGAACGTCTGCGTTTTAAACCTCGGGTCCATGAACGTGCACATCGATAATATTCCACTAGGCTCTACACCTTTAAACCGTTCCGCTATTCCAGCTTCTAATAAAACTGCAACATCGCTGACCGTTGATGGATCTATTTTTTCTAAAGTTGCATGTAATGCTCCTTTTAGACACCTTGTCATAACAATCACTGAACTTGCGGTCAAATATTTATCGCCGCTCATGGCTTCAGTGAGCTCTTCAATTGGTCGTAACACAGTTAATAGTTGAGCCAATATGCGCCAATCTTCTGCAGTTATTTGCGGCAAGTCCCGGTCCACCAGAGCCATTGTAGCGAGAACTGCTTCTTCCAGCTGCAGAAATCTGCTCAGCATATAAAAAGTAGAATTCCACCTAGTGCTCCGCTCACACCGTGCTTTTTTATAGTGTCTCACGATTTTTTCACCTTGCCTATGTGTTCTTTGCAGGGGCTTATTGCATTTTCGACGATCAGGTTTTGTTTGAGAGAGACCCGGAAGATCTGGTGTAGGTGCAAAAAGAAAAGGCGCCAAGTTCTGGTTGTACGGAAAACTAATATAAAAGTATATTACGATAGATAATACAAAGTTATAGTACATGTGTAGAAAATTAGCCTGGTAAACGTTGAGGAAAGCCCGTTTTAAAGACGTGGATGAGAACTTTCCCGAACGAGGGCGGACAATGGCCGCCGCCGTGAGACGCGTCCCAACACGCGGGAGAAGGATCGGTTCAACCGAGATCTCGACGATCCGCTCGTAACGCAGTAATATCGCCCGAATGACGCGTTTGTAAATGCGTCTGGAGTACTGTTGTTCAGAGGAACTGAATATCCCGAGATATACGGTGAGGAATTTCCCGTATACCGATCAACCCGTCAAACGACGTAGGTGGTCTGTGTCACCAATGAGGAAAAAATCAGGGAGAGTGAGGGAAAAGCCGCGCGATCACGCGATCGATGAGAGGAGAAGCCCCGAAAATTGGTGCCATCGACGACAGCCACGAAAAGATTCCGGCGTGACTTGCTCGTCTAATTCCCGCAGAAAATTATGACCAATTCGGGAATTACGGATGGACCGGAGTCCTGAACATTCCGCCCGCGATCGGCAGCAGTGCTGTCGATTTATCGAGACCCGGATGAGATTGGAAGTAGGGCCAATTTGGCAACAGGCCGCTTGAGCGTAGTGCTGGCAGTCTTGATAGTGACCATGCGTGTGAGCTCATCCTGTCCCGGATGCAGTTCCAAGACCCGTACCAAAGGCCATTTAGTAGGTGAAGTCCCCTCGTCGGTCAACAGAGCCAAAGACCCGACCCGAATCTCGCAAAAAGGATGATGCCATTTTGAGATGGCTTGTTGCCATTGTAGATAGCCTGTTGACCAGTGATCCCAAAAGTATTGCAGCCGCTCTTATATGAGCTGCCACCTGGAGAGCCGAGCAGGATTAATTTCCCGTAGCGATGGCTCCGGAACTGCAGTGAGCGCTTCCCCGATGAGGAAATGTCCCGGTGTAAGCGCGGAGAGATCCTCCGGTTCTTCCGTGAGGGGTTCCAATGGACGAGAGTTGAGAACGGCCTCAATTTGTGTAAGAAGAGTCATAAATTCCTCATACGTGAGAGCCGTCTCCCCGATCGTCCTCCGAAGATGATATTTGACCGATTTGACGGCAGCTTCCCATTTCCCGCCCACGTGAGGAGCTCCCGGAGGGTTAAACACCTAATGCGTACAGTCATTGGCCAATATCTGAGCAGTTGTTTTAGATTCCCGAGTCCCACTTATGAAGAGTCTGCGCAGTTCTGCGTCGGCTCCTGGAAAGTTCGTCCCGTTGTCACTGTACAAAATATGACAGATGCCCCGTCTTCCAGTGAATCGCCGAAACTCTGCGATGAACTCCTCGGAAGTCAAGTCTGAAACAACCTAGAGATGGATCGCTGAGGTTGAGAAGCATACGAATATGCACAGCCAGCCTTTGTGAGATCGAGAGCCTCGCCCTCGTCCGAGTTTGAGAGAGACTGGCTCGGCGTAATCTACTCCCGTGTAGAGAAACGCCTGTGAAGCTGTAGCCCGAGTGAAAGGCAACTGTCCCATCAGTTGCTGAGCTTTTATCCCTCTTTGACGCGCGCATTTCACGCATCTCAAGATGAATGAGCGTACTGGTGTCCGCCCGCCGATAATCCAGTAGTAATTGCGCAGATATGCCAATGTAACCTGAGTCCCACCGTGTAACGTCCAGTGATAAGCATCTGCGATGAGAAATCGTGTGAGAGCCGAATCCCGAGGTAGAATGTCGGCATGTTTGCTCTCAGATTGTAAGGCTGATAGCTTCAACCGCCCTCCTACTCTCAGAACCCCGTGTGAGTCTATAAATCCCGTCAATCGGGTGAGAGGATGCGATTTTGAAAGTGCCTGTCCCGATGAGAGAAGTGTGAGCTCCAATGAGAAGTGTGTCCCTTGTGTGGCTTTAGCCCAAAAAAGCCGTGCGTGTTCCACGTCGCCCGGTGAGATTTGTGAGCCCGGTCTCCCTTGGTTTTGTCTTCGAAGTGTCGTAAATACTTTGAAGCAGAGTGAGGTGATTCTCAACAGCCGAGTGAGAGATGAGTATCGATGGATGAGGTTCCATAAGACCGGTGAGGTTGAACCTGCTGAGACAGTGAGCGTGAGGCCTGGCCGCTCTCCAAGCGCCGCTGTGAGATGCGCGCCGGTGATGTGACAAGGCCAATGGAAGTGAGATTTTGTTAACCAGTGAGGCCCGTCCCACCAAAGTGTATGTGGCTCGAGCTCAGAAAGGGTTAACGCTCGTGATGCACAATCCGCAGGATTGTCCCGGCCCAGGATGAATTTCCATTGTCAACTAGGAAGGAGCTCTTGAGCCGATGGGACCCGATTCCGAACGAAATCTTTCCATCGAGATGGATGACTCGTTACCCAAGTGAGTGTGACGGATGAATCTGTCCACAGGAAAACCTGTGAATCAGTGAGCTTGAGAGTACCCTGCACCTACCGCACTAGCTTTACCAGGAGAAGAGCCGCTGAGGGTTCCAGACGTGGAATCGTGAGACTTTGATAGGCGCAACCTTAGTTTTTGCGCAAACCATCGTAACCCGTGTCGCTGATTCTGGTCCCGATACCCGAACGTAAAGGACCGCTCCCAATGCGAGTTATGAAGCGTCAGATAACCCGTGTATCTCCAAGGATGACGAAGGAATGAGATGAATCCATCTTGGAACCGAAATGTTTCCGAGATCCGCTAATTCCCGACGAAACGTAAACCAAGAGTTACGAATCACGACTGGTGCGAGAAATCCCAAGGGAATAGAGCTGGGCAATCTCAGATAGAATAGCTCGCTTTGTGATCTTGTTCCCGGTTGAGAGTGGAAGTGTTGCGAATTTAAACACGTTTGTGGCTGGAATCTATGTAAGTCCGAGTACCTTTGTCTCGCAATCCTTAAACGAGTGAGAATTTTCTGTGCTGATGTCGACTCCGATTGAGGTGACAAGCTTCAGATGATTGCTTTGCCACTTGGCGAGTGGAAAGCCGCCCGCCGTGCAAATCCCGGTGAGTTGATGTGCCTGTGTGATGAGATCCGAACTCTGATCAGCTCCCCCGTAAATATCGTCCACGTATCGCCCCACTGTAAGAGGAGTGGACGCTTCGGGATACTTGTCGCCCTCGTCCTCCACTAACTGCAAAAGAATGCGAACGGCGAGAAACGGAGCTGATCTTGTTCCGTATGTGACCGTTGTGAGTCGTTAAGGAATTAATCCCGTGTTGATCGACCCACAATATCCGCGGTAGATCCCAATCGTCCCGATGAACCTGAATTTGACGAAACGTCTTCGTAATATCAGTTGCAAAGATGGATCGATGTCGTCGTACCCATAATAGAACGTCTGAAATGTCCCGTTGCGATTTCGCACCCGTGTGCAAAATGTCGTTGAGCGATACTCCCGTTCTCTTAGCGCTTGACCCGTTAAAAACAACTCTCAATTTCGTTGTAGTGCTCGATTCTTTCGACACCCCGTGGTGAGGAAGGTAATAAACCCGCGAGCCTCGAGAAAGCGAACGTGAAGCCCGTTTCATGTGAGACTGTTCCTCTTAGTCTTGCAGAAACTCTAAATATAGCTTCTGATATGAGGCGTCCCGTGATAGTCGTCGGAACAGCCTTTGCAGGCCCTGGGCTGCCCTACCCCGAGATGACTCGTAGACGACATTATCGGCAATCAAACAATATACCGTCCCGTTGAATCTCGCAAGTGAGTCCGCACAAAATGAGACTCACATTCCTGCTCTTCAGGCGTAAATTGAAGAGCAGGTAGAGACTGGGAGCCTCTTCCTGTTCCCAAAATCGAGTGAAAAGATCCTGAACTTCTTCGAAGTTGTGATCTACCGAAACTTGCTGAGACAATCCCGAACGTAAAGCCCGATTGGGCCAAGAACGAACCACTCGAATATCGAATTCTGCGCCATAGGAGTCCCGTCTGCTCCTTTTCGAATTTCTGGACGAACAAATTGAGAATATGAGTCTACTCCCAAAATGAAATCGATCGCCCGTGGTGAGAGAAGATCTGGATCTGCTCATTGCAGCCCGTCCAAATGAGACCAATGTAATCCGGATGTTGAGAAGGAAGGAAGGATAGGCATTAGCTTAGGTAAAATGAACGCTTGAACATTTATTTCATGATTTGAGTTTACTGAATGTAGAGTGCAGATGACTGCGCCTCGGGTCAACCCCGAATGACTCCCGCCAATCCCAATGATAGGAATGGCCGAGTTGTCCCGGTGAAGCTTGAGTTGTCTCGCCAACTTCTCCGAAACAAAGGTGAGCTCCGATCCATTGTCGATTAGCATTTGTACTCGGTGAGTTGCCCCGAATGCTAATTCGAGATCTGCCGAACCCGTGGCCAGCAGAGTTCAAAAACCCGGAAGCGTTAATGAGCTAGCACCCGAGCAATCTAATGCCCCCATCTCTCATTGCGTTGAGCCCGATGGTCGAGTAGCTCCCGTTGTGCTTGACGTTCCCGCAGAGGACAACTGTGTGTTGCGTTGAGCCGCACCCATGGCTCTTTGGTCCCCAGATTTCGACCACCCGGTGTGTATCATCGTATGATGCTTACGATCACACTCCTTGCATCTAGTCGTCCCCTGGCACGCCGCTACGCTGTGCTTTCCCAGACAATTGAAACACAGGCGCTGACGAGTGACTTCTTCCCGTCTTGCCTCGTTTGAGAATTGTCGAAAACTCGGGCACGCCACGATGAAGTGAGCACCCTTGCAGTGTGAGCATGCATACGCGGATGATGATGGTGATGCACCCGATGAAGCCGGTCCCGATGTAGAAGGCCGCGAAATGGATGGCCCCGATGAGACTGCGTGTACCCGTGAGGCGTAAGTTCCCGATGATGAGTCCTTGCCCGTTGACTTGTTCTGAGAACGTGAAGTCTACGTTCTCGAGAGCTCGAGCTCGATTGGTTAGAAAATCCCGGAGATCCGAAAGCGTGGGGGAGGGCTCGTCCGATCGTCTTGTCCTCGAATTACCCGAAGGCAATCCGGCCTGGATACCAAACGCGACACTTACGCGTTCCCGTCACTGAGAAAAGACGAAACACCCGCGAGTGTAGTGCTGAGAACCTGTCCGAAATCTCCGAAGCACTACTGATGGGTAACGCCCGAAAAATCTCGAAGTCGATTAGTTGATATAATGTTCAAAAACTCCCGAAACCCACTCGATGTGTAAAACCCGAAAATGATCGAAAACGGTTCTTTGAAACAAGAACTGTCCAAAATTTCCCGAAACCCGATCGGTGAGTGATCAAAAACTCCGATGAGCTGAACGCGTGCGAGAGTTTGACTTCTTGTGACATATAATTCCCGAAAATGTCCGGAATCACTGCGCAAACCCGAAAGTGACCGAACATGTCCAAACGTCACTACGCGAAGCCGAAAATGACCGAAAATGTCCAAAGTCACTACGCCGAACCCGAAAGTGACCGAAAATGTCCATACGTCACTACGCGAACCCGAAAATGACCGAAAATGTCCAGACACTCGCACACCCGAAAGTGACTGAAAATGTCCAAACGCCACTACGCGAAGCCGAAAATGTCCTAAGTCGCTACACACACCCGAAAGAGACCGACAATGTCCGTACGTCCCAACGCAAACCCGAAAATTACCGAAAATGTCCAAAGACACTCGCACACCCGGAAGTGACTGAAAATGTCCGAACGTCACTTCGCAATTCATAAGCCAAGTGCACGCGTAACGCCCGAATGTCAATTACGCGACACTGAAACGGACCCGAGAGATTTCGTGAACGTGTTGAGAAAAACTCACCAATGTTCGATGAAGTAGCTTTGAGTACTGTCCGAGCCCCCGTGGCCTGTTGAGTCCAAACGTCCCATGAGTGACCGGCACGGGAACCCGAGCACGTGTCTCGTGAGCGTAGCACCTCTCTGAGAAAGATGTCCCGAAAATTGTGACGCGTAGGATTGTCGATGAGAGGATCCCAAGCGCTGCGCGTACAATTTCACTTGTGAGTCTGTCAAGCGTATCTGAGGGAGAACGCACGATCCACACTGTACGAAGCTCGAGAGACACTGACCGATAGCCAATGAGAGCACTTCTCTCTGAGAAGGAGAGAGCGTGCACTAGACGCGTGAAACAAAGCCGTTGAAAATTCGAACTCAAGCAAACGCGTTGTGGGGCGTCTTCGCTGAGCAAAACTTTTGCGAGCTTCGGTTTACACTCCCGAAAAACTCACCGAGTCCCGATTCGTCTAGAAATGAGTCCTGAAATGTGTCCCGAATTTTCTCACACACGTTTTACAGGACTTTTTCTCGAAGAACTGGCACGTAATCCTCCACTAAATCCAGCTCGAACTACCAAAATGTTTGAGAGAGACCCGGAAGATCTGGTGTAGGTGGAAAAAGAAAAGGCGCCAAGTTCTCGTCGTACGGAAAAATAATATAAAAGTATATTACGATACATAATACAAAATTATAGTACACGTGTAGTAAATAAGCGCGGTAAACGTTGAGGAAAGCCCGTTTTAAAGACGTCGATGAGAACTTTCCCGAACGAAGGCGAGCAATGGCCGCCGCCGTGAAATGCGTCCCGATACGCGGAAGAAGGATCGGATCGACAGAGATCTCGACGATCCGCCCGTAACGCAGTAATTTCGCCCGAATTACGCGTTTGTAAATGCGTCCCGAGTATTGTCGTTCAGAGGAATTGCATATCCCGAGATATACGGTGGGGAATTTCCCGTATACCGATCAATCCGTGAGACGACGCGTGTGGTCTATGTAATCGATGAGGAAAGAGTGAGGGAGAGGAAAAAGCCGCGCGATCACGCGATCGATGAGAGGAATAGCCCCGAAAAGTGGCGCCATCGACGACAGCAACGAGAAGATCTCGGCGTGACTCGCTCGTCTAATTCCCGCAGAAAATTATGACCAATTCGGGAATTACGAATGGACCGTAATTCCTGAACAGGTTTAAAGTATGGGCGGAACATCCAAAATGTTTCCACCCCAACCAATATTTTACTCCCTTGACCATATTTAATGCATTGTCGCTTACAACAAAATTTACTTTTCCAGTGATACTCCACTGATCCACGATAGCACCTAGTTCGGATGCTATGTTCGCTGCTGTGTGGTTGCCGGAAAAATCGTAACATCCCAATAAAACTGTTTTGAATTCCAAGTTGTCAGTAAGGTAATGTCCCGTCACGGCGATATAACTCTCTGTAGTTCGGGAAGTCCACAAGTCCATCGTTATGCATATATATTGCACTTCATTAGCTACTCGAGACTTTATCTGTTGTCCTACTTTATTGTGAGTCTCGTCGAGTAAAGAATTAGAAAAGGTCTTTCGTGTTGGCAGTTTGTAGCCGGGTATTCACCGGCAAAACTTCTTAAAAGCTCTCTCTTCTACGATCGAAAAAGGATAAAACCCATGTACGCATAAATCTAGTAAATCGCAATCAATTTTCTTTTTTGATCTACACTTTTTTTTTAGTAACGTAGCCATCTAGTACTCTTTGACTACCCTGACTCTTTGGTGATGGAATAGGAGTTCTTGAAGTTGAAGGGGAACTTTGTATAGGAGGTAAACATTGTGTTGGTAGGGCAGGCTCATCTTCAAAGCGAATTTGCTGATTTTCTTCTTCGATCAACGAAGTAAAAGTCCTGATGTTTTATTCTTTTCAGATGGTTCCTCAAATTTGCCGATTTGTAGCTGTTGATTGTTGTCGATTTGTAGCTGAATACATCTTGATATAAATTGCACTCAGCTTTTTTAACCGAATTATCTTTGTCAAAATAAGACCATATAAAACTTCCATTTGTGCGCGCCGTCGACATGGTAAGCATATAAATGATTATTTAGGTAGATTCTAGGTATTTTTAAATGGCCCAGGTACATTAAATTGAAACTATTATTTACAAAGTACTCGCAATCCGTAGTAAATTAGCAATAACTTTCGTATTAGCATGCGCTCAATTACGAGTGAAGCGAAGAAAATGTAAACATAATATAAACATAGCCACGGGATGCGCGCCGGCGTTGGCGTCGCATGATTGGTGGAACGCGAGTCCTGGCGCAACTCGCGGCAGCGCGATGGACCCTGCACTTTACATCAGTAACAATAAGATTGAACAACACTACCGTCGCATCGCAGATCGCGATGCGACGCTAGTTGTCGTTCGCGACGGTAGTTGTCGTTCGTGACTACCAGTTGTCGTTCGCGAGTCGCGAGTATTTGCGCCATACAATTCGAAGACTGGTTTGCAGAGCGAAGACTGCTTTAACTTGAACCCAAAAACGGTTTTATCGCTGCAGAACAAAAAACTATTTTTGGAAACGGTTCGTTTTTGGAACGCCCACTCCTAGTTGCAGATGATGACCTCAAGTGAGCTGTCGCTTAATGAGCGGAGACTGGTCCGTTGGAGGTACTCTTGGACGTTCCTGGTTGCGCCGCGATGTCCTTGCTGTCAGAGATTTCGATCGCTCAGAGCTTCTTCCTCACAAATTCCTCGACGTCCTTGAACTTCGGGGATTCTCGAGATTGTCCCAGCGAAAACTCTAGGTTCTAGCGGGTAGTTTTGTCCAAGCATCTCGTCAAGACGTGAGAGAGGTAGAAGTCTCGTAGCGAAGTCTCGTGGGTTAGAGACTGCAGTGCCTTTGCTGATTCCGACACCGTATTGTAGATTTTATTGAGCCCCCGTAAGTTTGGAGCCTAGCAGGGCTTCAGTTCGAACAAACGTTCGAGATACGACTGAGTGGTTAGTTGCTTATCCTTGTACCTACTTACAAGGGTGTCCCATGCTGCCTCGAGAGAGTCTCCACAAACCTTCAATCTCAGATGAGTTGTGCTTTTTCTCCCTCGAAGCTTATTTTTAAAAAGTGCAATTTTCGCACATCTAAGAGCCCCTTTTCGTTAAGGACCAGGGAGTGAAAGACCTCTGAGAACGCCGTCCATTGCTGACAAGATCCGTGGAACCTTGCGAGGTTGATTTTTGGAAGCTGAGTCATTACGCTAGTGGACCTTCTTGAGTCGTCCGTCTCGTGACATGGTTCTGTTCGTGTACTCTCCTTATGAAGCCGTGCGGGAAACATATTAGTTAAACAACTTAAATTAATTAAACAACAGTAAGAGTGGTTGAGGTTTCCAATCGGCCAGTTTTTGCCGATTTCCTCATCATCGACAAGAAAGTTCCTGTACAATTCCTCAACCTGAGCTTTCCACCGTGAAATTGTTGAAAGCAGAGGATCAGTCTGAAACGCTGTTGAAATTCGGTGGTTGATGTCGTTCAGCATTTCCAGACGATCCATCTGGTGAGCCATGTTACTCGCAAGAGCTCCGTGATTCTCGCAGCTGACGGGGACCTGGACGACTTCGCCTCACCCTTGGGGTTCCTGCGAGAGTACTTTGAACGAGAGCGATGGAGACTTGGATTTCGCGGTCTCTGCTGAGGCTTCATTGGCGGACTCCTCGGTCAACGCATCCTCGACGTACTTACAGGGTCACTCGTCGTCCTTGATTCCTAACGTGAGCCCGAGTTGACCAATTACACTGTTGACCGTGAGGAAGGCGAATGGTTGAGCGGGTTCCTGTGGTTAATAGTCACGATGAAAGGTCAAAAAAAGGTCACACGTAAATTGACCGAGGAGACGACGCGCGAGAGCCCACTTCAGATCACTTTGTTGATAGATTTGAGATTAAACACTGGCAAGGAAAGGTTGCGAGGTCGATCTCTCACATTTTGATTAAATTTTGCATGCTTGTAGAATGGCAAAAAAAGGCTACGCGTATTTTGTTATATCTGCGGAACCCGATTTTTAAGGGTTGCAACTCACCCTCCAAAATTCGGGTGTTTTTCGTTTTTCGTCGATAACGTTTTAGCGGTACGAGATATGAAAAAATTTCAAATTGCAACAATGTTTATTTTTTCGTGCACTATACAATGGAGATGAGAACGATAACGTTATCGACGAAAAACGAAAAACACCCCGATTTTCGAGAGTGCGTTTCGCCCCTTAAAAATCGGGTTCCGCAGATATAAAAAAATACATTGTAACGGGTCTTAATGCGTCACAAATTAATTCATAGGTTCGGGACTCGGACAGTGAAGAAATTATTAGAAACTCAGGTGTTTATGGTATTGTTTAACAAAAAAACAATTTATTCAGTTTATATTTGGCTCGATATAATACCCAAAAGGACGCTATGTATACGTGTAGTGGGTGGTTCGTGTTGTTTTTGTACTTTTCCGCAATGTTTTTCTTCGTCGGTAAATATCCACTTCGCGTAATTACTCGGATGGTAAACGCTTCCGGGCGCGACCCGCATTGATTATCATGCGCCGATAATTGTTCCCCCTCCTTTACTCGCCCTATCGATTGCGGCGCGGTGAATCGCGACGCGCTGGCTCGCTCAATGTTTACGTTGTAACGGTGTAGGTGTGCGTATGTTTATTGTGTTTTTGCATGAGTATCGTGACGCTCGCAAATTAAAAATACCTCTTCGCCCTTTATGCTTTCCTAATATAACTTTTCTACTTAGTTTACGATAACTGATTTCCGCGCTTTATTTATCGACTTTCCGTATCTCTCCTTTTATTTTTATTTGATTTTCCAAGATTTTCTCACTCAAGACTAAAGAAAGATTATTCCAATTCTTCTTCTTTTGTGTTCCTTAACGTTTCGTGTTCCAGGCGTTTCCGATCCCCTAGAAATGTACTAGGCCCAGCAGTACTAGTTAATTTTTCAGAAGAGAAAAAAGAGATCTAATGCTTTTTAGGCGCGACTCCTTGTTTCTCTTGTTTTTTAACGTTCTGTGTTCTCAGCGTTTCCTGTCCACTAGGGATGTACTTTGCCAAGCAGTACTAGTCGATCCACGAGGGATTCAAGAAGTGCCTTTCCTCCAAAATTCCCGTCCTTTTATATCCTGATTTTACCGCCTTTTCTTTCCCCTTCTCTTCCATATTCTCCTAATTGCCCTAATTGCCCTACTTTTTCTTCTAAATAAATTTTACTTATACTCTGTTTTTGTGGTTTTCTTTGCTTTCGTTTCAGTGTTTCACTTTTCGCTATGATGCGCGGCCTTTACTTTCCCCTTCCCATACGCTTTGTTATTGTTAAATGAATTTTGCATCTATTCTGTTTTTGTTCTTTTCTCTGTTTCCGTTTAAACTGTTTCGCCTTTACTTTCCCCTTTTCTTACCCTTTGTTATTGTTAGCCTTTTTTCTCTTAATTCAATTAGTTTGCTTATGCTTTGTTTTTCTGTAGGTCCTATCTAGTTGACCTTGTTTTTGTGTCGGTCTGCTTTTCCCTTACACCTTCTCTCTCCCGAAATCGATTGCCTTTTTGAAATCGTAGTCATTGTTTATTTATCTGTCCATGAGACGTTCCTATCCGTCTCAACATGTCGCCTATTTTTACCCATTCTACAAGCATGCCAAATTTCATCGAAATTTCCACGCACGGGCTCCCGATCCGGCTCAAAGGACCCAATGTTCCGGAAACTTCCGGATGCTGATTCAGATCGGGAGGCTGGGTGTTGCCGTTACGAAAAATCTCACGCAATAATTAACCCAGAGTTTTGAGAGTGTTTACTTTATTAAATGTGTTGAGCGTACACTCGAAAATGGTCTAAATGCGGGAAAAGGGAAAAAAGGGAAAGCGCTGAAACCTGTTGTTGTCATGGTGAGCGTACCAAAGTCCTTTGAGCACGTTCTCGCGCGCACATGTCGCGTCGTGCTGACGAGAGAAAAGTTGAGAGATCTACGGATTCTGCTGTTGAGAGTACCTCGAGACAGTATTTCTTTCTTTATTGAGTGTTCCTCCACGACACTGAGCTGCGCCACAGGAGAAGTCCACAAAAATTCACCAAAGGAAATGTACGTATGAAAAACACAACGCTACCGGTTGATGAGAGCGGGATGGCGACCATCTTCGACCACGCTGTGCTCGCGTGATCTAGCGCGTCTCCTGTTTGAGGCGCCCTATTGATCGAGGGAAGCGCCCTTTCAGTCTTGCTTGGCCGAGAGGTGCTGCCCTATGTGAGCGCCCGTAGAGCTGCGCATTTTCATTCGAATCCGCAACACACAACTTTTAATAGTTTTTGACACAACAATAACTTTCCGCTTACATATTCATTCACTTATTTACTACACCACGGATTCTTTCACTTCGTACTATCTAACATTTCTCTCTTTTTCTTCAATTATTCCTCCTCTCCATCTGTTTCTCCTCCCTCTTCCTCCTTATTCCTGTTTTGGCCATCTTCCTCTATTTTTCCAAAGTACCCAAATATCCCTATTTGTATTTTCTCGCCCAACATATATATAATTTCGCCCTTTATTGCCAAATCATCTATTCCTTCCATCCACTCTTCCGCTTTCTTTCTCGCTCTCTTGCTAACTCTGTAACTAACACGCTGCCTTTTGAACAGATCAACAGATGCTCCAACGTCCCATTCTGTTCTTTACATACCCTGCACATCCATTCCTTTTCTCCTCTCTATCCCACCCTCCCTATATTGCCACATCTTAACCTCGCCCACATTTCCTTGTCCTTTCCCTTCATTCCCTCCTCCGACCAGTATTCCCGTGTCATGTCATCATTCTCTGCAATATATTTGTACTTCTCGTGATACGACTATTTTCTTATTTTTTCCTCTTCCTCCCTTCAAATTCCCTTTTTTAAGTTTTCTAGTTCCTCTGTTATTCATTCATCTATTCCATTTACTTTCTCCGTTCCTTTATCATTCTTATTATGTCTTCTATTTCCATATATCTTAATACTTTTACTAAGTTTTTCCCCCAGTTGGACGAATATCTGTTTCTTATCACTCTTATTTCTTCCAATAAGCAATTTTTTGGCCAACTTGTCTCCTCCATTCTTATCACCTCTCTGATATCAAATATTCCAGAGTAGGCTCTTGCAGTTTTGTTTTCCGTATATAATTTGATGTTGTTCTATCCACTCCTAGCGCCATCTTACAGTATCTACTCTGTATTCTTTCAAACACCCTTATTTCACCCATTCCCCATATATTGCTCATGCTTTCGCTATCGAACCTAATAGAAAGAGTCTCTCCTCCATCACATCCCTTCCTGCCCTCCTCCAGGTTCCTCACACCATATTACTATCTCAACGATATCTGGCCGAATGAGATAGGTCTGGTCGACAGCAGATATTTTTTGGCTATTCAAACTAGTGAGTGAAATTATCGAAAAGTAAAGAGAAGGGATAGAAAACGAAAATCTGGGAGCGGCGAGCGAAGTGATAGACGACGGAAACGGAAATTTCAAGGAAATCGCTATTACGTCGAAAAAGTAACTGAATTTGCTGGCACATCAGCGAAAAAACTTCTAGAAACCGCGGACTAGGAAATTCCGACGAGTCCGGCACATGGATATCGTATACTTCACTTCTTCAAGGTTTTTTCGGCATTGACTGAGATGTTTCAGTGTAAATCGTGCAAAAAGAAGGTTGAAATCGAAAAAACAACTGCTCGAGGCTTATGTTTAAAAATTTCAGTACAGTGTGAATGCGGTACTGCTTACAAAAATTTCTCTACGCTTGTCGGCAATGCTTCCGAGATAAACCGTCGATTGGTTTTTACGATGCGAGTGCTTGGAATTGGCAACCGAGACATCAATCTGTTAAATCCATCGAGCCATCTTCTGGTTTCGAAAATCTCCCGCGGACGAAAGAGCTGCAGTAGCGTCGACGAGGTGGCGCACCGGGCAGCGGACGCGTCGGAAAGCCAGAGATTAGTAGGGAGATGTACAACGCTCCCCTTTTCGGCGTGACTCGGAAATGGCGCTAATTCACGGTGGCGGATGCGGGAATATGATTTTGTGTGCATCGCCTCTGTCGAGGTTGCAGATTCCCTTGTAGCCGCGCGAGTCATGATCACCGCTCAAGTCGATATCGCAGTCAGCGTGAACATGAATGGGTAGCGCGGTGGGGAAAAAGTCTCTGTCCAAGGAGACTAGAGAGAAGGAGTCGACACTCCCTCCTCAAACGGTTCTTTCAATCGGTCGCAGAGGTGTAATGCTCAGTTCCGCCGCAGGCGTCGCTAGTGTTCCCCAGAGCCCATAATATATAATAATACAAAACTGCATAAGATGCAACTGACCGTGTTATGGCGGCAAAATTGTTTGCACCTGTCAAACACAAATATATCTGTCGTGTACACCAGCACAGCATCTATCGAACTATATGTATAATAATGGAGACTCCTCGCGAGTCAATGAGAAGTGAAAAAGTAAAGACTCTAGGCAGGAATTATAAAACAAGTTTCAACTATTGATGGCAGTAAATTAAAAAATATATTCGTCCATGTTATGTTTGTTCAAGGTCTTTTGGGATTGGACGAGTTCTTTGATTGGTTAAAACTGCTTCAATTCGTTCGTACAACCAGATACCTGTACGAATGCAAAAGAAAAAAAAATAAAACTACCGACGCTTGAACTCAGGACCTTCAATACAGTAATCTAGCGTTCTACCAACTTCGCCACACAATCATTTGCCAATAAATATAATCTTCTCATATTTAAGTGATTGCCGCGCTTGGAGTTCAATTAATAGGCTTGACGGCTTGATCGATTGGTTCATCGCTTAATTTATTTGATATTTAGCTTTATTTTCAAACGTAACTAACAAATAACGACTTTTGATGGGTATACATATAAAAAGCACGTGTTGAAAAGACAACCCCAGCATGTAGAGCCAACATTCCCGCATTCGCCCGGTTTCCTGAATGTACATGTTATTATTCTTTTTATAATAGACTTTATTGCTCCGGGCAACGCACTTCCTTAGTTTGCACTGGGAAACATTCACCTACCCCCGGGGGTTAGGCTCGGTCTTAACCTAGACCGAAACAATAACGTTGGGCGGCACTCGAGGGTCCCGACATCACCTCGGCTGCCGCCCAGTCAAAAAGTCGCGCGAGAATTCGAATGTATCGCTCTGCGATAGCCGCTCCCTCAATCCAGAGGGTTAGCGGCTACCGCAGTCCACAATCGTGTTGCCTGAGTAAACGGAGGGACCGAAGTATGACCGCCTTCTGCATCCGACCCGCCAGCAACCGGACACCGGGTTTGCAAACCGGTATGCCAGCAAGGCCCGATACAAAAGACTCTTTCATCCCTTCTAGCGCGCCGATGATGAGGACAACGAGAGTTACCCTGAATCCTCGGTGCAAACGACGTAGCTCGGCCAGGAGAGGCTGATACTTGAGCCGTTTCTCCTCGTCCTTTCGCGACACGTTCACTTCGGCCGGAGCCGAGAACTCAATGACGTATACGAAGAGGACAACATCAGGCTTAGTCGCTTGAAGCGGCCCGATGGTCGCGAATAAGAAGTTCCAATAAATCTTGCACCTCTCACCCACGACAACGGACTCAATATCTCCTGGTAAATAAGGTGGCACGGGCTTCCGGTCTATCCCATAAGAGTGCCGTAGATGGTAGTACAACACTCTCAGGGCCGCGTTATGGCGATAGATATAGCCGGAGACTGCATATACTGGGCAGGCCGACAGTAGATGCATTAGTGTCTCCGGCGATTGTTTGCATGCACCACACAAAGTGGTCGGCAGAGGCTGACCCAAAACGCGACTGCGATAGACCAGGGTGTTGATGACTCCGTCTTGGCAGGCGCAGATAAACCCTTCGGTCTCGGACATCAGTCCAGCTGACCGCAAGAAGGAAAAGATCAGCTGGGTGGACAGCCCCTGTTCCTCGATGTGGTAAAAAAACACACCGTGCATGGGTCTGTCCACGTGCTGCCGAGTCAGGACAGTCTGCTCGGCAGCCCTGATTGCCGCCGACGTCGGGACTTGGGCAACCGAGCGACGGGGTCTGTTGGCAAGGCGCCACGCCGGCGCCGGCGGAACTCCAAGCCGAGGGTTTCTGCCGCACGATCTGCCGCCTTATAAAGAAAAGCTCCCGCCCCATGAAGCTCATGCTGGTGCACAATCTCCGGGAGCGGGTCCGAGCTTGTTATCACATCACTTGCTATTCCGAGGACCATGCGGTCATGAAGACACTCCAACCCCAAGAGCCCACGCCCGCCGCTCTGACGCAGCATATAGAGGCGCGGGGTGGAAGATCGAGGGTGTAGACTCCGCTGGATGTTCATTATTTAGCGTGTGCCGATGTCCAGCTGTTTAAGCTCGTCTCTACGCTATTTGACGACGCCAAAGGAGTAGAGCAGGACCGGAACAGCGAGCATATTGGTGGCGGTGATCTTATTTTTCCCAGACAGATCAGATTTCCAGATCCGTCTGAGACGCCGCCCATACTCGCTGCGGAGGGCCTCTTTGACACCCTCAGCGTCTTGTACAGAACGCTGTTCGATGCCAAGGTACCGATAAGACCCTCCGGCGTCCAGGTGTTTGAAGACGCTCCCATCCACCAGCCGAACATCAGCCGCGACACCCTCTGCTCTCCCTCTCCTGAGATGAAGAACAGCGCACTTGTCCAATCCGAAGTCCATTCCCGCCGCCCGCATGTACGTCGCTACGATGTTCAAGAGGAGCTTAAGCCCCCCCCCCTCCCCCGGAGCGTATAGCTTGAGGTCATCCATATAAAATAAATGCGTGATCCCTCGCCCACGCTCCCCGGGGGACCCCGCTTCGTACCCGCGTGCAGCCCGCAAGGCGATTGATAAGGGTAATAGTGAGATGCAAAACAGGAGGGGGCTGAGAGAATCTCCCTGGATAATTCCCCTCCTATACCCCACCACTCCGGTCGACACGTTGCCTTCACCAGTCTTAACTGTGAAGCGTGTCTTCCAGAGCGGCATGAGCTGCTTAATGCATCTCACTATGTAAGGACTCACCGAAAGGCGCTCGAGTAGGTGTTGTGACGTGATTTTTTGAGCCACGTCACAAAAAGGCTACCGATGCTCAAGATATGCTCTCGATGCCTGGGTTGCGACCCATGCGTTAGTGTTAAGGGTCCTTTCTCTAGAGTGTTTGTTTTGTTACGTTTGAGGTTTCGGGTTGTGGTTCCGTTTTGGTTAGGTTGGCGTGCGGAACTCGGTCGAGCGGCGTATGGCTCAAAGTACCGAGCAATCTCGACCGAGGGATGCACCCAGTGAGGCCTCTCGGGGAATCGGTGCACGCCCGGCTGAAACGCCGGCGCCCCACCGTAGCGGTGCATCGTGCTGGAGAGCGGGCCGTTTAGGTTACGGGCGGAGGCTGGAGATCTCCGCGCCGCGCTTCTGGACAGAAGCTTTGCCCGCTTTCGCACGGTGGCCCGGGGATGCGATCTCCGAGAGCCTCCATGTTACCGATGAGAAAAGGTCCCGATTTGTTACCGTTCCGTTTTCGGGGTAACTCGGGCAGAAAATATAGATTCCGAAAGGAATATTCTATCAGAATATTCCAGCTCCCGAAATAATATTTCAGCTCTCGATATTATACGAGATAAAGTTCTCGCTTGAACCGGCGATTTCGCATGGTCCGATGCCGCGAGCGTGTTGACATTTTTTTCTGTTAACGCGCTCTGTCTCGCTCTCGCATAATCCCTCGCACGCCGGCCTTGGTCGCGCGAGGTACAGAGTCGCTACCGAATCTTCGCGTGAGACGGTTGTCTCCAAAATCGCGATCGCTCCCGATTTTGAAGTGATATCGTGAGACAGTTGTCGATGGGACGTCGAGCCATGAGCTTCGCGATCGAGAGACGTGTCGTGTCTCTCTCGCGCCCGTAACGTCGCGCTGTCGTTCCCGCTTTAGAGACACGTCGTCGTGCTCTCTCGCTCCCGTGCGTACGACGTTTTCGCCCGTGTTCTTCGCGGTCGCAGGAAAGTGGTCAAGTCTACGTTAAATGTTCTCGGGTGGTCACCCACCGGTTCCCGCACTACACAATAAAATCTAATTTTATTTTATAGTGACGTTACCGCCATCGCGATAGCGACAGATCCCGCGCTCGCTCACGCTACTCCCCGGTGAATCCCGACCCCTCTACCACATCCCACAGCCTGAGCGGCCGTGCTGTACCGCAACCGTTCTCCCCCGTGCAAGTGCATCCAGTTGGTCCGGTTAAACGATTCCGGCGATCAAAAATCGAGGAGGTCTCCAGACTCCGAACCCGGTTAGGATTCCGGGATACCAAAAATCAAGGAGAGCTCCAGTCTCCGCCTGGCGGGTCGGGTTTGATCACCCCGACCCCAGTTTATTCCGGTTGAGACGACCGGAGAAACAAAGTCTCTGGCGCCCCGGGTATTGCGGATGCACGCGCACGGGAGGAACGGCCGAAGGTGACGGTTTCTCGCACCAGATCCCGATTTGAGTTCAAGTTCTCGTTCTCGTGGTTAGAGAAGATATCGCCCGTCACAAATGGCGCCCAACGTGGGGCCACGCCGGCGAGTAGCAGTTCTCGTGAAAGTTTAAGGGGAAAAACGGAAAGGAATAATTTAATTATTTTTTTCCCGTTCTTTCCGCCTTTCTTGCTCTCGTCGAGAAAAAGAAATATTTTCTTTTTCTCTTAGTTCTCGTTACGCGTTTTCGTGTGTTCGCGACTGCTCTCGAAATAAATAAAAATGTGCTCTCGAGAAAAAAAAACAGTGCTCCCGGAAAAAGAAAAAGTGCTCCCGTGAAAAAAAAAGTGTTCTCGATTTCCAGGGATTATCGTCCATTCGGATTATTGATCATCCTTCGGTGAGTTCCCGACGCAGTCGGAAAATTTTATTTTCGTAAAAATTTACGAATTTATTTTTCCTGCGTGGTTTCCGCGATGCGAGGCTCCGCGGAGTTGCGTCGTTCTCGTTACCGGGGGAGTTATCCCCCGACCTCCCCGGTGCTCTCGCGACTTTGAAAAATTATTTCGAAGGGAAAGAAAAAAAAAATAAAACGTCTTTTGGTTCTTTCCGCGATCCCGAGCACTTCGAGAATTTATTTTCGAAGACAAAAAAAAAAAATGCTAGTTCCCGTGGTTGGGAATTTGAAAAAAAAAAACTGTCAAATTCCAAGCTTGCTCTCGCTGATTTCGGGAACGAAATCGAGTTCTCGATATGAATTTTTTTTATGTTATGTGCTACGTCCTTTCAATGTGCTCGTGTCTTGTTTTGTCGTGTAATTCGTTTTGTTGAAGTTGTTCTTGTTTTCTTGTTTTCTTGTCTTTGTTCCCGGGATCTCGAAAATTTATTTCGAGATCTTTCTGCTCTCGTTACCCGAGAATTTCGTAGATTTTCTCGGGGGATCTCGATATCGAAATGACGTATTTTTTCGTTGTTGTTCTGTTTGCGTTTTTTTTTTCTCGATCTGCTCCCGGGGTTTCGAAAATGCCTTTTCGAGACCCGAATAATTGCTCCCGTTAGTCCGAAAAGATTTTTTTGTTTTGTTTATTTTTTTTTCTTTTTGGCCGGCTCTCGAATTTTCCAGAACGACGAAATCGTTCTCGGGCTCCGTTCTCGTACCTCGCGGAGAGACCCGCGCGATACCACACATCGGGTGTCCCCGAGGTGGCACGCGCAATATCATATATCGGGTGTCCCCGAGGTGGCCCGCGTAATCAAGTAAAACTTGATTATGCGTCGTGCGTTCCCGTTGTAAGTGGGATTACAATTTTTTTTTGTTTTGTTTTTTTTCCCTTTCCCCTTGCAGATCTCGAGCAGAGCCAATAGGATTTTTATTTTTATTTTAAAAAAATTTTTTTTGTTCTCCTGTTTGGCTCCAGCCTCATCGGAATTTTATTTCGATTTGAGGTTTTTGCACCGTTCCCGGATAGAGAGAAGAAATTTTTTTTTCTTTTTTTTCTTTCTTCCTCTATCGCTCTCGACCTCGTCGAATTCGTTCGACGGAGGGGAATAAAAATTCCCCCAGTTCCCGAAATTCCGAAAGCTCATTTCGGATCGAGAGAAAATCTTATTTTTTTTTAATTATTTTTTTTTATTAATTTTCTCTCCCGCTCACGCCCCGTCGAACTCACTCGACGGGAGGGAATAAAATTTCTCTGTTCCCGTAAATTCGAATGAATAGTTCGGATCGAGAGAAAACATATATTTTTTTTCAATTTTTTTTTTAATTAATTTTCTCTCTCGCTCACGTCTCGTCGAATTCACTCGACGGGAGGGAATCAAATTTCCCTGTTCCCGTAGATCCGAACGAATAGTTCGGATCGAGAGAAAATATCAATATTTTTTTTTTATTTTTTTTTGGAATTGATTTTTTTTTTCTCTTGCTCACGTCCCGTCGAATTCATTCGACGGAAGGGAAATCAAAATTTCCCAGTTCCCGAAATCCGAAAATTTCTTTCGGAGCGAGAGGTAATTTTTTTTTATTCTTTTTTTTCTTTCCTCTTGCGTTCTCGTTTCCGTCGGATTCTTTCGACAGAAGGGAATTAAAATTCCCCCGGTTCCCGAAATCCGAATATTTCTTTCGGATCGAGAGATTTTTTTTTCTTTCTCTCGCGGTCTCGTTTCTGTCGGACTCTTTCGACGGAAGGGAATGCTTATTCCCTCAGCTCACGAAATCCGAAAATGTATTTCGGATGGAGAGGAATTTTTTTTTCTATTTTTTTTTTCTCTCTCTCGCTCTCGCATATGATCCTGTTTGATGGTTCTCGGACGGGGGAAGGAAAGTTCCCCCCGATCTCGCCTTTTGGAAAATTTTTATTTTTCCAAACAGACAGACATGTTGTTTGTTTTTTTTAATTTTTTTTTCTGTTCTGTCTCCTGCTCTCGATGTCGTCGAATCAAACTCGACGAAATGGGATACAGTGTATCAGCTCTCGATTCAGCCAGCCACACTCTCGTGTTCCGAGTGTCCCGGGGGGAATACCCCATGGCGACCGGAGACAGGGTACCTGAGCTCCCGTCATGGCTCTCGGAACGCTCGTCCGAGGACGCGGACGAGGTTTTACCGATCGCGGACCTGGCACTGGGCCCGCGGAGCTCGACCTTGGGACAGCTGACCCGACCGGGTCGCGCCCCAGGCGGCCGACGCGTGACGCCTAGCGCAGCCACGAGGCTCTCGAGATATTGGACGCCTTGTTGCTACCATGCAACAAGCGGACGTCAGCTCCCGAAAAGGCGATACGTGAGCGCAACCTCTCACGGTCTGCGCCACCACGCCAGGGATTCCCGAGGCCCCTTTATGGGCCAGTTCCAGAGGGACAAGGCGGGCAAAGCCGCGCCCCCGCTATCGAGTGGTCCCCTGAAGACCACGGAGGCTACCGAAAAGCCGAGTGAACCCAGCTGCTGCAACTACGGCAAAATGGGTCACCGGCATAGAGAATGTCCGGACTACCGGCGTCTCTTGTGCTACCGATAAGACCGTCAGGCGTGTCCACGACCCGTTACCCCTTTGCAATCGGGGAAACGGACAAGGAGGCGAGTGAGGAAATCTCCTCTGCCTCCCGTGATAAGCCTTGACGACTTACTTTCTCGACAAGCTCCCGTGTAGCGACACCACGCCGACCAGTTACCGAGCCCGCAAACCGGCGAAGGCAGTTACGAGGATCACCCTCAGCTACCGATACGTCTCCCCCGAAGGAAATCCTTCCTTGGGATGACGTAATAGTTAACGCCGGGTCGGACGCAAGTAGAGGCACCCATCGGGTAGAGCCCGCATTCGTGGCTGACCCGTAAAAGCTCCCGTTAAAGGCCTCTGGCCCATAACTCTTGCATGAGGCAACCGCGCCGTCCAACTCCCGTAATATGGGCCTCTGGCCCGTAGTTCTCGTGTAAGGCAACAATGCCTCACAGCTCCCGCAAAATGGGCCTCTGGCCCATAGTTCTCGCGTGAGGTGGCAACACCTCCACAGCTCCCGCAATATGGGCCTCTGGCCCATAATTCTCGCGTGAGGTGGCAACACCTTCACGGCTCCCGCAAAATGGGCCTCTGGCCCATAGTTCTCGCGTGAGGTGGCAACACCTTCACAGCTCCCGCAATATGGGCCTCTGGCCCATAATTCTTGCATGAGGCAACCGCGCCGTACAACTCCCGCAATCTGGGCCTCCGGCCCAGAGCCCCGCGTGAAGCGATAAAGCCTTACAGTTCCCGTGAGGGGGGGGCCTCTGGCCCATAGTTCGCGGGGGAAAAGGGCAGCATACGATGGAACCCCGTCGTGCTAGCCCGACCCCCCCCAGCCGTGGCGTTCGCAGTGGCTGCGACGCCTCACCGTTCCCGCGAGTCGCCACGGATTGACTCGGATTCCCGGCACCATCTTCGCCAGAAGAGGTGCGGCCCGGTTGGAGCCGTTCCCGCAAGATTCCGGAGCTACCACCCAGACAAGGACGCTACGGCTGAGTGGTAAGCCCGCTCCGATTGGTTTTGTCCGTCCTTGGTGGTGGTAAGTGTGATCTCGATTGGCTCACTGCACCTTTTGTTTCTCGCGTCGCAGGGCGGTTGTCCGTCCGCGGCAGGTCTCGGTCTCTTCCCCGATATTAAGGCTACCGATTTGTAACTGGAAGAGACAACCATGCTACCGTTTACGCAAAAATATTTATTTTTGTTTTTTTTTGCGATTATTTTTTTCCCGTGCTGTGGGGCGATCACTCGCCCACGGTAGATCTCGATCTCTCCCACCTTTAGGCTACCGACTGTAACGGGAGAGATGATTTTGAGCCATTGAATACGAATAATTATTTTGTGTTCTGGTTTCCTTTCTCGCGCTGCGGATGCTTGGTTCCCCGCAGTAGGTCTCGGTCCTTCCCACCGTTTAAGCTATCGACTGCAACTGTGAAGGACACTGATTGCTACCGCGTGCATTTCAGCTACGGCTCTTGCTTAGCAGAGATCACGTAGATCCCTGATCGTAACCACCCTTAAGGGGTGGGGAGTTGTGACGTGATTTTTTGAGCCACGTCACAAAAAGGCTACCGATGCTCAAGATATGCTCTCGATGCCTGGGTTGCGACCCATGCGTTAGTGTTAAGGGTCCTTTCTCTAGAGTGTTTGTTTTGTTACGTTTGAGGTTTCGGGTTGTGGTTCCGTTTTGGTTAGGTTGGCGTGCGGAACTCGGTCGAGCGGCGTATGGCTCAAAGTACCGAGCAATCTCGACCGAGGGATGCACCCAGTGAGGCCTCTCGGGGAATCGGTGCACGCCCGGCTGAAACGCCGGCGCCCCACCGTAGCGGTGCATCGTGCTGGAGAGCGGGCCGTTTAGGTTACGGGCGGAGGCTGGAGATCTCCGCGCCGCGCTTCTGGACAGAAGCTTTGCCCGCTTTCGCACGGTGGCCCGGGGATGCGATCTCCGAGAGCCTCCATGTTACCGATGAGAAAAGGTCCCGATTTGTTACCGTTCCGTTTTCGGGGTAACTCGGGCAGAAAATATAGATTCCGAAAGGAATATTCTATCAGAATATTCCAGCTCCCGAAATAATATTTCAGCTCTCGATATTATACGAGATAAAGTTCTCGCTTGAACCGGCGATTTCGCATGGTCCGATGCCGCGAGCGTGTTGACATTTTTTTCTGTTAACGCGCTCTGTCTCGCTCTCGCATAATCCCTCGCACGCCGGCCTTGGTCGCGCGAGGTACAGAGTCGCTACCGAATCTTCGCGTGAGACGGTTGTCTCCAAAATCGCGATCGCTCCCGATTTTGAAGTGATATCGTGAGACAGTTGTCGATGGGACGTCGAGCCATGAGCTTCGCGATCGAGAGACGTGTCGTGTCTCTCTCGCGCCCGTGACGTCGCGCTGTCGTTCCCGCTTTAGAGACACGTCGTCGTGCTCTCTCGCTCCCGTGCGTACGACGTTTTCGCCCGTGTTCTTCGCGGTCGCAGGAAAGTGGTCAAGTCTACGTTAAATGTTCTCGGGTGGTCACCCACCGGTTCCCGCACTACACAATAAAATCTAATTTTATTTTATAGTGACGTTACCGCCATCGCGATAGCGACAGATCCCGCGCTCGCTCACGCTACTCCCCGGTGAATCCCGACCCCTCTACCACATCCCACAGCCTGAGCGGCCGTGCTGTACCGCAACCGTTCTCCCCCGTGCAAGTGCATCCAGTTGGTCCGGTTAAACGATTCCGGCGATCAAAAATCGAGGAGGTCTCCAGACTCCGAACCCGGTTAGGATTCCGGGATACCAAAAATCAAGGAGAGCTCCAGTCTCCGCCTGGCGGGTCGGGTTTGATCACCCCGACCCCAGTTTATTCCGGTTGAGACGACCGGAGAAACAAAGTCTCTGGCGCCCCGGGTATTGCGGATGCACGCGCACGGGAGGAACGGCCGAAGGTGACGGTTTCTCGCACCAGATCCCGATTTGAGTTCAAGTTCTCGTTCTCGTGGTTAGAGAAGATATCGCCCGTCACAGTGTATAATCAGTTTGTGACTGACAGTGTCGAACGCCTTGCGGTAGTCTATCCAAGCGACTGAGAGGTTACGCTTATGCTGGACCGCGTCTTGCGTGATGCAGCGGTCCACCAGCAGGTTCTCCTTACAACCTCCCAGCCCCCTCTTGGATCCCCTTTGTTCGTGTATCTCCCGCCATGCAGGCTCGATCTCGCGCAGAACACGCTCATAAAGAATCTTGGTGAAGATCTTACAGAGCGCATTCAGGCACGTTATCGGGCGGTAGTTCTCCGGAAGAGACAGATCCCCTTTTTTGGGGAATAACACCGTTCTTCCCTCTGTCAGCCACGTAGGGATTGGCACCGTCTCATCGATGAACGACGAGAAGATGCGGGCCAGATGGGTATGGGTACACGTGAATTTCTTCCACCAGAAGATGTTAATCCCATCCGGCCCGGGAGCGGCGTGGTTTCTCATGCTACTCACCGCCTTCTCCACCTCACCCCGCGTGACTGGAAAACAGTCGCCACGCTGACTCGGCTGTTGCCGGCAAAACGTGTCGAACCGTCCCAAAGCTGGAGTGCTTTCATCAAAATGACCCGCCTCGCTATACAGTTTTCCCCAAAACCGCTCCACCTGAACAGCTGTTGGCGCTGTGTCGGGGGCAGGCGTAGGTGGTTGGAACCAGCGGCCTGGGTCAGAACGGAAGAGGGCGTTGTCTAACGCCCGACCCAGCCGCCTCTCTAGGGATTGCTTCGCAACCCCCAGGTTCCGCACCTTCTCCACGTAGCGTTCCTTCACAATAAGAAGGATAGCTTTGTTCAATGTGTGGTGACGGCATTTCAGTTCCGAGCTGATTTTTCGGATTTTAGGGGTAAACGCCCTCCCCGCCGTAATGAAGTCTAACACACACTGAACACGGGATGCCTGCCGCCGCGCTTCATTGATCTTATTCTGGAGCTGTGCAACGCGCCGCCGAGTCTTAGCCACGAACGCCGCCTTATCATTGCGTGTCTGAGGCTTCGACTCAACAGCCGCGTGATACACAGCCCAGTTCAAGCTGAGGAGATCAGCGGTCTCAGGGATTGCTGCCGCGAGGGACTCATTTGCCGCTTCTAGGCAACCAGGCTGAAGAGAAAATTTCCCAGTGATTCTCTCCCTCCTTGTTCCCCAGTCCTCTGTCAAATCGACGCGGCAACGGGGGGGTTCCGACTGCCGGGGGGTTCGATCTTGAGGCCGTCCGGTAGAGCTCCGCACGGAACGCGCGGAAGAGCGCCTGCCGGACAGCTCTGGTGGTAACAACAAGAGATCGTAACCTTGCCGTCGCAAGCGGGCAGCTTGGTCTCGCAGATGTTGTTGCGAGAGGTGTGCAAGCTCTGGGTGCACTTGGCTCCACAGGGCCTGCAACCTCGCCATGTAGCCCCGCCGCGACGGCACGCTATCCCTCCAGCAGCGGATGAGGTCCTCCTTGAGTTCCTCCGTCCACTCGAGGCGCCGATTTCGAGCCGTGGTCGTTGCCGTGGATCCTATCCGGGTGCCCCTCCCAACTGATCCTTGGTCCCCATCCGAGAGGGACCGGTTGTGGGGGGCTTGACTAGGTGGTGTTCGAACCTAGTTTTCGGCGTGCCAGGTGGTTGGCCTGGCACGTCGGTGGCTATTGCGGGGGAGTTGTGCTCCCCCGGGCGATGCGCACGCCAGCTTCCCCACGCCCATTATTATTATTATTATTATTATTATTATTATCGTTATTGTTATTATTATACAGAAAAACAGAGTAACACGCATCCGAATAATAAATACATTACGAGATACATTACGGTTGGTTTATCGCTTTATTCGCGTTTCATTATAATTAGCTATATTTTTAAACATAACAGGCAAATCATAAGTTTCCATAATAAAATAACTCGTGTTGTACTTATTATATAATTATTATATCTGATGTTCTTATTATATAATTGGCCCGTGTGAATAAAACAACACGAGTTGTTTCATTAATATTATTTATATTTTATTTATTATATACATGTACACAATATTATTATATATTATAATGGAAGGAATCCCCCCTTGGGTGTATTATCGTTCGGGTGTGCGAGAGAGAACCCACCATGACTGTTCCAAGTGAGTACGAAAGAGAAACACGATCACCCCAGATTTGTGATTGGTCGTTGAGGAGGAGCTCGGGCCTTATGCAGTTTTGTATTGCTATATATTATGGGCTTTGAGAAGCACTAGCCACGTCTGTGGCGGAACTGAGCACTACATCTCTGCGACCGATGGAAAGAACTTCGTACATACAGGCTAGGATAGGGCGTTTGGACTCCTTTACTCTAGTCTCCTTGTCTCTGCCCCTCGCTCACTCGACAGGCGAACGGAGCCAGGTTTTCCGTCTGATCGAGTTCGACACACAAATTAGTAGGGAGATTTACAACGCTCCCCTTTTCGGCGTGCCTCGGAAATGGCGCTAAATCCCGGCGGCGAGTTCGGGAATATGATTTTGTGTGCATCGCCTCTGTCGAGGTTGCAGAAACCCTTGTAGCCGCGCGAGTCGTGACCACCGCCCAAGTCGATATCCCAGTCAGCGTGCACACGAATGGGAATCTCGGTGGGGGAAAAGTCTCTGCCCCTCGCTCACTCGACAGGCGAACGGAGCGCGGTTTTTCGTCCGATCGAGCTCGACATATGTGTGGCCGTACTGCGGATTGGAATATGCATTAAATGAATTGCAAAGAGAAAAACATGTTTAAAGAAAATTGTCTTCTCTCGGTTGGCCGCTCATGCCGAGAATGCGGGTTAAACAAATTAACGACGAACCGCGTTGAACAATAAAACGACCGTGGAAGGTTCAAAAAGAAATCTTGAGCCTTTGCCGCGGTCATTACGGCGTTTTTTTTTTCAACAGTAAACATTATGAATAAGCGTGTATCATAAATGTTTTTCTATCCTCAATGAGCGTCGTGGCTGAGTTGGCAGCGTGACGAATTGACGATGCTTGCGGTCCGGGTTCGTTCCCTGGTTAATCGACTTTTTTAATCTATTTTTTTTCTTCATAATATATTAAAAAAATGTCGAACTTACTCTCGCTTTAGCTATTCTCGCATGTCCAGGCATTATTTATGATATTTAATTCATATATGTTTAATTTTAAAAAAAGACATTGGCTAGCTGGAATCGAACCCGCGTCGTCTGCACTCAGAGCCCGCAGGCTGATACATTAACCGCAAGGCTCTTGTGACTCCAAACCTACCTTACGTATATACACTTATCCAACCTTAAAAAAAAATTCGCTGCGTACCAATTGCATATTGTTTTTATGACCTCAAAGTATTATTGAAGACAAATGAAAACGATTTTTCCAAATTCCTAGAGTGGTGTTATCCCTTAAAGAAAAGAAATTGATTTTTTTATCGTAGTAAATGTATATCCCCTCTCAAAGACTTCAAGGCGTCTGGCCACCTTGGTCGATCGAAAAATGGGTATATTAAAAAAAATAATAAACTCGAAAGTATGGGCCAGAATATTTGTATTTTTTTACACAACGTCAGAAAGGGCTTTGAGAATAACGTTAATAAATTTCCATTCAAAATATTAAAAAATGGCGCCGTTATGCAAATTGCCGCGGAGGCCCTCCGCACGATACGCGCGGTCGTTGCCCCAGCTGTTACGCAGTCATGACACATCTGCAAAAAAAAATCAGCTCATTCGTGAGTAGTGTCGCTACAATGCAGCGTAGCGGTTTTTTTTCTCGACCTATAAAAAAATTATGGTGAGCCGAAGAAAAAAATTTGTATTTTTCGCCGAAATTATGGCTGACCGTAATTTTTTTAATGATCGAAAAAAACTGCCACGCTACATTGTAGCGATACTACTCACGCATGAGCTGATTGTTTTTTTTTCAGATGTGACATGACCGGGTAACAGCTGGGACAACGACCGCCCGTATCGTGCGGAGGGCCTTGCGGCAATGTGCATAACGGCGCCATTTTTTAATATTTTGAACGGAAATTTATTAACGTTATTCTTAAAGCCCTTTCTGACGTTATGTAAAAAAATAAAAATATTCCGGGCCATACTTTCGAGTTCATTATTATTTTTTTTTATATGTCCATTATTCGATCGGCCAAGGTAGCCAGACGCCTTTGAAGAATCTCGTACCTGTTAGCGAAAACGGGCAGAAAATTATGAAGCAACTCGTCCACTTCTTTGATGTAAGCTATTTCGGTGTTCGCTGTTTTGGACCATCGCTCGTTTGCCTATCTGAGATCTACACTTTCGAAGTTTGTATCCTCGATATATATGTCTTTTTGCTATGGGTGGTATTACCAATATTAGATCAATCTGAATACACGTTCTCGAATAAATAATCCTTTGGTGTAATAGTTCTTCAATTTCGTCATCGGGCGAAGGATAAAATTTTAAATAATTTACAGTTCGTCATTTTGAGTTTATAATTCTGTCATTTCGAAATCTTTGTCGTTCTATATTTGGCTTTTCAAAGTTTTGACCCCTATCCTAATGTGAAATGTGTTGAAAAAAATGCCGACACACACTTATCCAATGTGAAATGTGTTTTGAAAAAAATGCCGATCGAGAAAGACTCAAAGTTCTCTTCGAGCCTTTCTCGATCGTTTCGGCACTTTTCTTCTACAATTTTTTTCATTAATTTTCTCAGGGGAAAAGTAAAAACTCATTTCCGTATTGGGGGAAACATTTTTTTTCTGTCATATTTTCCAATACTGTTTGCACCAAAATTTGGAACCCCCGCTCGTTTTGAGCAACTTCAACATGCGTCCAGTGGAGCGAACGACTGCGTGTTAGGTCGCGTCGATGATACCCGCGGCGTCCGTGCCGCGGCCGCTCCCCGCGCTCGTGCCCCTGTTCTTTCGATGGCCTGCCCTTCTTGGGCCCTTCTTTGCCCTTGGGCTGCCTCGGGTGGCAGCCCAAGGGCTGCTGCTGACGACCGCTGCAGCTGCTGCTGACGACCACTTTTCTTTTTGTTGCGGCGCCAAAATTTCTTCTTTGTAAGTGTAAATAAAACTAATAAAATGTACAAATAAAATACATTACTCACACAAGATAAGGGATATTTAAAGATTTCCGAATTTTTGGCTGATTTTCAACAAGGGATAACTCGGAGAAAAATGGGCGTACAGAAAATTAAAAAAAAAAAAAAGGAATTTATAGCTTCAAGTATCTAGTTTTCAGATCTGGACTGTAAATTTTTTTAGCGTGAGCGTGAGTTCCAAATTTTTGCTCGTCTTTAAAATGGTCTGTCGACTTCAAATATTTTTTCGATCGACGATTACTCCGCGCCAAACCATCGTACGGAGCTCGTTAAAAGATCAAATTAAAGCTGATTAAATTGTCTAAAAGACTTTTATAGTCGTATGATAAAAAAAATTCTTTGAAGTCGACTGACCATTTTAAAGACGAGCAAAAAATTGGAAAAAAAATTTCGTTGGTTTTCGGATGATTACAAGAAAACCGCCTAACAAATTTTACAGTCCAGATCTGAAAACTAGATACTCGAAGCTATAATTTCCTTTTCTTATTTTCTGTACGACCATTTTTCTCCAAGTTATCCCTTGTTGAAAATCAGCCAAAAATTTGGAATTTTTTTAATATCCCTTAATTTGTGTGAGTAGTGTATTTTATTTGTACATTTTAATATTTATTTTTTACAGTTACAAAGAAGAAATTTTGGCGCCGCAACAAAAAGAAAAGTGGTCGTCAGCAGCAGCCGCAGCGGCAAGAGGCACCCGAGGGAGCCCAAGGGCGCGAGAAGGGCAGGCCATCGAAAGAACAGGGTGGGAGCGAGGGGAACGGCCGCAGCAAGGACGCCGCGGTTATCGTCGACGCGACCGAACCCGCAGTCGTTCGCCCCGCCGGACGAATGATGAAGTTGCTCAAAACGAGCGGGCGTTCCAAATTTTGGTGCAACAGTATTGAAAAATATGACAAAAAAATTAATGTTTTCCCCAATACGTAAATGAGTTTTTACTTTTCCCCTCGGAAAATTAATTAAAAAAATTGTTGAAGGCAAGTGCCGAAACGATCGAGTTTTCGCTAACACGTACGAGATTCTTTTAAGGCGTCTGACTACCTTGGCCGATCCCAAAATGGGTTTATTAAAAACAAAATAAACTCGAAAGTATGGGCCGGAATATTTTTATTTTTTACATAACGTCAGAAAGAGCTTTAGGAATAACGTTAATAAATTTCTGTTCAAAATGTTAAAAAATGGCGCCGTTATGCACATTGCCGCGGAGGCCCTCCGCACGATACGCGCGGTCGTTGTCCCAGCTGTTACCCGGTCATGTCACATCTGAAAAAAAAATCAGCTCATTCGTTAGTAGTGTCGCTACAATGTAACGTAGCGTTTTTTTTTCGACCAATAAAAAAAACTATAGTGAGCCATAATTTCCGTGAAAAATAAAAAAAAATTCTTTCGGCTCACCATAATTTTTTTAATGGTCGAAAAAACCGCTACGCTACATTGTAGCGACAATACTCACAAATGAGCTGATTTTTTTTTTTTGAAGATGTGACATGACCGGGTAACTACTGGGACAACGACCGCGCGTATCGTGCGGAGGGCCTCCGTGGCAATGTGCGTAACGGCGCCATTTTTTTAATATTTTGAACGGAAATTCATTAACGTTATTCTTAAAGCCCTTTCTGACGGTGTGTAAAAAAATTAAAATATTCCGGCCCATACTTTCGAGTTTATTATTTTTTTTTAAATACCCATTTTTCGATCGGCCAAGGTGGCCAGACGCCTTAAAGTCTTTAAGAGGGGATATACATTTACAACGATCAAAAAATCAATTTCTTTTCTTTAAGGGATAACACCACGCTAGGAATTTGGAAAAATCGTTTTCATTTGTCTTCAATAATACTTTGGGGTCATAAAAACAATATGCAAATGGTATGCAGCGAATTTTTTTTAAGGTTGGATAAGTGTGTATACTAAGGCAGGTTTGCAGTCACAAAAGCCTCGCGGTTGATATATCAGCGTGCGGGCTCTGAGTGCAGACGACGCGGGTTCGATCCCGATAGCCAATGTATTTTTTTTTAATTAAACATATATGAATTAAATATCATAAATAATGCCTGGACATGCGAGAGTAGCTAAAGCGAGAGTAAGTTCGAAATGTTTTGAATATAAAATAATAAAAAAAATAGATTAAAAAAAGTCAATTAACCAGGGATCGAACCCGGATCGCAAGCATCGTCAATCCGTCCTGCTGCCAACTCAGCCACGACTCTCATTGAGGATAGAAAAACATTTATGATACACGCTTATTCATAATGTTTACTGTAGAAAAAAACGCCGTAACGACCGCGGCAAAGGCTCAAGATTTCTTTTTGAACCTTCCACGGTTGTTTCGGCGTTTTATTTTTCAACGTGGTTCGTCGTTAATTTTTTTTAATCCGCATTCTCGGCATAAACGGCCAACCGAGAGAAAACAATTTTGTCGATACATGTTTTTCTCTTTGAAATTCATTTAATGCATATTCCAATCCGCAGTACGGCCACACATATGTCGAGCTCGATCGGACGGAAAACCTCGCTCCGTTCGCCTGTCGAGTGAGCGAGGGGCAGAGACTTTTTCCCCACCGAGCTACCCATTCGTGTGCGCGCTGACTGTGATATCGACTTGAGCGGTGCTCACGACTCGCGCGGCTACAAGGGAATCTACAACCTCGACAGAGGCGATGCACACAAAATCATATTCCCGAACTCGCCGCCGCCATTTAGCGCCATTTCCGAGGCACGCCAAAAGGGGAGCGTTGTGCATCTCCCTACTAATCTCTGCTCGACATATATGTGTGGCCGTACTGCGGATTGGAATATGCATTAAATGAATTTCAAAGAGAAAAACATGTATCCGGATCATTGTTTTCTCTCGGTTGGCTGTTTATGCCGAGAATGCGGTTTAAAAAAAATTAACGATGACCCGCGTTGAAAAATGAAACGCCGAAACGACCGTGGAAGGTTCAAAACAGAAATCTTGAGAGAAAATAATCTTGATAAGCGCGTATCATAAATGTTTCTCTATCCTCAATGAGCGTCGTGGTTAAGTTGGCAGCGTGACGGATTAACGATGCTTGCGGTCCGGGTTTGATCCCTGGTGAACCGATTTTTTAATCTATTTTTTTTCTTCATTTTATATTCAAAACATTTCGAACTTACTCTCGCTTTATCTATTCTCGTCTGTCCAGGCATTATTTATTATATTCAATTCATATATGTTTAATTTCAAACAAGACATTGGGTACTGGGGATCGAACTCGCGTCGTCTGCACTCAGAGCCCGCACGCTGATATATCAACCGCGAGGCTCTTGCGACTGCAAACCTGCCTTACGTATACAGACTTATCCAACCTTAAAAAAAATTCGCTGCAGGACCAATTGCATATTGTTTTTATGACCCCAAAGTATTATTGAAGACAAATGAAAACGATTTTTCAAAATTCCTAGAGTGGTGTTATCCCTTAAAGAAAAGAAATTTGTTTTTGATCGTTGTAAATGTTTATTCCCTCTTAAAGACTTTAAAAGAATCTCGTACGTGTTAGCGAAAGCCGGCAGAAAATTATGAAGCAACTCGTCCACTTCTTTGATGTTCGCTATTTTCGACCATCGCTCGTTTGCCTATCTGAGATCTACACTTTCGAAGTTTGTATCCTCGATATATGTCTTTTTGCTATAGATGGTATTACCAATATTAGATACTCACTTCTTTCTATTTCGGAGACATGGATGTTCTAGATTGTTTGAATCTGTATTTATATGACTCAAACGGCAGACAATCTGAATATACGTTCTCGAATAAATGAGCTCTCGAATAAATAACCCTTTGGTATAATAGTTATTCAATTTCGTCATCGGTCGAAGGATAAAATTTTTAATAATTTACAGTTCGTTACTTTGAGTTTATAATTCTTTCATTTCGAAATCTTTGTCGTTCTATATTTGGCCTTTCAAAGTTTTGACCCCCATCCCAATGTGATATGTGTTGAAAAAAATGCCAATCGAGAAAGACTCAAAGTTCTCTTCGAGCCTTTCTCGATCGTGCCGAACAGTTTTCATTAACAATTTTTGAAATTAATTTTCTAAGAGGAAAAGTAAAAACTCATTTACATATTTGGGGAAACATTTATTTTTTTGTCATATTTTCCAATACTGTTTGCACCAAAGTTTGGAACGCCCGCTCGTTTTAATCAACTTCAACATGCGTCCAGCGGGGCGAACGACTGCGGGTTCGGTCGCGTCGACGATACCCGCGGCGTCCTTGCTGCAGCCGCTCCCCTCGCTCGTGCAGCTGTTCTTTCGATAGCCTGCCCGTCTCGCGCCCTTGGGCTCCCTCGGGGGCCTTTTGCCGCTGCGGCTGCTGCTGACTACCACTTTTTGTTTTGTTGAGGCGCCAGAATCTCTTCTTTGTAACTGTAAAAAATAAATAATAAAATGTATAAATAAAATACACTACTCACACAAATTAAGGGATATTAAAAAAATTCCAAATTTTAGGCTGATTTCCTACAAGCCATAACTCGGGGAAAAATGGTCGTACAGAAAATTAAAAAAAAGGAAATTGTAGTTTCAAGTGTCTAGTTTTCAGATCTGGGCGGTAAATATTTTTAGCGTGGACGGTTTTCAAGTCATCATCCGAAAACCAACGAAAATTTTTTTTTCCAAATTCTTGCTTGTCTTCAAAATGGTCTGTGGCCTTCAAAACATTTGTGTTATCATGCGACCATAAAATTCTTCTAAACAATTTAATCAGCTTCAACTTGACCTTTTAACGAGCTCCGTACGATGATTTCGCGCGGAGTAATCGTTGATTAAAACAAAAACGTCCAATTGAACTTTGACAATCAATTACTCCGGAACTAATGATCGTACAGAAAATGAATGTAGGGTTTTGGAAACTGCAGAACATTATCTATGGTATGTAATTAATGGCTGTTGATAAAAAAAAAAATTTCGAAGTGTTGACGAAGATGTGGACTTAAATAAAGTTGAGAATTTGCGAATTTAAAGATATTTGGGAAATTTGGTATAGCTTTGGATATAATGCATGAACGAAGGATATCGTCGGTAATGTTTTAACCTCAAAGTGTGCCGAAAAACCCTCAAAGTTGCAAAGCGTGTCAACTAGATGATCGCGGATGAAGTCCCGTCGCCAAGAGCGAGACGAGGACTTGGCGCGTTATTTTCACGCGAAGGCGCGTCTGTGCGCACCGTTGGGGCTCACCTTCCTGGGAAAAACGAGGGGAAATCTTGGCGGGGTTATGGTCAAGGGAGTTGTGCATCCTTGCATTGCCCGCGACCCAGTATACGCACGATGCCCTTTTACACGACCTCATATTCTACGAGAAAACATTAGCCAATCAGCGGCGGGAGTTCGACCAGCGCAGTGACCGAAGAGCCCGGACGCAAAAGAAGCCGCCCCCAAGGATGACTCGAGCTAGCGAGGAACGCGGACCTCGATCGGCAATCCAGAGGGAACGGCCGACTGGGGCAGCGACGATGAGCGATCGCCCATGCTATAATTGTCGGAAGCCCGGACATTTGTCGCGAGACTGCCCGGAGGAAAGGCAAATTCCCACCTGCTACCGCTGCAATAAAAAGGGTCACATCCGCAGCCAGTGTCCAGCGGCGGGATGAACCGAGAGGCCAGCGGTGTTAGCCGTGAGCACCAAGCCGGATAACACCGCAGCAAAATATTTGAAGACGGCTCTGGTGGGTGGGCGGAAAGTGGCCGCGTTCGTTGATACGGGCAGCTCAGAGTGCACGCTGAGGTTGCCGCGAGCTCGAGCGGAAGGCTTACCTGTGACGCCTCCGAGTACCGACCTCAAAGCGTTTGGGCCCCGGACTTCGTCGTTTGGACGTGCGGGTCAATCGTTGCTGACGTTTCCATCGACGGAGTGACGGTCGAGAACGTTGCGATCCAGGTGGTGCCCGATAACGTTCAGAGTATGGACATGCTCGTGAGACGGACGTATACCGAACACCCAGGAGTTATTACCGGAGCGCGTCTGGTCCAGCCGAGGAGCCGGTGCCATCAACATCGTTGAGGACACCTGCGCAGACGACCATACAAGCAAATTCCATCTCGCTGGTGGACGTCGTGGGGTGTGACGCATCTGCCATCGTACCTGTCGTAAACTGGGTACGTCGAGAACGAACATTGTGTTCGGGACACGTGGCAACTCGAGAGAGCATCTCGGCTGTGCGGACGATCGCAGCGCCGGTCGAGAGGGACGACGTCAAGGAGGAGGACGTGTTGGTAGGGCCGGAGCAGACCGAGGAAGTGCGCCAAGAGCCGCTGGGGTTGCTGAACACTTTCCGCGATTGCATTGCCTTGAATTCCCGTGAGCTGGGATGTGCCAAGAATGTGATCATGGACATTCGTGCATCGGCTGGCGCACCCCCAGTGCAATGTGCCACATCGTCTGGAAGAGGCGGGAGACAGGCGTCGTCATAGAGACCAGCCTGAGATACGCGAGTCCGGTGCTTTTAGTAAGAAAAAAATCAGGGGAATCACGGTTGTGTGTCGACTTCAGGAAACTGAATGCGGTAATGGAACGTGTGCACTTTCCGTTGCCAAACATCGACGACCATCTGGCCCGGATACGCGACAGCACGCTGTTTGTAGCCCTGGACCTCGCACACGGGTATCTGCAGATCCCATTGGCAGCGAACGCGCGCGAGAAAACCGCGATAATCACACCTGAGGAGACCGTTGAATTCACACGGATGATTTTTGGATTAATGAACGGACCCGCGTATTTCCGCAAGGTGATGCACAAGGCTCTGGACCCATTGAGGGACGACGTCGCCCTGTTCTACCTCGACGATATCCTCATCCCGGGGAAGGACTGGGAGGATCTCGGACCGAAGCTGCGATTGGTGCTGGAAGCCCTGAGGATGGCAGGGCTGACCATAAACCTCAGGAAGTGCCGCTTCCTATTTGACCGGGTGACGTGTTTGGGTCACGAGATCTCGAGCAGGGGGATCGAGCCAAGAGAGGCGAAGGTGGAAGCAATTCGAGCATACCCGCCGCCGAAGAATGCCCACGAAGTACGCCGTTTCCTGGGGCTGGTAAGCTTCTTCAGGAAATATGTCCCACGTTTCGCACAAATTGCGACGCCGCTGACGTTGCTACTGAAGAAGTCCGCGACATTCGAGTGGGCGGAGGAACAACAGAGCGCGTTCGAGGCGCTAAAGGGACGGATGACAGAGCCACCGGTACTACGAGCCTTCGACCCGGGCGCGGACACCGAAGTGCATACGGACGCGAGTGCGGTCGTATTAGCGGGGATGCTGTTGTAGCGAGACCACAACAGGCAATTGAGGCTCGTGTATGCCGTGAGCAGGCGTGCAACGGAGCCGGAGGCCAATTATCACAGCAGCAAGCTGGAGCTGCTTGCCGTCGTGTGGGCAGTCACGAAGATGCGTCCGATGCTGGCTAACATAGCTTTCACTGTCGTTACCGATTGCCAGGCATTGTGCTACCTCAGCACGCAAAAAACGATCAACCCACAGATCATACGGTGGAGTGACGCACTGAGCGAGTACGATTGCCGCGTCGTTCATCGACCTGGGGAGAAGATGGCCCATGTGAACGCGATGAGTCGAGCCCCCGTGGAAGCTGCCATTGTCGAGGTTGGAACCATCCTTGCGCTGGACGGCGAGGACGAGGTGACTCGCATGTACCAGCACGCCGACGAATGGGTTCGGCAGAAGAAAGCGGTCCTAGCGAAGCCAGAGCGAGAACGGACGCCGTACGAGCACAGCTGCGTAGAGGGGTACGAGCTGCAGAAGGGCGTGCTCTGTAAGAGGCAAGCGGACAAATTGCTTTACGTGGTACCGAAGACGATGAGGAAGAGCTTAGTCGTGCGGTACCACGATCTTAAAAGTCATCCCGGGGCGGAGCGCACCCTTGCACGTATCGCGGAGTTTTTCTATTTCCCAAGCATGCGGAATTACATCAAACGCCATGTGCGGGCGTGCTGGGCCTGCACGGTGGGGAAAACGAAGCCGGGACGTCAGGCGGGGGACCTCCACCCGATTCCGCCTGGGAGACGACCTTTCGCTGTCATCCATATAGACCACTTGGGTCCTTTCGTCACGAGTCGCCGGGGAAATAAGTATGTTCTCGCGGTCATCGACAACTTAACGAAATTCATCGTCATCCGGGCAGTAGAGGACACGAGGACAGCGAGTGCCGTCCGGCATCTAGAGGAGTTTGTCGACGACTTCAGAGCCCCAGATGTGATCATATCCGACCGGGGGACTTGGTTCACCTCAAGGACATTTGAGGTCTTTTGCCAACGCCATGGCATCCGGCATCGGCTAAATTCGCTGAGGCACCCGCAGGCAAACGGGCAGGTGGAACGCCTCAATGCGACGCTGATTCCCGCCATCCGTGCCAATCTGGAGGACGAGGAGGGAACGACGTGGGACCGGAAACTGCGCCGCATACAGGGAGACCTCAATGAGTTAAAGAACGCCAGGGCAGACGTCAGCCCGTTCGAATTCGTCATTGGGTGCATACCGCACCGAGGCGAAGCTGAACTGAGGAGACTCCACCCGATGGCAACGGAGCGCTACACCGCGCCTGGGTTGCTGCAGGACGAAGCGCGCCGACGGATTGAGGAAGCCCAGCAAAGGATGAAACGGAGGTACGACCGAGGTCGACAACTGGACGTGTGCTTCAGGCCAGGCAACATCGTGTTTGGGAAGCCAGCGCCCCAAGCGACCGGCACGTCCACAAAGCTGCAGGCGAAATACCGCGGACCGTTGGTGGTGGTGGAGGTGCTGAACGGGGATACGTACCGAGTAAGGGACTTGGACGAAAAGGAGGACGGGAGACGATACGCGTCGACGGCGCACGCCTCACAATTGCGGCTGTGGACATCCGACGACGAAGAGCCGGAGTTCCAGCGAAGGACGGGAACGACACGGAACCGGCTGCAGAGAGAGAAGGTCGGGCGAAACGGGTGAGGCGCCCGCCCGGACATCTCACAGATTACGTACTGTAATTGCGGCGCTGGGCGGAAGCTGGGAGGACTAGCTCAAGGGGGAGCAACCGGCAGGAAGGGCCGAACTGTTAAAGCCATCGAGCCATCTTCTGGTTTCGAAAATCTCTCGCGGACGAAAGAGCTGCAGTAGCGCCGAGAAGGTGGCGCACCGAGCAGCGGACGCGTCGGAAAGTGGCCGAACGGGAGCCGCGTGGCCGGGCCGGAAATTAGGCCAGTAGAGTAGTTGGGCACCGAGCGTGAGAGCGAGGAGACCCGTGAGCAAAACGCAAGTAAAATTGCCGCCATTACGGAGTACATGCACGTGCTCTGGCGTGAGTAAAGAAATCATCGCAGAAGTGCGAGTGAGATTCGACCGGGCGACCGCGATCGCCGGAGTGAGTCAGTGCCGTTAAATAAAAGGGGCCAAGAGTGCCGAGTGAGGGACAAAGACTGAGTAAGACAATCGTGGGACAGTTTTGGAGTGTGTGTGCGTGCCTTTGCCCTTATGGCCTATGGCCGTATGTAACGGGTCGTTAAGCATGTATTCGTTTGTAGTTCTGAGCTTGTAGTAGTAGTGTGCTCTTTTCCGTTGAACTTTATAACGTTATTCAAATAGAATATCTCGTTTCGGACCATCTGTGCCTCGCTCCTATTAATAAATTAAATACTTACCGCATACTTACCGTGTACCCGAGACATCCTTCCTGCGACGTGGAAAAAAAAGAGAGACATCATAAAAACCTGCTGTGAAAGAACCCAAAGAAGGGAGATTTAACAAATCTATTTTGTGCACACATGGATTTGGGCCTAGGTCTCAACAAAACGGTCTATTATGCTCACCTGGAAAACATATGCAATGCAGCAAAAGCTGTGTAGGAATTGGTGACCAACGAAGCTGTGCAAAAATAAATCGAAAAAAATACTGCAGCGGAGAGCACACCCAATCATCTCCGTAGTTTTCAGTGATGGTACTTGGAAAACCAGAGGATTTTCTTCGTTATTGGGCGCAGTATCTCTCATCGGTTGTTACTCGAATGAAGTAATCGACACAATGGTGAAATCGATCTTTTGCAATCCGTGTAGTGTGTAGAAAGGAAAAATCAAGACAATTCAGTATGAAGAGTTTATGGAAACTCACAAGAAACAGTACACAAAAAACCTCAACGGTAGTGCCGGTGAAATGGAAGTAGATGGTATCAAATAATCATTTGCAATATCGCAAGAGAAGCTGAGAGTTATCTACGACATCTATGTAGGAGATGGCGACAACAAGACCGTCAAGGGCATTCTAGATGCTGAACCATATGGCGATGATGTTATAGTCGAGAAGAAAGAATGTGTTAGCCACATCGAGAAAAAATAGGCACATTACTACGAAATGCTCCAAAAAAACACAAGATTGGAGGAAATGTAAAAGATAAGAAAATCGTGAAGCTCATAAATTCTTTGATTACGAAAATAACAAGATAGTATGGTTTGGCAATCCGAAGACATTCAGATAATGCCGAAAATATGAGGAAAGAAACATTAGCCATATTTTACCATAAATGTTCCACGAATTATAAGCTCCAGCATATGTACTGTCCTAAGAGTTGGTGCAAGTGGAAGCAGGCTGGAGAAAGACAAAACATCTTTTTCCTGGACCAAACATCGTCCGGAACGCTTGCTTTTTGGCAACAATTATTTTCAATGAAGGTTTCAAACAAATATTGAAAGTAATGTCAACGATGGGAGTGAAGATAGGCCCTCGAGCAGTTGCATTCACTTAACGGCGCGCGGCGGGATAATCAGTGGATATGAATATCGGATCGCCAGCTATCAAACGCGACAAAAGAGATGAGAAGTGCCCAAAAATCGCAACCTCAAGTATTAATGAGCTCTTTGAGCAGGAAGAAGGTGTGATGTATGGCCGTGGAATCACAGACTAAGTATAATTTTTAAGCTCTCATGATATTTGTGCATGTACCGTTCTTTAAACTTTAATGCGTTTTTCTCAAAACTATTTTTCAATTTTTTGGGCAAGATATTTCGAAAACTAATCGACCGATTTACTTCAAATTTCAACCACATATAGTGTATATTGGTGTCTATTGCGTTTTGTAGAATATACTCACCAAAAATATATGAACTATTTTTAACATGCATCATAATTTATAATTATTGCATGAAAAATCGTTATGTTCGGTTTCACCGTCGCCATCCTTACAATTTTTTTTTCTTTCATTCTAGTAAGCATAAGAGCGACATGCTCACAGATTATAAAAATTTTCAAATGTTTTGTTTCAGGCCACTAAAAGCTGAGATAGCATTCCCAAATACGGCGGCACCCATTTTTTCTAGCCATCTATACAGGGTGTATCTTAACTACTAGTTTTCCGTTCGTGAGCATATAGGGTGTACCTTTCCAAGCAAAACGCTTTTTTTTTAAATGTGCCACAAAAATTGGGCGAGATATTCACGAGTAAAATCCAACGGTGAGTAAACTATGGCACCGTAGTTTCGGCATCCAAGCGAGGGTGGGCGCGGATTCAAATCCACATTCCGGTAAGTGGATTTGAAATTTCAATTTTGAATTTTGAAATTTGAGTTTTGAACGTTATTCGGTCGCCCAAATAAGGTATTAAATAATAAATATAACATGTTAAACCATGTGTTCCATTGTTTACTCGAAAAATCTTTTGATCTTTGGATCTTTCGAGTAAACAGTGGACAATATTGTCTAACACTTTTTATTTATTATTTAATACTTTATTTAGGCGACCGGATGGGGTCAAAAATTCAAATTTGAAAATTCGAAATTAAAGGTTTAAACTTTCAATTTCAATTTCAATTTAACAAAAATCAATGGAATTGAACCCACTTGCGCGAACGTCGATTCGAACTTGCGCCTACTCAAGCTTGGACGCCGAAACTGCTGTGCCATAGTTTACTCACCGTTGGACTTTACTCGTGAATATCTCGCCCAATTTTTGTCGCACGACATTAAAAAAAAGCGTTTTGCTTGGAAAAAGACACCCTATATGCTCACCAACGGAAAACTAGTAGTTAAGATACACCCTGTATATATAGAAGCGAAATATTAATATACGTGTAACTTTGTTAATAATCAATATTTTTTAATCTGCAACAACATATGTGTTCTTAATTTCTAGTTTAATAAACCACAAAAAGCCGAAATGTCCGATGTCTGATGGGGTTCGACAAAAAAATTCAAAGAATTACTGTCTTTCTCTATCTTGACCCTAGACGACGGCCATAAGGAGGTCGGAGCCACGGTCTGGCATACCGATCTGGAAACGAAGCCCGACTTCAATGAAGCCATGGGGCACCGTTGCGCGATCCAACTTTTATTCCGCTCGCCGCCACTTGCGTCGTGATCTGTGATTTCACCCTTCCCCCCCTTGCTGCTTATTATTTCCCGTATTGTCAAGTTAACCATAACCTCGGTCCGTGTGTCGTCTCATGCTCTTGAATGATTTCTATCACGAACTCGAATATTTAACAATTAATTGATTTTCATCTATAATCAAGTAAAAATACATCGCCGTTTACTGGTAAAATTTCAAGCCAAGCTACCGAACTTTTAACGAAAATATATGACTCTTAAAAAAGTCTCATTTACACGACGCTTTATGAAGATAACGCGCTGACCATTAATTAATCCGAAGACTGTAGAAACTGGAAAAGAGCTTACGCAACCAATCGAATTATTTAAATACGCCGATAATGCGTATACAAAAAGAAAATTACGAATAAATGTAACAAAAATGGAATAAAAAAATTATTTAACGTATCTGCACTAATAAACAATTTTATTACCTGAAGATTAAAAAAACTTGTTTAAGAATCGAACCCTGAAGCTTGGGTTTACATAACTTGGGGCTAACAGTTTATCCAAACTACAATTTGATAATTTGGCATAAAGATTGTTCATGTTCATCATAGCTGCTTGGTTCTACAGAATGTTTATTTGGCATGCAGATGACCTCAATTATGATGGTGTCTATCAATCATTTTGGTCTTCAGTAAGCTTATTGTTTGTTCGTTTTTTTTTTTCGTATTCCTATAAAATATGCGACAAACTAGGTTAGGGGTAATGTTGACGGCGCATGCGCCTCCATCAGGAGTGAGAGGGACAGGCAGAAGCTATCCTGTTCTTGTCGCACCGTACCCGTCAACAGCAATGCCACGTAGTGGCGAAGATTGTAAAGAAACGTGGATCGGCCAAGCGTACCTACCAAATCATGGCTGTTTCCAGACCTGTACATAAGACCGTGGTTGGAGCGGTCCACTTGAGTCAAATAACGGTCGATGATTTTTTTTCAATGAACCTCAAAAAACGAATATGAGTTATAGATTTATTCTGTAGATGCTAATTTTTCATAAAATATATTTGTAGAAACTTGTTGGATTATATTAATCGAAAGATTTTCACTCGAATGATGCTACTTTCTCCCGACTCTCTGGCAATAGCCGAACCCCACGCAGAAAGAACGCCCTTTGTTGACAAGAATACGCTGGATGAGGGAGGACCTCCCACTGCAGTTTTATCAGTGTTTTTTCTCCACCAATGCAATGTAGAGCCGACCGTTGTCGTGCAGCAGAATCACCTTTCGACGATTTGATACTACTGATGGCCTTTTTTTTAATCAAATTATTGTTCGTACGCTTTAGTTGCTGGTGGTAACGTTCGGTAGTAATTCTTTCCTTGGATTTCAAGAGCTCATACAGCACGACCCTCTCCACATCCCATCAGATACACAGTGTGGTTTTGTAACCATTGGTATTCCGGCGATATTGACCGGGCGATTGATATGAGCCAATATCAACCCATAATTTTGGGCGTTTTGGATTGTCAATCCAAATTTACATTTTACATCCCCAGTCACAGTAAGCGACAAGACACTTTTTTCTGTGCCTCGCAAGCAAAGGAATTGTCATGTTTAATCAGCTCGCAATGGCGTTCTGGCTCAACTCATGTTGCAGTTGATTTCCTCCTTTCTGTATCTTCCCCGTGGCATGCAAACATTGTTGACTTGTTAACATTGAGCTGTTTAGCCAATTATTTAAGTGTTTCAGAATAGTGCTCATCCAGCAATTGTCACTTTGCAATTCGGCATCTTAAAAATGTCTTCGACTGATCTGGTTATTGCCTGTTATAAGGGCTGCAATCCCCACTTTTTAACAATTAAAACCAATTTTCACACGTAATTTCAGATTATGCGGCCAGACCATAAGTCATTATCCATAAGTCATTATCACCAGTAAAATCAACTCTTCACGGTCCATTTTCTATTTGCTCATTCAAGGCACGTATCTCAACTAAATACGGCATTTTTTTGCTGCTATTCGGTGGCACAGGGTACCCTCCAAGCCAAACAGCGAGTTACAATGCAAGCACTTAATAAATGAAACGCGATCGAAGAGTTGAATCGACCTAGTGAGCACACCAATTGCTCGCTACCTTATTCCTATGGAATACACCATAATAATAAAAAAAGATAGCGGAAAACACCGGTTTTTTTTATCGTTTATCGAGTATACAAATATTTAATTTTAAAAATCTGCAGTATATGCTAATTAATCACGTTTTACCGTTTTCAAAATTAGTACAGAGGATGTTTTGCTCTGACGGAAACATCTCATGGCTCAAACGTAAAAGGGATGAAAACAACGGCAACTTACGATTCCAAAACTCAGACGTTTATACTCAATACACCAGACTTCGAAGCAGCCAAATTTTGGGTCGGTTGTCTCGGTGAGTATTTCATGTCTCACGAAGAAACGTCGCGAGGTGTCCCCGTCAAATTTCGATGAAATTTGGCATGTTTGTTCAGAGGATCAAAATAGTCGACACGCATTTTTTTACATCGGCGGAACCCCATTGTAAGGAGTGAAATGCACCCCTGAAAATAGGGGTGTTTTTCGTTTTTCAGCGATAACTTTTTAACGGAACGAGATACGAAAACATTTCAAATTGCAATAATGTTTCATTTTTCGAATACGATGCATTGGAGACGAGAATGGTATTTATTGGTTATTGGAATTGTTGTTTATTGCAAAAACGCCACTTTTTAAATGCGTATCTTCGGAAAATTTCATCTGATTGGGATGTAAATATGCATATGTGTAGAGGAGACACAAGTAGCAGAAACATGTTTTTTTGTTTTTCCGATATCTCGAAACTGGAGGGATTAAACCCTCGATCGATTTTGTGGCTGATACCAACGTATAATCAGTTAAACGTCTCGATACTCGGTTGAATTCGTGTAAATACAAGATCGTACAATAACCGGATTCAAAATTTAGTTTTGAATATACTTGCACTCCATCCTCCCCTCTCCATCCCCCTTCGAAAAGGAAACCGCCGACGGGTCTCACCCTCTGGTATTGAAAAAAGTTTGACAGGAATTGAAGTGAGTTAAAATAAAAATAAACTGAGTTGAAATATGCGATACGATTTTTTATGTTTCCTCGGAACGCCATCTTCAAGGAGTTAAACACACCTTTGAAAATATGTATCTTTTTTCGTTTTTGGCTACAACTAATGAACGGCGCGAGATAAAAATAAAGTTAAAATGGTAAAAGAAACATGGTATTCTGCGATTACTATACATTCAGGATGATAACAATAACTATAACAACAAATTGCGTTTTTTTATTGGGATAATTCGTTTTTTGTCTTTTTTGTCTTATTGGAACGTATCATGCAAATGTATAAAGGGCGGTATATAGCGGACACATGTTTTTTTCTTTACATTTAATCAACATCTCGCAATTAACGGGTACAAAACTACCCTTCAACTTTTCGATAATATAGCCACAGAACTGCATAGGTAAGGCTTTTGCAATACCCCAATAATCTCAGTCTCCTCGAAAAAGCTGGTTTACAATTTTATATTTACAACGAAAAGCCACCTCCGTTACCTTATCAAAGATACCACCTTCGAAGGCTATAGCATTTTTGGTTTTGCGCTATAACCCGTGAAAGGAGCAATAGAAAAACACTTGTCACGGTAAAAATATTTGGTTTGACGTAAAAGATACAACTGCGGTAATAATGCTGCGGAAAAATAATTTAATAATTCTTTTCTTTGGATTACCATTCACCTTTGAAAATGAAAATGTAACCCACGGTATTTATTGAAAATCGTGGATGATACAAGCTACGCAATCGCCAACAAAAGTAAAAAAATAAAGATGATATTTATCAATCTATAAAACGAGATACATTTTTCATACCCACCACCATAAGCAACGATTATTGAAAGAAATATACATTCGCAGTGGGCGCAGAAAGCGGCTATATTAAAATAACCTTTAGTCTTTATTATCATGGTTTAACGGTAGGTTTAATAATAGTATGCGCTGTCGTTATTCTCCATGGCTTACAAACCTTTTCAAATATGCGTATTGTACGTCTCGGAGGGAGATTTAGGTGGCGCTCGCGAGGGTGCCGAGTTAGAGCGCGAAGTTTGAATGGGTTTGTTTGTTTGGGTTTGTCTTTGTTTGGCTTCAGCGTCAGGTCCGAACACAATTGAATACAACTTTGAATTTTGATGAATTTGCAGTGCGTGATTCTAGTTTGAGAATTGATTTCGCCCAATGAATTTTTAAACGATCGAATGAATGTTGTGATGCGTAGATTTGGTCTTAATTTACAGGATTAAATTTATTAAGCGTTTACTCTTACAAACTAGCAAAGTCTGTACAAACTCTGTACAAACTTAGATACGCATACAGTTGTTTAAGTATCGTTAGACGGTAACGCAGGGAATTGTTTAAATTGATGAATCGACTATTCGATTCGGAGATTAGTAACAGAGCGACGCTCCTTCGTCTTACAAAAAACGGAGAAAGTTTCGTTTGAAGGGGAAGGAGCTTTTGGGGGAATGCATTTTCCGTGATGCGTTTTTTAGAGATTGGGTAATCGGCCATTAGGATTGGATTAACTTTCGATCGGCAGGCATAATGGTGAAGAATAGTTCCAGATTCATTATTGGTCGCGGCTGGGATAAACGCAGTCGCTGTTCTAATTCCAAAAATTCGGTTTGGCACACGTGTTATCGTAGATCCCGTTAAGGGCCAGTTTTACAACCGCATGGAGTGTAGGGTGAGTTTTCCTTGGAGGTCTGTTTTGAATCTTATAGTGAGGAATTATCGTTGCTTGGGTCCTACATTTTCCTAACTTAGCGTTTCGTGCGTGGAGTTTCTCTTTCGGGGCTGTCAGTACGCTCGCTCGTAAACTTTATTTACCGATGGCTACATTTACACGTAGAAACGTACGCGCGAAGCTTTCTCTTTGGGGTGTTACGTTATATTTCAACTGCCACATGCAAAAGTTTTACATAATATATGTTTTTGTCGATGAATGAAGATGTCGCTATCGTATATGCTGTGTTGATAGTTTTCGTGGAAAAGGAACTTAAAAAAGACGAAGGTTTGGACGTAATACGTATTACAACAGCGGTTACATACAAACAAAACCACTAGTGGTCGAAAATCCAGTAATATTTTGCATATCACAAAATGCAGTGACATGCGATATTTGCGGCGGAGCTGCTATTATCACTTGTGCGTGATGTAAAAAATCTCGTCGTTTTAAATACGCTTGTCACGCCTATCATTATTGTAATAAATATAATCCATAAGAAATGTATAGTTGAACCATTCATTCAGTGAATAATTGCACATGTATATGATAAAGCGTTGAAAACTATTACACACGTATATTTTTTATCGGCAGAAAAATGTTTGTAAGGGGAGAGACCACCTCTCGAAGAACGGCGTGTAATTCCATGTTTTTTCCAATACTTTTGTAGCGGAATTTTCATCTCTTTACATCAGAATAATTTTGGTTTTTGTTTCATTCAGATCGATGGAGTGTTTGTCGGTGAAACTACAAAATGACCCCTTGGCACGCCGTTCTTTGGGGGTGGTCACCCCCCTCCCCTCAAAAACGTTTTTCCGACATTAAAAAAACGACGTGTCTAATAGTTTTCAATGCTTCATCACATCCAATTGCGTGCACAAGTTTTGTGTTATCCTATTTTTTAAGCATTTCGCATTGAAATACGACGGCGGGGAAGAATAAACGGGTTATGACAACATGTATTCACTTACATTTGAAAACAATTAAGTAGATACATATATATTGTTCTTAAATATTTGATTAATTATCACTTTTTATCTAACAAGTGTACAAAAGTAATGGGCCACCTATTATGGGAGCAGTACGTTTTGGCGCCGCCGTTTTGGCGCGACCGTTTTGGAGCCGCCGTTTTAGCACGAGACATTTGGGCGCGAGGACGTTTTGGCGCTGCCGTTGTGGCGCGAGGACGTTTTGGCGCTGCCGTTGTGGCGCGAGGACGTTTAGGCGCAAGGACGTTTTAGCGCGGGGACGTTTTGGTGTCAGGGTGTTCCGGCACGACCACAAGTTGGTTTAGCACCACGAATTGTCTGTCGATGATAAACCATATGTCATAGGCCTACGTCTTGAGCTGTTTGAGAAACACATTTTGAAAAAGGATGAATACTCGTTTTAATTAATACAAAATGTATAAAAATATGAGCAAAATAAAAAAATCAACAAAATAATTTTTTTGTCTGGTTTTGTTGTTTTTTTGTGGGGCTTGTTGGGGTTTGTTTTTGGGTTCGTTGTTTGGGTTTGGTTGTTTGGCTTCGTTTGGATGTATCAAACAAATAAAAAAAATCATTAAAAAAATCATTTTTTGTTCGGTTTGGTTGTTTTTTTTTTTGTTCGAGCTTATTGGGGTTTGTTTGGGTTTCCTTTTTCTTGTGCGCCAGTACATTCCTGCGAAAGCGTCTCCACGCCAAAACGTCCCCGCGCCGGAGCATCCCCGCGCCAAAACGTCTCGTGCCGAAACGGCCGCGCCAAAACGGCGGTGCCAAAACGTAATGTACCGACCAGCGAGTGCCCTTCGTCTTACGAGCGTGAACTGATACTTTTACGTTTTATTATTATTAACCCACATTCAATGCCGACTATCCGTTTGTAATAAACGTCGGTTAAATTTATATGAGCTTGTCGAATTATTCCTCAATACCGAAATATCGCGTCAATTCCTTAATTCTATTCGTTCCCACGCACTACCCCTTTTTACCCTCATTCCGTGCTATTGCGCTATGCGTAGGCAACAAAGAGGGAAACAAAAATATTATGCTCGCGTCCCTTCCGGATGTGACATTTGACCGACTCTACCAATATTGGCATATTTGTATTGTATTTTATTTAAATAAAACCTGAGGGGGACACCTCGCGACGTTTCCTTATCAGTCCGTTCGCCGTTTATTATTTATTTCAACATCATGGAACGCAATTGAGATCGTCAGGAATATATTCTAGGAAAATTTGCAACACACGCTGTCGTGTTCGCCCAATTAATAACACCGGATGGAATAAATCAGGGTTTGAACGTTTTCATCGTTCAAGTTCGAGATCCGAAGACAATGCTACCAATGGAACGTGTCACCGTGGGTGACATAGGCGAAAAGATAGGCCTTAATGGCGTTGATAACGGTGTTCTTATGTTTCACGATTATCATATACCACGTGAGAACCTACTTGACAAAATGGGTGATGTAACCGAAGATGGAAAATATATTACTACTGTAAAAGATCCTAGCAGGAAGTTCGGTAAGACATCATATAACAAAAATCGATTTTATGGCCAACCAACTTTTAACGCCAAATTACATTCTTAGATGCCGTAAATTTCAAATAATTACTCTTCCGTAGGTGCATCTCTTGGTGCCCTGTCGATGGGACGTGTTAATATTACCAACATAACTGCGAATTATTTAGCCGCAGCTGCCACAATAGCTCTACGTTACTGCTTCGTGAGAAAACAGTTTGGTCCAATGGAAGGCGAAGAGCTTCCCGTAATCGCATATCAAGCTCTGGTACATGGCCTTCCCAAATCTCCCTCTTTCTCCCATTGAAGAATGATATACTATATGTTTTCGTCTTATATATTTACAGAACACAAGACTTATACCATTAGTAGCTATGACATTTGCCATAAACATATTCTCGATCCAGTTTTTGAAACAATCACAAGCATTCCAGGCCAAAATGTTCGGTTCTGATGAAAAAGGTGAGCTTGCAGCTGAAGGTTTGGAGATTCACGCTCTCTCATGCGCGACTAAACCGCTGTGTTCCTGGATGGTGAGAGATGCTATGCAAGATTGCAGAGAAGCTTGCGGTGGTCATGGCTATCTGAAAGGTATGAAAAACAAATAAGGACCGTTTCTTTTTAAAATAATGTTACATAATTATATAGATATAGAAGTCACCATCATCTCGGGCAACCTGCTTTTTGGCACATTATTAACAAGCCACAATGTTGAGAATACACACATACCGTTATATATAAGTCCCGCGTTCATCTTTCCACGCAAATGTTCGCCGAACTATGCTTTGTACTTACATATGATGTCCCATTTATCTTGAGACTTACAAGGAACATCCCTTAGGTGTCCGCCTCCGATTTTGTTGAAACTCATATATATGATAGAGCATCGAAAACTTTGAGACACGTATTTTTTTTCTGTGGAAAAACGGATTTAAGGGGTGAAACCGCCCCTCAAAGAAAGGCGTGTCGAGAGGTGATTTTGCAGTTTCACCCAGAAGCAATCCATCGATCTGAATGAAACAAAAACGAAAATTCTTCTAATGAAAAGCGATAAAAATCCACTATGAAAATGTTAAGAAAAAATTAAATTAGGGGGCAAACCACGCCTCAATTTGCCTTTTTTCAGCCCACACTTAAGAGGGTTGTATGCAAATTAATAAAACAGGTATCATTTTGAAGGGGAATTGAAATTAAAGTTGACGGGTTTTTGCGTTTTAGCGGCATAGCAAATTTAAACCACCCCTAACATAAATTTATTTCTCATGGTCGTTTTTTCTTTGTTTACAATTTAATGTTTTATCATATTTCAAAATTATTACATTCGTCTTAAGGGGTAACTCTTAAGGGGTAACCCCTCTTACGAGAAACATCATTGAAGTATCCGCTTTCGATTTCGTTAAAACTCATATTTGTGGTGAAGCATTGCAAACTATTAAACATGTTTTTTTGTATCGGCAGAAAAACGGTGTTAGGGGATGAAACCACCCCTCAAAGTTTCTCCCACAAGCAGTCCACCGATTTGAATGAAACAAAATCGAAAATTCCTCTAATATTAAGCGATGAAAAACCCACTACAAAAGTGTTGATTAGAAATATAATTAAGGGGCAAACCACCCCTCCATTTGTCGTTCTTCACCCCACGCTTAAGAGGGTTGTATGAAAATTAATAAAACAGGTATCATTTTGAAGGGGAATCAAAATTCAAGTTGACGCGTTTTTGCGTTTCAGCGGGACAGCAAATTTAAGGATGTAAACTAACCCTAACATAAATTTGTTCATCACCGTCGTGTTTTCTGTGTAGTAGTATCGAGTTTTATTTGCACAATTTTTTCACAAAGCTTTTTACAAAAATATGACAATTTCACAAACGAACTTTTCACTTACTATCTACTCCCTACATTCCTACATTCCGCATTCTTTTCACATTCTCCCTTTCTTCATTTATTCGTCCCCTTCGTCGATCTCTCCTCCGCCATGCTCCTTACTCATCTTTCTACATAATTCCTCTATTTCTCTAAAATACTCGCATATCCCTATTTGAATTTTTCCTCCCAGCATATTTATGATTTCCCCCTTTACTGCCAATTCATCCATTCCTTCCATCCACTCCTCTGCTTTCTTCCTTGCTTTCTCTGATACTAACTCCCTACCTTTTTTTTACATATCATTAGGTGTTCCAATGTCTCATTTTTTTCTTTACATATCCTGCACCTCCAATCCTTTTCTCCTTTCTTTCCCGCCCTTCCTATGTTGCCACATCTTAGCCTCGCCCATATTTCCTTGTCCCTTCCCTTTACTCCCTCATCTGACCAATATTTCCATGGCATTTCATCCTTTTCTATAATATATTTATACTTATCGTTATACGTCGATTTTCTAATTTTTTCTTCTTCCCTTCTTAAGATTCTGTTTTTTAAGTTTTCCAGTCCCTCTTCTATCCTTTCGTCTATTTTTTTCACTTCTTTTCGCTCCCTTATCATTGTTATTATATCTTCTATCTCCATATCTCTTAAAACTTTCACCAGGTTTTTCCCCCATTTTGACGGGTCACCGTTTGTTATCGCTCTAATTTCGTCTATTAAACAAATTTTTGGCCACCTTGTCTCATCCATTCTCATCACTTCTCTAATATATCTCGTCGCTCTTTCCCTTATCACATATTCCATAGTAAGCACTCCTAGCTCTCTCCACATATAATTTGGCGTCGTTCTGTCCACTCCTAATGCCATCTTACAATACCTGCTCTGTATTTTTTCAAATACGCTTATTTCTCCCATTCCCCATATCTCCACTCCATACATTGCTCCTGCTTTTACGATTGAATCTAATAAATACAGTCTCTCCTCCATCATATCTCTCCCCGCCCTCTTCCAAATTCCCCACACCATATTCGTTGCCTTTTGCGTTTTCCCTGTCACCTTTTTTCCATGTGCCCAAATTGAGTTTTTACACGTGAACCAATATCCGAGATATTTAAATTCCTTGACTATTTGTACTTCTTCACTCTTAATTTCCCATTTTTCCTCCTTCTTAACTTTTCCTCCGTTACTGAAAATCATGATTTTTGTTTTCTTTGCATTTATTTCCATCTTATTTTCCCGCGCCCATCTCTCTAGATCCTTTATTATACTTTTCAACCCTTCCACCGTCTCTGCAATCGCCGCTACATCGTCTGCATATTTTATTGCGAAAATCTTTTCTTTTCCTATCACAACACCGCCCTCATTTTTCCTTTCCCACTTTTCCTCGAAATCATCTATATATAAATCGAATAATACCGCACTAAGCGCGCATCCTTGTCTTACCCCTTGTCTTGTTCTAAAACTCTCCGTGATTTTCCCTTGTGCTTGCACCTCTGCTCTTCTTTCCTTGTATATTTTCCTTATTGTATCCAACATTCTTCCTTCTATTCCCTTCTCTTTTAATTTTATAATCATTCTTTCCCTCCATACTCTATCAAATGCGGCTTTGAAGTCGACAAACGCTACATACAACTTCCCTCCTTTTTTCTTTAGTTTCTTATGAATAACTGCATTCAACGTAAATATCTGGTCTCTCGTTCCTCTTCCTTTTCTGAAACCTGCCTGACTTTCCCTTAATTTTTTTTCTTCTCTATCCACTTGCCTAACCTCTCTGTCATCATTTTCGTTAACAATTTATAACCCGAATCCAATAATGATACCCCCTATAATTTTCTGCTTTGTCCTTTTCCCCTTCCTTGTATATTGGCACGATTCTTGCCGTTTCCCACCCTTTCGCAATTTCTCCTCCCAGCCATATTTTATTTAATGCGTTTCTCATTTCTTCCCTTTGCGCCTTTGGAAGCGCCTTAAAAAATTCCGCACTAATTCCATCTTCCCCCGCCGCTTTTCTATTTCCCAATTTTTTTAACGCCCCTTCCATTTCTTTTTTACTGAATTCCTCATAGAATTCTCTTTTTTCTTCTCTTTCTTCTACACCTATTTCTCTTTCTTCTCTATCCCAGACCCTTTTTTCTTCCGCTCCCACTTCCTCTTCTTCTTCCTGTTTCTCCTCTCCGTTCAGTCATTTTTCGAAATGTTTTTTCCATTGTTTCTTCGTTATTTTCCTACCTACTGTTCCCCTTCCCCTATTCCTATATGTATTAATTGCCTTCCATCAGTCTGGCATATTTTTTGCTTTTCCGACCTCTTCCCAAATTTTGTACCTCCATTTTTCTTTTGCCTCCTTATATGTCTCTTTCAATTTCCTTCTTTCCTCTGCCAATTGTCGTTTTTTCTCCAGGCTTCTTTGTTTCGGAAATGCTTTTAATTTTTCCCATACTACCCCTCTCTGCTCCTTGCACTCTTTATTAAACCATCTTGGCAACTTTCTCGCTCGTTTTGTTTTTTTCCATTTTTTTCTTAACCCGGCTTTTTCCGCTGCCCTTAGTATTTTTTCTTTTACACCCTCCCATTCTTCTTCTCCTTTTTCGATTTCTTTTTCTTTTTCAATTTCCTCTATAAATCTTTTAGCCTTATCTTCTTTCCAGATCAACCTCATTTTTTCTTGATCGTCTTCTTCCTCTTCTTCTTCCTTTCTTGCCATTTCCCTTCCCCCAATCGCAAACATAATTGGCAGGTGATCGGATTCTATTCTCTCAACCACTTCCATCCATTTAATTTCTTTTGTTTCCCCCCTGTCTAATGCTATAACATAATCTATTACCGATCCACAGCATTCCGCTCCCCCCCCCCTACAAAAGTCTCTTTGCCCTCCTTGTCCCCTTTCATTCTTCCATTCATCACTTTTAATCCCAATTCCTCGCACAGCCCTAACACTCTTCTACCTTCCGCGTTTATTATTTTGTCTTGTGACTTTCTTATTTCCTCGTCTTTTTCGACCATCCCCTCCTCATTCATTGCTTGCTCCTCCCCTATTCGTGCATTCATATCCCCAACAATTAAAACTCTTTCTTTTTTTCTTGCTTCATCCAGTATTATTTCTCTGAGCTCTTTTTCTATTTTTTTTATCTTGACATTATTATATATCGTAATTATTGCCGTTTTTTTTCTATTCTATTATTGCTCAGTATCAGCCCGCATTTCCATTCATTTATCACCCAGCTTTCTTCAAATTTCTTCTTTATCCCGATTGCTTGTCCACCTTTCGCCCTTCCCTTCTTAACCCCTCTTTCCTTATACGCTGCTTTAAAACTCCAGCTAAAATTAGCGCTCATGCTTGAGCTTGCCTTTACCTCATCTTTCCTTTCTACCCACGTTTCCTGTAAGATCACCATATCCGCCTCCTCTAAAAATTCCCACGCTTCGCCAATTTTAAATATTCCTGCAATATTCCATACTACTATCTTAAATTCCTTATTTTCATCCTCTTGTTCTTTCTTATTTCGCCTTCCTTCGCTCTTCTCCGCCGAATCTTCTCTCTTCTCTCTTCTTTCTTCTTTCTCCCCGACGTCCTTATCGCTGCTCTCCCTGCTCGTTTCGAAAGGGCTGCCTCGATCCCTCCGCGTATCTCCAAATTTCGATGTCTCCTTTCCTCTCGTTCCATCTCCACCACATATCTTCCATCCAGATTTTCATATATTTCACTTCCGCTTGTCTGCCGCCTCTCCTTTCGTTTTCCGCTACATCTCGGAGCCAATTTTGGATCTCTTTTTCCCTTCTTGATAGGTCGTCTTTTATCCAAATGCCCGTACCTTTCAGCTCCTTTCCTTTCCTCATGATCTCCAATTTCTCTGTCCAGTTTTTAAATTTTAAGACCATCTCGCCCCTGCTCACATGCTTTGTAATTGTTTGCCTTCTTATCTCTTGCCTGCACCTTTCTTCTATCTTCTGCAGCACCGCATCTTTTTTATTCTCTTCACTCTCTCGGAAAGAGACATTTATATTGTTTCTTCTGATTTCTCTTCTGTTTCTTTCTTCTTTCCACTCTCGTTCACCTATCGGCATCGGCCTCCTCCTTCCTATTTCCCTCTTTCTCTCGTTTTCAATAACACGCATTTGATTATTGTTTCCATCTGTCTTGCCCGTTCTTCTCTCTCTTCTCACCTCTTGCCAACCTCCTCTCGCTGCTCCCGTTCCACTTCCCGTTTCCTTGGGATTCCTCCCCACCTCCTCTTGACCCCTGGCTCCATCTATTCGATCCCCTCCTCGATCTGTTTCTGTTATCTTGCCTGATGGCCCCCTGACTACCTTCAGCCTGCCGTTCCTATCCTCTGGATCCTTTCCCTCTGTTTCATCCTTTTCCTGTCCTTCCTTTCTACTTTCAAGCCTGCTGATGATCTTGAGCAACAGGTTCCGCTCCTCCCCCCACTTCGTTTTGTCTCGTTCTGCCTCCTTCTTCATTTCCCTTATGGTGTCTTCGTATTGTTCTATTTTTCGTCGGCTTTTCTCACACCCCTCGCATTCATCTTCACCCTCTCTCTCACATTCTTCTTGAATTTGCTTTAATTCTTCCCTCCACCACTGTTTCATTTTTATTTCCAGTTCTGTCAAACTATTCCTTAACGTCCCTCTCATTCTTATTTCCGCTTCCTGAATTCCGCGCATCCATTCGTACACGTCGCCGTTGTTTTCCTCTTTTTCTTGCCTCCCTTCCCCTTGCTCTTCTTCCTCTTCTCCGCAGTTATTATTATCAGTGCATTTACCTTTCTTCATCAGCGGCGACTGTACCTCACTTGCTCCCTCTGGATTTCCAAGCGATCCGAAGAACTCCCTCACGTCTCTGTTCGTCTCTTTCTTCTTTGGGCGCCCTCTCTTCCTTTTCTCCGTCTCTCCAACTCCGCGCTCTGCCTTATCGGCCGCCTCTGCCTGGAAGTACTCGCCTGCATCACTGCGCTGCTGCTGCTCATTCTCTCCTGCCCAGCTTCCGCTCTCATCCGCCTCCCTCGCTCCTCTAACTGCTTTGTTCCTAACCTCTTCCTTTCTTGGCTGATTTTTGTTTCCACATATCTCACCGCCCTCACTGATTCTCACCTCCTCCATTGTCACTTTTTGTTCCTCTTCAGCTTTCCTTTCTTTATCACCTTTTACTATCTCGTTTTCTCACTTTTCACCTCTCGGTTTCTTTCGATTCCACTCCCGGTCCTTACAGCGCGTGCACACTCAACACGATCCCAACCGGAAGTCTCACGTGTTTTCTGTGTTTAACACGTATCCGCAGATTCAAAATATTCTCCCGCGTTTTTAAATTATTACGTTTTCAAATTTTTACATTTAAAGGCTAAACTACCCCCTCTAATGGCTTTTCGTTTGAAGTTTCGGAAAAGGTTTCACGAATTTCACTTACTCGTAAGAATCATATTTTCATATTGTCATAATTATATTTTCGTACCGAAATGTTTCTTCCTCTAATTCAAAAGTTTTGATGAAAGCATCTCCCATGCAAAGATGCAATGCAGTAACAAAATGTATTAACGATACTATTAATAAAATTCAAATGGTATATATAAATATATTTGGTTTGTTCGTTTTTTTAATTCCACGTAAAAAAAAATCACATGCAGATAAATGTTTACGCGTCGATTCTTAAATGCGTCATTATCCAGAATGCTCCCGTTCGGAAATCTTTTATCTCTGTGTATGAAGTTATACAGGGTGCGCCAGAGAAACTTACTTATTTGAAAAAATTCCCGCGCGGTGAGTTGGGCGGGTAGAGGGGCGAGACGGGGCGCATCTGGAGGGGGAAGTTCCCAAGTTTGTTTCTCCCTCCAGTCAGTTGCCATCATGCTCTGGTCTAGAGAGCAGCGGGCCTTCGCAGTCGAGAGTTTCTTTTCTAACGGTCGCTCACTTGTAGCTACGCAACGTGCCTTCCGCGCTCGCTTTGAAATTCCTCCTCACAGACTCGTTCCTGGCCGTAATTCGATTCTGTCGTGGGTTAACTCAATTCGGGAGTGTGGAAGTGTCGCTAAACCCAGAAATGGACTTCAACGGACCATCAGAACTCCGGAAAATGTCGAAAGAGTGAGGCAGTCAATTGTGCGTTCTCCCCGGCGTTCGGCTCGCAAACACGCAGCTGCTATGGGAATTTCTGACACCACTGTTCAACGAAGACTCGAAGAAATGAACGTTAGGAACGTGTGGTTTCAGCAAGATGGAGCCACAGCACACACAGCACGAGACTCAATGAATTTGTTGCGCCAACATTTCCCCGACCGCCTCATCTCTCGCAGAGGCGATCTCCAATAGCCGGCACGCTCTCCAGATTTGACTCCATGCGATTTCTTTTTATGGGGTTATTTGAAATCTCTGGTTTATGTCGATCGACCACGGACCATAGCACACCTCAAGAACAACATTCGCGACGCCATTGCCAACATACCGATTGATATGCTGCAAAGAGTGGATACGAATTTCAAAAATCGACTTCATCAGTGTATGCGCAATGGGGGTCGCCATTTATCCGATGTCATTTTCAAGACTGCATGAAAAAAAAGAATAAGTTTTCTATTTATGATAAGTTCAGATAAGAACTGATAAGTTTTCTATTTAGTTCATTTTTTCAAAGTAATATGAACATCAACTTTTTTATGCGAAACCTCTTTCAATTCGGTTAGTAAGGGACACTTGCTAAAACCGCATGCAGCGAAAACATGTCGCCCTTGCGACGCTTGTAACTCTATACCTACGCGACATACTGCGTTTGATTAGATATCGTTGGACGAAGCAATGATGCCATCACTCACAAACATATGATTCGTGTTGCTAGATGGCACCAGTAAGATGCGACCGGAGCCAAAAGTTGTTACTGCGAAGTAGAAGATCTACCACGTGGCATATGAGTGCGAGAGAGATAGCTGAAACTTTCAAACAGAGATTTCTCAGAGATGAATAATATTTAGGGCAAAAGGAAATCATCAAGCTCTGCGTCCGGGAATTCTCCGGATCCTGATGCTTTGTTTTTCCTAAAAAAAATTAACCATCTATGAGAAAATTGGGTTGGAAAATTTGTGAGGTTATGTTGACCTTGTACCTGCCCTTAAGCTAAAAATAAACATTTAGGAGACCCTTGTTCGTAGGTCACTCCTTAGTGCGTTTATCGATTAGGACGGGAGTGGTCGCATTGGGTAAAAGTCGTTGACCCCTAAATACGTGGTAAATAAAAATGTCCCAATCTGTGCATATTAAAAGTTAGACTTTTTCGACTATGGTACCTCATCAGACGACAACAATCCGCCCAAAACATCGGGAAGAGGCCAAAAAGAGAAGGAATGAGGCCGAGGGACCGCAAACACCACCAGCGATATTGACTAAATGATTATGGAGATGGAGATAGCTCGCCATATTGGGGCAAGCGGAGGAGTCGCAGCCGTACATGGACACTGCGAGACCAAGCGGGTTGTCGTGGCCGAGAATAGAGCTTGACGGACTGCATAGAGCATCAATGAAGGTAGATGAATCCGCCATCACATCAGTGGCCACCGTGGATAGCCAAGTTAGCACAGACTGCCTGGGCGCGAAACAGCAACAAGGGTACACGTGCAGACGAGTCCCGTAGGTGATGGGAGTTGGCCACAGCACGATTCAGAACTGTGTTCGGGTACAATGAATTCGGCCATAAGTGTGACGTGTGCAAGGTCGTGGTTCCAGAAGGACGTGGATGCAGTAACGGATCATGTATCTAGATTCTTGGAAAGCGCCTTCCCTGGAGTCGATACGAGTAAATGTATGCTATGTCGCAACTGTTCAGGTGTGTGCAATCCCGAGCGGGTGCCCTCGATGAGCAGCAGTAACGGATACGGGCACCCATCGTACTCTACACATCGGCCCAAATTGAGCCCACTAGAGGAGAGGCTAGCGTGACCCTGAGGCTGCTATGCATGCACATACGACGATTACGTCGCGCACGACAATGCGGAATCGGTCGCCAGATTATAAACGTTCTTGTTAACGTTATTAACAGGGTGCATACACTACCGCGTCAGTTGGATGATGAATATGCAATAAATGTAGATACAAAGAGAGCCATTATGCACAAGTCATGTTTCTTCAGCGGCTCCGTGCGGGAATGCACAGTGAAGGTGGGCTACGATACTTGCTAGACAAGCCGCTGTATCAAAAACATAATATCATAGTCGACTGGGACGCATTGGACCACGGCTGGGGCAAACCAACCACAGGCACCAATATAGCGATCGAGGAAAGGACTAAAAATAAAACGATGGAGCCATTGTATTGTATTCGCGTGCCAGAGTCGGAGATGTGCTACGCACATCAACAGACTATGCTATGAGACGAGGCTCAATGCCTCGACATCGTACCTGAACAGGGATCGAGCCCACTAAACATCATATACGATCGCCCAGCAGAGGAGTTGAGCTTTCCGGCGAAGTATCTTGGCGAGACAAGGCACATTGATGAGGGCATACGGGCGCCGCCATATGCCATCTCTGTCGCAGTCCCACCCGCGAACATACCTGTATGTAAGACCACGGGTGAGACTAAGACAAAGGACCCTCAACCACCGTCGCTCGCCTAAGCGGGTAACCCTACAGCAGCGACCTACCCCCGCCAGTAGAGTTTCCAGACCTGTATGTAAGACCGTGGTGGGGCGCCCCTCACGCCGCAAAATAAACGATTCGACCTCGAGGTCGGGAAAATAGGTGAAAGTTGAGTGAATCTCAACCATCGGGGGACCAGATTCCATACCTACACTCGATATCATAAGCCCCAGGCATTCGACACGTTTCATTCCGAATTTACATTTTTTGCAGTCTTAGTGTTAGGCCGGTACGTTCTAGTGTTCCGAATGTTGTTCGAAATCGATCCATTAGCTCATTTCAGTCTTTGGCGAGGATTGGGACATCTTAAGTAGGAAAAAGGATTCTATTTCTTACCGGGCCGAGAACCAGTTCCATTATTTTCGAAAAGTAAAATGGAGCAATTATTAATCTAAACGTCGCTCTCGTGAACTCTTCCATTCCGGATGGAACGGGATATAATAAGAGTGGTCTTCGCACGAGCCTCGTCCTTCAATGGCCGTTGCAGATAACCTTGAGCCAAATCAAGAGGCGTGAAAAGTTTCACGCCATTAAAAACTTTCAAATACTCATTGATGTTTGATCACGGAAAGTTAGTCCGTTTCGTCTGCGCGTTTCACCTACGATCATCGACAACCAGTCGAGACTTGAGATTTCGTTTCCTTGTGTCACGTCTCCGTAAACTTTTAATGTTTTGTTTAATTATATCAATAATTGGGTCTTTATTAACAGGTTTAACTTTCATTATTTTCCGACGCCTTCGTCGCCTCGTGTCTCTATGCGGTGTCGGGTGTGGAAACGCCGATAGTGAGACCGGATGTACCCGATCGAATTCCGCTGATCAAGCATCGCCTGATCCGCGGAGTTCGACCGTGGGACTTTGGGAGCGAGCGACTTTCCGTGGACGTTGTCAAAAACCCCCACCGGAGCGACCACTTAGGGAGCGAGCAACTTTCCGTGGACGTTATCAAAAACCCCCACCGGAGTGATAGCTACCGAGCTAACATCGGTCCGGTGGCGGTGAAGATTTTTAGTTCCCATCTAGCCACGGAAGTAACCTGGTGTTGGGGTATAACTCCGGCCGAAAGCAAGTCGCGATACCGGACTCCCGCGTCTTCACGAGTTCGCGTCCGTCAGTCTTCGGTCGTTAAAATGGTGTCGCGAGTACCGCGTCCACGGGGTTGTTTCCTGGGCACGGATTCCTACTCAAGCACAAAGCGTTCCGCGGCAACCATAATTCCCTTGCATTTGGGAGGTGGATAGTATCCCCTAGTGAACCCGGTGCAAAAGGTGGTTGCACAGGATTGTCAGACTTGTGCGCAGTCGACACCGCCGCGATAGAGACGCAATCATTATTACATCTAATTCCATTGTTTCAAATTGAAAACATAACACAAGCCGCGCCGTTCAATCATCGTATTTTATATCGAATTTGCCAGTTCTATATTGTTAAAATTAGTGAGTGTGTATGTGTGTGGTGTGTAGGTGCGTTCACTCATTCAGGCGTCAACAACATTGTAAGTCGGCTATTAATAAATAAATAAACCATGTTATAATCGGAAGCACCAATGTATTCTGGCATCCTCCCCTTTATCCTCCCAGAGAACTCGGGCCCGTATGGGACGAGCAGAGCAGCCCACAAAATAATATTTCACTCGGGAAACCCGGGGTACCTTTCGGTACGTAACACTTGCGAGAAATATGGGCCTCGCATACGAAGACGAGGTTTTCCGAACCAAAACAGCGTTATTCCATTCGGTAACTATTCTTTTGATAGATTTACGCTCAACGTTATTCGTACGATGCGACGTTGGACAAACGAGCACACTACCCATTCCTACCGGAATATCCACAAACTCGTTTTGCCAACTCCAGCAAATATGTTTAGCTACGCATAAAGTTATTGAGGAGTCTCAATAATTGCCCACGTTATTTCATTATCACGGTTACTCCGGTGTTGATCTTCTCTTCCTCGGCAGCTGTCTGTCGCGCCTCCAACGTGAAAGATAGTTTTTTGTCAATCGTCTTTCGCCGTTCGATTTCGACACATCCTTCTAGTTTTTCAAGATATTCGTTGATATTTGATGGAATTGGATTTTGGAGGGCTTAAAATAACCGTCTCGCGTGCACTCTCACGTGGAGCAGACATCATGGAAAAAAGCTAGCCATGACCCTGTTTCGTTTATTCGCGGCGTGACCAAGAACTAAAGATACATCCACCAGTTAAGAACGATTATCACTCTTACCAACATGCCCTTTTAATTGCTCATAGTTATCCCTCCTTCTTTTTTATAATAAATAACAAGTAACAAAAGGAAGTAACCTACTTTTTACATTTTCAACCAATAAGCCCCATTTTCCGAGAACAAAACAAATGTTTGACATTTGTCAGCCCTTTTGTTAACATGTCCGCGACCATTTTTTCGGTTGAGACATACTCGACGGAGATATGGCCTTTATTGGCAGGCTCGTGAATAGAATGATGTTTAATATCGAGGTGCTTGGTTCGCTGACGAAATCCTGACGTCCGTGCCGGTGATATAACGCCTTTATTTTCGCAATATAGTTTCGTCCGCGTGCAAAAATAGACATATATAAACATATATAATTATTTATACTCATATATAATATTATATACAATTATATATGCCTTAACATGACATCATGAATGATCATATATGTAGATATATTACCATGTATAGTATTTATTTTTTCTAGGTGTGGACCATATATGCCCATCTATGATCATGTATGTTCAAAAGTTGGTTGTATATATGAACTCATAAATGATACAACATGTACTATATATTATCATATATCATTGCATTTGCCCCACAAATCCCATAGATAAGCGTATATAATTGTATATGAGGCCATGTATATGAACCTATATATGATGTACAAACTATTTTGGTGTCATATATGCTGATAATATTTTAATGATTTGTTATGAACGTACTAAAATGGTGATTTAAATAATTGTTAATATATATACAAATTATTGAGAGAAAAAATTCGTATTGTTTATTTACCAGCATAATATCACAAATAGGCCGACACACATTGTACTTCTTCATATAATTATTTTTACACTTGTATTATAAAAAAAAGTATTTGTACATTTGTATCTGTATACCCAGGAAAAAATGGACATACATAAACATAAATAATCATGTACGATCTTGTCATAAATGATCATGAACGAAATTTGTCCCTATATAATCATATATAGTAATATATAGCCATATATGATCGCATGTAATCATATATGGTTATATATACTCATATACTATTGCATATGCTATAGTATATGTCGCTCACTGGACTGAAGCATTTTTCTTCCTCGTCGTCCGATGTTGCCAAGGATCTGCTTCACGTCGCCTTTTGCACGAGCTCTGGTCCTTCGATTTTTCTTCCAGGCGTATCAGGGAAGAATTTCCTCGTGCAAAACTGCGTCCGGGATGGAGGATGGTTGCCCTTTTTCGGACGCTTTCTCTCCATTTCTCGTATTGCAGCATGGATAATTGTCAAAGAAAATTACATCGCCACACCTTATCACACCGTTGCTTACTGAATATATTCATTTGTAGCCTTTATGTTGCGGGAATAGGACCGTCGTTTGATGCCGTATTCTCGCTCGCTTCAAGATATCCTAGATCTTGATAGTCACGTACTTGGTATCGTTGTCTGTCCTCTTCGTCCTTACTCGATCACCGGTTTGATTTTCTATGACTGCCAAATAATGTTTTATCGTCTCAGTAAACTCACTTTTATTCCGTAGAAAATACATAAATATTTTCCGAGTGTAGTAATCGATCAGCGTCAGGAAATATTTGAAACCCCCTATCGACCCCTTTTGCATTGATCCGCATACATCCGAATGCACCAGTTCTAGTGCTCTGGACGTCTGAGTAACGCTCATGCGGAAAGGGTTTCTGCAAATTGTGCCCATTGCGCAGGCTTCACCGTTTTCAAATCTTTGAATTGAACTCCGATTGCAAATGATTGTAAGCATTCCGAGACTTTTCCTACTTAAGTGTGCCGTTCGACGATGCCATAGCAAATCCTTTTGTTGCTTTAAAGTATAGCATGTCGTTTGCTTGCAGACATCGATTTTATATATTCCATTTGTCTCCGTCGATATCGCTACAACTTCGCCATGATGCCCTCGGCTCACACATCCCTTTGGACTAAATAATACGGAATATCCTTTAGATGTCGTTTTTCTCGCCGACAGTAGGTTCGCTGCGATGCCAGCAAGGAATAAGACTTCATTCGCAACCACTTCCTCTCCCGGGCTATCGCTAATGACAGGAATCCTTACATTCCCAATAGCGCAAGCAGTAAGCTTCGACCCACTCGCTATGCTCACTTCGGTTACCATGGACCTTTTCAACGTAAGGACCTCTTCTTGAAACGTCATGTGGGACGATGCACCTGAATCGATAATCCAGTCGCCCTTTTCTTAAGTCGTATTTGCATAAGGCGCATACAGGGCTTTATGTGGTTTAGAAAGTATCTCGAATTCCAGTCGTAGGGGTAGGTCACATTTTGTAGGCATTTTTGAATATTGTAGTGGTTGCTAAAGTCGCCGTCGTAGGGTTAGCCGCTTAGGCGACGGACGGCGGTTATGGGGGGAGGTCTCTGTCTTAGTCTTACCCGTGCTAGATATGATTTATAACCGCCCGTTATGAGAGGACTGAAGCGTTTGCAAGGTCCATGAGGCAAAATAGTTTGCTTCATTCAATTAAATACCTAACATCCGCGTTGTGAAGATGAGCCTCGTATTTACTTCGTAGGCATGTGGTATATCCCCACATACACGTACGCCTCGGGTGACGCAGGAAGATTGCAGCATTTATACCGTGAACCCGAGATCATGTATAAATGTTTTGGAAAAACTAATATCTTCTCCACGCGTTGTGCAACTTTGCATGTTCGCCAAAGAAGGAAAAAACTGTCTCAAATTCAAAACCACGTAACGAGTGTTACCGTTTATACTATGCTCCAGCACATAATTGGCTCGCGAGTTTTTCGTCGATGAACTCAATTTATTACTCTCTGCTTTAAATGCATATTGATTCTTGGGCTATTCGTTTTCATTGATCGACAGTTACATACTCTTGTCGACTTTAGGAGGAACAGTCAACGTGTTTTCCGTAACATTCATCGCGAAGATAATTTATTTATGTAAAGCTTCAGGGTTATTTACCAAACGTTTCAAAACCAGATGAGTTGATGGAAAACGACTTATTCCTATGTGTATCAATGCGCGAGTTGCACCGCGGCCCTTTTCTCGTGACCTGCTGTGTTTCATCCCATCCCCTACCAGTCGACGGTACCTCGATACTTAATACTTGTCTTGTAATTGTAAAATTAATTTTGCTGAACTTCATTACAATGTTGTAGCAATGACAATTTTTAAATCGAATGCTTCTTCAGATTTTCCTAAAGGTCAAAACAATCGTTATAACGCATTAAAAAAAGAAGCCTTTTTTTAATTAACAAAAATTAGATTGAAAACTTACTAGCAGAGGTTCATTTTCGAAAGACAATTTTTGTAAAAAGAAAGGTACATTGAAATTCTAAGCCCAACCGCTTTCACGATTGCACAACAGTCTGCATTTATTTCTGAAAAAGACTTCATGATTTTAAACATTTGTGTGCTTTCCATCCGTCGAATCTATAATTATTGATTACTTATCGTCACATTTCTTACTTATAATAGTCGCTCGTCTGGGCGATTTGAGAAATGATCACGATGCAAACTGCACGTACGAAGGTGAGAACAACGTGCTGATACAACAGTCGAGCAATTGGCTGATGAGTCTCTGGTCGAAAATTGTCGAAAATCAAGCTGTACCCTCGCCGCTCTGTTCAGCAGATTTTCTCGTAAATTTTAAGAGCATTATTCAGCAAAGATCTACTGCAAGCACCATGACGGAAGCGATAGAGCCTCATAAACTACACGAAGCTTTCGAGTGGCTGGTTTGTTACTACCTTAAAAAGACTCATGGACGCTTCCAGGAAATGCGGAAACAGGGCCAAGATGATTGGACAAGCAGAAACAACTCACAAATGTTCTTTGCAAGGACCTTGTCTCTTGTGTACGGAGAGGTAAGATAAATTATGTTTGAATGATACCAACGTCCCATGCCTCTTTTCCTGATTTCTTCAGGTGATTATGCATTTTTTTATGCAGCGCGTCGTTTTCAAAAGTTTTCTGGACGAACTGAGTAATCCGAAATGGAAAGTGGAGGAAAGGGTCGTACTGTCCAAATTGTTATCGCTGTTTGGCGCTTGGCTCCTCGAGAGAAGACTGGGCGATATTTATGCAGGTGGTTATGTCTCTAACGGTTCTCAATATGATGCATTTTTACGGTGCGGCATGATTGAGCTTTCGAAGGACCTTATGGATGAAGTAATGGGCCTCGTCGACGTATTTTCGCCACCTGATTGCATAATACAATCCCCCCTTGGAATGGCCGATGGAAAGGTATATAAAAAGAACACACACACACGCACGTACGCACGCACACTCACTCACACACTCACTGAACTTTCCTGAATCTATATGTTTTAGGTATATGAACATCTAGAAGCTTCAATACGAGGCGACGATGCGAATTTCGAACGCCCCACATGGTGGAGAGAAATACTTCAATCGAAACTTTGAGCTTCTCATTGTTACAATCGCAACGATTTTTTCTACAATTATATTTTTTATATTTGCCTTTTTTACACTTGGCATTCAGGGGAACAGAACATTTGGGCTGGGCGCAGTCGGTTTTGTCGTATTTTAACATAACAAAAAATATTCGAGCAATAAAGGAATAAAACAGGGCTCGAGCAAGCGTTATTTTTTAAACATTTCGTGTTGAATGCTATCTGACGAACTCACCGTAGAGAATGTTTGGGTCAAGAACAAAGTCTTATGCCAGCTCTACACCATGGCCCATCATGGCCCATCGCGCGATGGCCATCGATAGCTGCGTCTCATCCACACGATGACCGCACTCAGCTCTTGTTACGTGGTACGCCAAGATGTACGTAGAAGTAATCGCTATTGCATCAATTTATATTTTAAGCACGTGCTATTACTACAGAATGATGTACGATAAAAAGTGATTAAAAGGACATAGCGTCAAAGAAGATGATGAATGTTTAGTATCTATCGCAATAGAAGAAGATAAGTCGGTTCCCATCTAATATTATAGTACAATCTAACCTAATAATGAATAAATATTTATATATTATAAATAGTTCATCAATGGTTTGTTTGTTTTCCACGCAAACCATGGATAATCAACTTGCTGAGCTCCTTGCAGAGCCTTCTGGAGAATTCGATAACTTTTTACGCCTGTCGTTCAGTCATTTTGAATATCTGATACAAAAAATATGCCCAAGAATTGAAAAACAGGATCCGGACTGGAAAGATTCAATATCCGCGAAAATTCGACTTGCCATAAGCCTGAGATTCTTAGCCACTGAAGACAGCTACAGAAGTTTCCACTTTTTGTCCAAAATCAACTAATATCTCAAATGGTTGAAACGAAGCTTTGAAGGATTGTGTGAAGGTAAATATCACAATATACATAATATAATCAGTCTTTTTTATTGAGACATTTAATTTTAACATTATGACAACGATGATATTGTACATTTGATAACAGAATGAGTTGCACGATGCGTCACATTGTCCGCTGCGATAAGCTTCTTACAAAATATTTTGGGTTTGTGATAGACGGCGTTTCTTTTCGGTCATGATTATTATAGGCTGCTCTGGTAGTTGTAATAAGACAGGAAATTCCGGATAATTGTTATAATTTTCGGAGGGTTGATCGGAAGGGAAAATCTGTAAAGTTCGCGAAGGTGAACTGATATTAGAAACAGCGGATAGATGACGGTCAGAATCATTAGAGACGGTGAAACCTCACGCTGGTAAGTTATTTGTCTACTTGTTAGTAAACGACTTGTTTGTCCGTTTCTCCAAACTGCCTAAATGTTTGGCTACAAGGTTGTCATACAAATCGCAGTCGTCTTCACGTTTGTCTTGTTTTTTTTTAACCGCATGTAGAGTCGCAAAAGCATTTTTCATTTGGCCTTCGGCTTCTAGTAGTTCAGCCCGGTTTCTAGATTGGCGATGTTGAACTGCAAGTTTCATGTTCGAAACATTTTCGATCTCAGGGCGCGGATCTTCTTTTTTATCGTTGTCAATATCTGGAAACGACTCTTCATTTTGCATCAATGTTGTTGCCTAGAATATTTTAAAGATTTGTTACTAGTATAGGTTAATAGTACTTATGTGTAAATATACTTTTTTCCAGATTCCTACTACAAAAGGAGAATGGCTTTCCAAGGATGAAGGATTCAAGTTCCCCTATTGCCTTAGCGCGATAGACGGGAAGCATGTGATGATATTACCACCACCTCCTAGTGGCTCTGAATATTATAACTATGAAGGAAGCTTCAGCATCGTTTTTCTAGCTCTAGTAGACCATGATTATTATTTTATGTTTCCCGGGCGTATTAGTGACGATAGTGTTTTTAATAAAAGCGCGTTGTGCAAAAAAATATCTACAAACAGTATTAATTGACCACTTCGGACCTTAATACCGGGGTGTGAGATTAATATGCCCTATGTACTTCTGGGTGATGGAGCATTTGCTTTAGGTAAAAACCTCATGAAACCATTTCCTGGACATCATGCGTATGTACACCAGGAAGACATTTTTATTCAACAACTTTCTCGCTCACGTGTAGTTGTCGAAAATACTTTCGGCATTCTACAAGTAAATGTAGGATTTCCAAGGCAGCTATACATTTAGATGCTGTTAAATCTTCAATCGTTACTATGACATGTGTTCTATTGCATAATTTTTTTAGAAAAAGTAGACCATCTCGTTCTATTTATAATCCTCCCGGCTCATTTGACGCTTATGATAAAAATGGAGATATAGTAATGGAAAGTAAAGGAAATGGTTTTGATCCCTTACAAATTCACCCGCGCAGACCAACTAATGATGCTACTCAAGTGAGACAAAGCTTTATGAATTACTTGTATCGCAACAGAGATTTATTGTTTTAACCGAAATAAAAATAATGTATGTATATTATTCTAGTTATTTTATTTACCCCATCTTCGGCGTTCAGAACACCTTTGCATTCATAAATATCCTTAAAAAATTCTTCCAGCATATCGTAGAATATGCAGATTGGGTACAAGACGTCATCGTGCCCCGCACCAGATCTAATGGACGCTTTTTTATATAATTAAACCTGAAGGCGGTCATCAAAGTTTCCCTTTCTCTTCAGCTCGGATATCGGTAGGCCCATATTATCCGCAATGCGATTCCAAGCGTTATTTACCTGTAAAAGTTTATAAAAACACCAAACCAAGTGTATACAATAAACTTCAGACGAAGACGCGGGGTCTACAGGATTTCCCATGGAATTCGCGAACGACCTCTAAGCCTAATACTACACGTGATAGCGGCATTGTCATTTTACGACGGATCTTTATATTTTTCTTTGGACTTTGGCCTACCACGGCGGAAATTCAGCCTATCGATAATAAGTGATCGTTTCGCATACTTTTTCACGCGAGAGCCCAGCTGTCTTGGGCATGTCAAGAACAGATACACGTGCAGGGCCGAAGGACCCCCAGGACACTCGGATCGGAAAAAGCGCATGGATCTCACCAAGCGATAATCCCTTATCTTAAGACCCAAACAACTCCTCGAGGAAAGCTCACCCGCGACGAAATATTCGGCGGTCCTAAATCCAGACCCACAGAAAGATACGTTCAATTCAATTCTCGGAAACAGCGCAGCGATTGCGTTCATCAAACCATAACCCAATAATGAGTTAGAAGTCCTTTCTCCCACCCTGTCTCGACCAATCATATAGGTAATTCTACATCCTCACGACCGACTAACCAATTCCTAAGGAAAATGCATTCCTTCCCCCATGAACAAAACCTCTCCTATTTCCCACTTGGTGAAGAAGTATCCTACAGGAAGTGAGTGTTCCATCACCACTCGTTGAAGTCAGTCTCCCCACAGCATCCATCGAGTTCAGACTTCGAAGTCTGGCAATACCCTACGAGTTCTCGTAAAGTCTACTAAAAAAATCGTCTCAGTTCACAGAATATTGTAAAGTCTCAACGCGACTTGTATGAATTTTCAGAGGTCTTACAAGAAAAAAATGCTACCATTCAAATTGTATCATCGCGTCCTGTACTTGTAAATTACTATTTAAATCAGAACTTCGGCTCGCGGTAAACACACTCATCCATAAAAATCGTGTCACATCGACGAATTATATGTGCCATTACCAGTGTAACCGAGCGTACCTGACCGAGCGTTCCGGCCTACCTGCGAAGGCCCTACATTTGCGACTTACTACAATGATCAATATAAGCGAATTTACGACTTTTTTGTATATTTTCTGCATCATTAATTTAATCGACTTAACCAAATTGGTCAATTCCAATAAGCCCCGAGTCGATATAATTTAAGTCTGCCCAATTATTCCTAAATCGGACAATCGCGTCATCCCATTTTTCCCAAGCACTACCGCTTTTTACCCTCATACTGGGCTATTGCGTTAGGCGTAGGCTACAAAGAGGGAATCGCAAATATAGATGCCCACGTCCCCTCAGGACGTGACAGTATATCTTATAATGGAAAAAAATATTGAGTAGGTACCTTACTTTGTATTTGCGATATTTATGCTTAGAATTCCAAATCGAGGCTTCTCCACGGAATAATTCAATACATTTTTATGTCTCATAATTTATCCACACTACGGCCATTACGTATATTTCGTAGTTTATAGAAGGATATAATTGAGACGTCTTAACCCTGGCACGCTCAAACGCACAATGAACGATGGGCCAGCGTGTAGACGCGGCCGTCACTAACAAGTGCCACTATCCTTTGATGCGCGGTTGAAAACCCGAGAACAAAGCCATCGTAGGCCAACACGATCCATCCCAAGCCACTGCGCACAAACGTGTCCTCTACACGATGGTTTATTATGATTGGCCATTGCAGTGGGCCATCGCGTAGAGCTAGTATTACATACAGGTCTTACAGCGGAGCTAAATTTTCGGCACCAAATTTTCGATTTCCTAGGCACCGCTACGCATCGCCATTAGCAAAGGGCAGTGCTTCTCCCTTTACCTCTTGCCGCTGTATTCGACCAAAGTGTTTACCTCTGGACATTTACGTTTGTTTTGGCGGCGCGATTACCATTACTTTACAATTACTTTATTTGCAACCATATACCACGAGGTCTTACGCGATTTCCCGTGACAATTGTCGTTTTAATCGTGTTTTTATAGCAATAGAGCTTTTCCAGCATGGGTTCCTCTACGAATGCTGTTGACACTTATCACGTCTGCTTAAATTTCATAAATTATTCGTTGAGGATTAATAATGAATTCTAAGATTACGAAATCACAGGTAAATAAAATGAAAGATAAAATAAATAAAAAACAAGCTGAGCGGAAACGATCCCAAAATACCAGACAGATGAGCTGAGCATGCCACAACTATGCTAAACTATCTTCTCGAAATACTAAAAGTGAATATTATTATTGAAACAAACTTGTGGGATATTCAGAAAAACTCAATTGCGATGATTATAATGGTAATTATCTTTCTTTTGATTCATAAGATTATTTTTTATTGATTCCGAAATTATGCAACTTACACGACAATACAGTAAATAAAGGTAGGGCGAACGGCGTATGCGTCAGTCATGCCAGATGTTTTTTACCACGGTTTTTAAATCTGATGATTATTTTGAAGAAAGACCACGGTACATAAGTCATTAACGGTGTCTTTAATAATGTCTACGCTGCAATGCGATTAAACTGCAAGGTTATTGTATTATCAATAAACCTATTCAGCCTAAAGTGCTGTCAAGTGGATAATGAGATAAATCGATGAATGTGCGCTTAAGGTGAGATGACACATGGACTACGGCACCATGAGTGCTAGAGAGATATCTATTTTAGTCATTCGAAGTTTTCTCATAAACACAGGGCTGTGACGCCCGGTATTTCCAACACTGAAAGCTTTCGGGCTGGCATCAACGACATAGTCGATGCAGCAGGGAAAATAAAAAAATCGAGAATATCGCAAAGCTCATTCTCGGGCTACTCAAAAAGAAAGGTCGCGAGGTCGAACTCTCCGATTTCAATGAAATTTGGCATGTTTGTAGAATAGGTAGAAATAGGCGACACGTATTTTTTTATATCTGCGGAACCCGATTTTCAAGGGGTGACGCGCGCCCTCGAAATTAGGGTTGTTTTTCGTTTGAAATTTGTTGTTATCTGCATCGTTCTCATCTCCAATGTATGCACGGGAAAACAAACGTTGCAATTTGAATTTTTTTCATTACTTGTACCGTTAAAACGTTTGTCACTTCCTGCGACGTAGTCGCTGAACTTTTCCTATAGCCCCTCTTATCCACGCGAGTCTGACGAATACATAGTTCTATTTCTCCGAAAAGTCGTAAAACAAAAAAATATACTCAACTCCGAACCAGATGACTCGAAGATCATCCGCCAACAGACCCTAACATTATCTCGATTTTAACCCGTACGGGAACCAAGGATAGAACAAGGGCTCCGGGGAAATTCCACTCGACCGGGCCATAAAATCGAGAGCGCGACGAAATTCGAATGTACGTGCAAAGCCCGCGACGCGGCTAGTTGCTACACCCAAGTCGAAATTTTCAGCCTATTTTGCCCCTCCAGATCCTCACAGTGGTAGGAGATAAAGGCAGTAAAGTAGCATCGTATTCAATATAAAATGAGCTCCTACTTAGGGCCTAGAACGGGAACAAATTTCCCTTTTCTCCACTTGCAGGCGCTAAGGAGGACGTCGGTTGGCACACGTATACACGCACACGCATACACTCTATTACGCATTTAGAGATACATATGCCTGAATACGCGCATGCGTAGACACACGTATATACCCGCACACATACACGCCTGAGCATACACCATCACACGTATACTAGTACCTATACGTATGCATGCGTGCTTGCTATAGGGATCCGCGTATACATGCATACGTGAGGGCAATTCCTATAAAAAAATATTCTAACTGTTTGCCCAAGATCCATTTCTTCTACGTTGGAGAGTTGCTGGAGCTGCAGGGGTAAGATTGAAGCGAATGCGAAAGGTTTGCTGGGTGGAGATAATGGAAAGGCCATTGGAAAAGTACGCCTCTACGTTGACCACGCGGTCCTACCTAGTCCAACGCATGATGGTTACTGAAAACTATCAGACCCCCTCTTTCGAATGCGACCATTCCCACCCTCGTTTCGTCGAATCAGCCAAATGCGCGATAGGTCCAAACACAATCAAAAGAGGAGCTGCAACGACTTCAGCTAGGTTAGGCAGGAGTAGAAGGGCCTATGCAGGAGGTAAGCAGCAAAGGAAGAGCATGTTAGGACCCATAGTAGGACTTCTAGCAGCAAAAGAGGAGCTGCAACGACTTCAGCTAGGTTAGGTAGGAGTATAAGGGCCTATGCGGGAGGTAAGCAGCAAAGAAAGAGCATTTTAGGAGCCCATAGTAGGACTTCTAGCAGTAAACAGACTCAAGTGAGGCTGACATAGGATCAAAGGCCTTCAAAATAGGCTGAAAATTTCGACTCGGCCATTGTGGCGAGGCGACTCGGCGCCGAGGCCCCAGACTCCACGTAAACAAATCCAACTCCGCGTGCTTTCCCACGGAAAACTCGCAGAAGGGAGACTTTTATGTCCCCCGCCCTGATTGGCTAATAGACAATTAATATTACGCGCGCCTGGTCCGCGAGACGCAAAGAACAGTCTTCCACATCGCCTCCCTGATTGGGCAAAGGAACATTCAAAAACCAAAGTCCCCTTCTTTCCCTACTCTACCAAAAACGGAATCTGGAGCAGGAAGGCCCAGAGGATGAATGAACGTCAGTCATAATCCAAAATCAGTCCGAACCCAACATCTAATTTCAATCTAGCAATCTATCGCTGAGTCTAACATAGTCTCCGATTAGAATTCAACGAGCTCAGACCTAGAGTTCTTTAACCGACATTCATTGCGTCAAACCTTTGTTCTTTACTTGTAACGCGAACATTGTCATACAATTCGAGCTTAGAAAATCTTACTTCGAAACTTCTGTAACAGTTTACGCGATAATCGTAAGAATCTTGGCTTTGAATTCCGCACATTATTTTATTGTGATTTCCATTCTTGATCCGCAAAATTCACGAACATTAGAATCTGTTTCATCGAACATCTGTATCCGTCTCACTCACTCACACCATCTGCGAGCGCTTCTGGCCCACCGGCGTAGGGCCCTTAGTTTTACGACCGTTTCCCGACACCCAAGCGACTGGGTCAACACCGAGGCGCAACAACCCGAGTCGAAATATTCAGCCTATTTTGCCCTTCCAGATCCTCGCAGTGGTAGGAGATAAAGGCAGTAAAGTAGCTTCGTATTCAATATAAAATGAGCTCCTACTTAGGGCCTAGAACGGGAACAAATATCCCTTTTTCTCCACTTGCAGGCGCTAAAGAGGACGTCATTGGCACACGTATACACGCACACGCATTCACTCTATTGCGCATATAGAGATACATATGCCTGAATACGCGCATGCGTAAACACACGTATATACCCGCACACATACACGCCTGAGCATACACCAACACACGGATACCAGTACCTATACGTATGCATGCGTGCCTGGTATAGGGACCGCGTATACATGCATACGTGAGGGCAATTCCTATAAAAAATATTGTAACTGTTTGCCCAAGATCCATTTCTTCCACTTTTGAGAGTTGCTGGAGCTGCAGGGGCAAGTTTGAAGCGAATGCGAAAGGTTTGCTGGGTGGAGATGATGGAAAGGCCTTTGGAAAAGTACGCCTCTACGTCGAACGCGCGGTCCTACCTAGTCCAACGCATGATGGTTACTGAAAACTATCGGACCCCCTCTTTCGAATGCGACCATCCCCACCCTCATTTCGTCGAAACAGCCAAATGCGCGATAGGTCCAAACGAAATCAAACGGGGAGCTGCAACGACTTCAGCTAGGTTAGGTAGGAGTATAAGGGCCTATGCAGGAGGTAAGCAGCAAAGAAAGAGCAATGTAGGAACCCATAGTAGGACTTCTAGCAGTGAAGAGACTCAAGTGAGGCTGATAGAGGATCAAAGGCCTTTAAAATAGGCTGAAAAGGGGGTAGCCGGTTAAGGGGGGTCTGACGGCCCCCACCGAGTTTGATCGAATCGACCCAAAAACCTGAAAGAGGGCTGAAAAACAAAATTTTAGAGATATTTTTTAACCCCCTAAACCCTTATGAAAACACCATAATCGCAAAAAATGCGTTTTTTTATGTTTAATTTTTTTTCGAGCTTTCAAATGCATTTTAAAGCGGTTTTAACACAACCAAAATTTTGTTTCAGATGTGTAGACATGCCCTGAATTTTTCCAGATTTTTTCGTAAAGTTAAATCATGTGCAACATAATTTTAATGGCATAAAAACCGTAAAAAATCGTCATTTTTTGTATTTAATGCTATGGTTTTTATTGACGTATTAATGGTAAAAAATCGTGCACCATAGCATAGAAAGCTACTATCTTCCTCTACAAAATGACGCTAATTGGGCTCAATTCGGTCGTCTCTAGCGTCCGAAAATCAAACTTGAATAAATTCCGTTTTTATAATTTGAGCATTTTCAGTTACGAAAATGACACAAAATCATATTTTTCAATTATTTTACTTAATAAAAGTACATTTTGGGGTTTCTGAGGTCGCCGATTACAAATTTGATGTCAAACAGCTAACAAAAAAAAAAATTACACATGTCATCAAATGAAAATGGTATTTGCTATTTCGGTTTTTTCAATAATTAAAAGTCATTGTATTTTAAAAAATCTATTTATTTATAATAATATTACATACATTCATCTAATATATACATTAAACAGACACAAGTAATACATACATTGCAACATGATTGTTATGTTGTTAATCTTCGTCACTGTGTTCTTCAATAACAGGTTCGACATTATCAACGTGAAATAGATTCGTTAGAATTTGAGCTGGGCGGATGATTTGGGACAAATACCGTGCATGACTTAAAAAGTAAATGATTGTTGCAACGTGGGCACAGCAACCAACAGTTCTTAGCCCATTTGCACAATCACATACGTAGTTTTTTATACCGTTATATCCAATACTGTTAGGGTCGTACTGAACGTAACATCTGTATACTTTCTTGTTTATATGTCTTGATTTAACTTCACATTTCAAAATGGTATCGTCCTCCAACAAGTATTGCATATTCAAAAGTCCTTCTTCGGTATACATTTCAGCTAAGTATGAAACAGTTTGCGATAACTGGTACGAGCCAGTGAAAAGGATCTTCAAATCTTGCTCTGTCATTTCCGGAAAGTCTAATACGTCATTTGATGTTAACGGTTTGAAGATCCTTTTCTTCCTATTCCAGTTTTGTTCTTCCACAACTTTCGCTAAAGAATTGTCAACGTCTTTTCTTTTCAACATTTGCTCGGCAATTTGATCTTGTAAATCGGTATCGCAATTCAGTCTTTTTCCAAACTCATTAACCAAAAAATTCGCTACTTTGCAATAAAGCATCGCTGAATCCAACATGTTGTTGTTAAACTGATTATGCAAGAGTTTGAATTTACTACCGATTATACCGTGGACAGCCTCTACCACCCACCTCAATTTCGTAACAAATCGACTTTCGTTTGCTTCATTTGTTGGAAGTTGCTTTCTTTTGCCTTTCAACGCTGGCATCAACACAACGAACCCTTGAGATTCTAACCAATCTTTGACGTCTCTGAACCCCCTGTCAAGTATAAAAACATCCCCTTTTTTGAGGATTGATCTCAAGCCGTTCGGATCACTTAGTACATGTTGTAAGATTTTCGCATCATTCACAATTGCTTCGTACGGTCCGTAAACATCTATTACATATCCATCTGTGGCACAAACTGTGAAGGGTTTACAGAGTGGACACTTTTTCTGACCAGAGAAAGATTTTTTTTGGTAACAATTATTACTACTTTTTTGGTGTCGAAGGTATGAACCATCAGCAATCAAGAGCAGGCGATCTTCAAATCCGTGTAATTTTTTTACGTAAGGCGACGTGTGATTAGCAATTAAATCTTCCGCGAGAACATGCCCGAGCTCCGAAACGAAGTGGAAAGACGTCTTTCGCGAATGAATCCAAAACCGATTTGCAATAAGCAGATACTAGTTGTTCAGATTTGATATCGAAAATTGACGCAGTGATTGTGTTGGAATTTCCAGTTCTTAATTTAAAAAGGAATATTAAAAGAGCTTGATTAATACTGCGATTTTGAGAATTTCGCAAAGTGACCAACATGTTTTTTAGAGTCTTGATTTCTGCAACTGTGTATCCAGTTAGCGATTTTATGCGCTCTGCCGATAAATTGTAATCATCTACTCTGTCTAAAATACTGTTGTCGCATTTTTTGGACAGTGCATCCAAAAATAATGCCAACTCTTGAGAACTGATAGTACAAGTATTCGAAAATATTTTCAAGTTTGAAATTTCGTCAACGTACATACGTTCACTGATAAGATGTACAGGACAACAGCGATTGCCTTTTGGAATGAAAATTCGTGAACTTATAAATACCTGTAACCTCGCTTTAAACGGAACAACCGGAGATGTCGTAATTGGAGTAAGACATACGCAACAACATTTGTGAGTCGCGGTAACTCTGTTGAAAGGCATCTCGATCATTTCATAGTCCGGTTCTCTTGGACGAAGAACGTAAGGAGGGTCCTTAGAAGATTGTGATGACTGTCCTGTGGAAGATCCAGACTCCGACCGTGACAATTGTTGCGAAGACTGTTCCGAAGATTGTTCTGTGTCATCTGATACTGTCAAATTGGAGAGTGTTGATGAATGTCTCTCTACAGGATCGACAGAATTTTGTTCGCGATCAACATCTGGCAGAGGATTTTCCTCGGGATTGACGTTTGGCAGAGGATTTTCTTCGGGATTAAAATCCAACTGAAGATTTTCTTCAGGATCAGAATCACTGCTCGTCGATGGTGAAACCGTTCGGGATTTAGCGATTGCGGAACGACACAGATGACATAAAACGTCACCTTTCTCTACTCGTTTACCTAGTAGTTTAGTATATAAGTGTACGTGATCATCTGAAGAAATGGACTTCTGTTTTCCGGTATCATAACGCAACAATCTGTTGCATCTTATGCACCTTTCACCAGCCGTACATTTTCGTTTTTTCGGTGGCATCGCACAGTTTTTCCTAAAGAAAAAAAAAGAACATTGTTATTTTTTTTATTATGATTAACAAATTATTTTTTTTTTTTTGAAAAAAATGAAAAAAGTAACAAACCCGGAATAAAAAAAAACCATAATTAAAAAAACAAATAGAACAAAAGTAACGAAAATCGAAAGTACATTAAAAATTGTAAATCAAAACAAAAAAAATGTTGAAAACATCGGTAAACAAAACAGAAATAAATTATTGTATTCCAAATCATTTTTTTATTGAAATATCGTTTCGTCTTAGTTTTGTTTTTTTTTTTGCTTTTTTTAAATTCTTTTCATGTGAGTGAACTAAACAACAACTTGAAGTTGACGGCCACCTTCTGTACGATTTCAAGTCGACTATGAGGCAAACGATTGTAGATTGAGGTTATGATTATAAATCAATTTTTATGTTGATTGATATTTAAATTGATATTCAAACTCACCTTAGAATACTGCTTCAATCACTTCGTGTTGAGATAGGCAGGTTAAACGATAAATTAAAAAAACGCTGTTAACAAAACAAATAGATTTGTTTAACGGAGCAGAGCGCGTCGCATGACGTGTGTACTGGACGGCGGCTGAACACAGAGAGAAAGAGAGACCGCGTGGAGCGGGGTTCTCGATGCGTCAGTGCGTAGTGGGCATGCGCAGTACCGTGCGGAGGGGCATACGAGCCTAAGGCCCACGTGGGTCCGGTGGCCTTAGGCACTCGGGTACGTGGCTTAATAAGGTACAAGTTGGGATTTTCTCCGCCAGGTGACAGTTTAGTCGGGGAGTTCCAAATTTTTTTTCTGAATAATACGTAATTTTTTGTTTGTTAATATAACTATTGACAGCTGTTACGATTAAAAATTCGTGTATAAGAATGAATTTATAATCAGCGACCTAAAAAATCCTTATTAATATCGTTCCCATAGCTTTTTTAAAAAATTTCAAAAATTAAAATATTTTTTCTTCGTTTTGACAGCTGTCATGTGACAAAACTAATTTTTGACATCAAATTTGTAATCGGCGACCTCAGAAACCCCAAAATGTACTTTTATTAAAAAAAATAATTGAAAAATATGATTTTGTGTCATTTTCGTAACTGAAAATGCTCAAATTATAAAAACGGAATTTATTCAAGTTTGATTTTCGGACGCTAGAGACGACCGAATTGAGCCCAATTAGCGTCATTTTGTAGAGGAAGATAGTAGCTTTCTATGCTATGGTGCACGATTTTTTACCATTAATACGTCAATAAAAACCATAGCATTAAATACAAAAAATGACGATTTTTTACGGTTTTTTGCCATTAAAATTATGTTGCACATGATTTAACTTTACGAAAAAATCTGGAAAAATTCAGGGCATGTCTACACATCTGAAACAAAATTTTGGTTGTGTTAAAACCGCTTTAAAATGCATTTGAAAGCTCAAAAAAAAATTAAACATCAAAAAAGCGCATTTTTTGCGATTATGGTGTTTTCATAAGGGTTTAGGGGGTTAAAAAATATCTCTAAAATTTTGTTTTTCAGCCCTCTTTCAGGTTTTTGGGTCGATTCGATCAAACTCGGTGGGGGCCGTCAGACCCCCCTTAACCGGCTACCCCCTTTGGACTCGGGAATGTAAGCGAACAGATTTTACATTTTGTTTTCGATTTGTATCTTAAAAATAATAGGATTAACTCATACGGTTGATTCTAATAAATTACGAGTCAATCGAACACAAGTCTCATGATCATTATTTCAATAATTGGATCATCCATGTAATCCCTTAAAATTCCCCCTTCCACCAGCACGTCCCCTTTTTACCTTCATCCCGTGCTATTACGCTAGGCGTAGGCAAGAGATGGCATATATATGCCAACGTCCCCTCAGGACGTGACACGTTATCGACAAAAAAGAAGAAAAAAAACCCTATTTTCGAGGGTGAGTTTCACCCCTTACAAATCGGGTACCGCAGATATTAAAAAAATACGTGTCACCTATTTTTACCCATTCTACAAACATGCAAAATTTCGTCTAAATCGGGGAGTTCGACCTCGCGACCTTTCCTTGTTAGTTTGCTCTTTTCGAATTCTGCAAAAAATTTGTCAAACATACCCGAAAAAAAATATCGGTTGGAATGGTTGAAGGAACTTTATACGTTTGCTGCATTCTAAATGTCGAGCGCTTCAAATTTATATCAGCGGCAAAATAGAATTATACGCAGCTATAACTCAAATATTCTCTCTTCTATTTATTAGTACATACACTGCCCGCCAAAAGTTTGAGTACACTAGGCGAAATTTCTTGCCGCACTAAAAGTTAGATAGCGGACTCAAAAATAAAGATAATCAAATTTCCCAATCGGAGTTTTAAAGGGGACAAATGTTCCTTCATTTTGCCTTTTAGGAACATTTTTTACAATCCTTTTGGGCCCGGTACGTCTTTTTGAAATTGGCTATTTTTCAGCTTTTTTTGCACGTCTAAAACTGCCCGCACAACTTCTGGCGAATTTATTCGCTCCTTTTTTACACAACAAACTTAAGGGAGGTATCAAAAACTACATTTTCGTTTTTCAGAAAGTTTCGTGCTGTTTTATCCACCCCCAGTATTGCATTTTTAGCTAAAAAATATATGTTTAAGACAAAATTTAGACGAATAGTAGTCCAATAACTATGGGGCTTCAGAGAAAATGTCAAGAGGGTAAAAAGTTGCATAGGTTCACACTGCAATAGCCAGCATTTTTGTTGAATTTTTTTCACAATTTTTGGTCGGGACTCTGTTGAGTGGAGGGGCTATATTCAGGATCTATCAAGAAAGAACATTTGTTTACTTTTTCCTTTTTAAATTAACTACAATTTTGTCAGAATTTTTTTACAAATTATTTTAACAATATTTTTTATTAGAACCCGGAGAATCATCCTCGGTTGAGTTGTTGTGTCTCAAGACCTATCGGATTTAAGACCAAATATTAAAAAGAAAAAACTTTAAACTTTTGAACTTGTTTTTTAACACAAAAAAAATAGTCAATATTTGGTCTAAAAATCGATAGGTTTTGAGACACAATAATTCAACCGAGGATGATTCTCCGAGATCTAGTCGAAGAAAATTGTTAAAATAATATTTCAAAAGATTCTGACAAAATTGTAGTTAATTAAAAATGAAAAGGTGAACAAATTTTCTTTCTTGATGGATTGTCCTAGTCCCCATAATTCCCAAATGGAGCCCCTCCACTCATCAGAGTCCCGACCATAAATAGTAAAAAAAAATTCAAAAAAATTCAAAAAAAATTCTGACTACTCTAGTAGAATCCCAGGCAACTTTTTACCCTCTGAAACGCCATAGTTATTGCGCTACGCCTATTTGTCTAAAACATGTATTTTTTAGCTAAAAATGCAATACTGGAGCGAAAAAAATCGTACGAAACTTGATAAAAAACGAAAATGTATGTTTTGATACCCTCTTCAAGTTTGTCATGGAAAAAACGAGGGAAGGAATTAGCCAGAAGTTATGCGTGCAGTTTTAGACGTGCAAAAAAAGCTGAAAATAGAAATTTTCAAAAAGGCGTACCGGGCCCAAAGAAATTTGTAAAAAATGTTCCAAAAAGGCAAGGCAGAAATTTGTCCTCTTTGAAACGCCGCTTCGGAAATTTGATTATCTTCATTGTTGAGTCCGCTATCTAACTTTTAGTGTGGCAAGAAATTTCGACTGGTGTACTCAAACTTTTGGCCGGCAGTGTATTTATACATATTGTATATACATATATGTTGTTGTCGCTGATCATAAGGCAATATATATTACTAGCCCTCGCGTAGCTAGGGTACCTTTTATAATTATATAAACTTTACTCAATAAATGTTATTGACAATGAAGGAAGCGTCTCTTCTGTCCTACTAAATTTACGCGAGCTCACTTTGCCGTAAACGTGGTTTAATTGTCAAGTAGCGCAGGTAAAAAAGTCGCAGGAACGAGGTAAACAGTGTTAACAGGATAACCCGGTCCTAGAAATCCTGCCCTAAAAAATACCCTAAATAATGTTCTCCCCCGTTTACCCCCTAACGAGAGCAAAATAACCCTAAATCTAGAGGGAAATCCCCTGATCTTGCAACACTGGCATGCGTTCCGGTCAGGAGGAAAAGAGACAGAAGAGTTGTTGCTCTCTTCGTCGCACCTCACTTTTCTTTGCCGTCGTGCACTAAGCGCTAGAAATCGGAATAAAAAACAGAGCCGCTACGTGTGCCTACCCCCACTACCGTTGTTGCCAGTCCTGTATGTGAAACCGTGGTCAAGAAGGGGACAGATAGGAATTTCTTCAAAAAAGGCATGCATGTCACGATGTCCCAAAATTACCCCAAACTCAATATTCGGGAACACATAGCAGATTACGAATATTTCTTGTCATGATCATTTAGCCGCTAAAAGTCATATATGCGTTTTATACCAAAATGAAATCCAAGTTTGCTTAATTTTTTAAAATATGCAACGTTTCATAATGTGTACAACATTTGACCAATTTTCTTCTAAATCAACTCAAGGAGTTTTTATACCGCCTATGTGGAAAAAAATTCAACCCGATATCTCACATATGCCGGGACGTTTTCTGTAAATGTTATTACAACGTAATGGAACATTGTGAATATACAATATTTATAAGAAAACGTGGAGACAATATCGCCAAATCAAAGCTCCCGTGTGAGGAAAGAAAATCTACGTATCAAGATGCGCGTCAGTGCCATGTCGTCAAGTAATTAAAAAGAGTTTTTAATAAGCGTCGCCGTACACTAGCGAAGCACACTAAGGCCCGGCCGCGAAATTCTCATACACAGTGAAGTAGGGTTTTTTCTATATGCTCGAGTTCAATACTCTGTAGTTTAAATTCTAAATGCAATACTGGCTTGATTTGATTGAAAACAAATTTTTAAAGCCGGTCAGACAGGGATCGGAGTCATATACCGAAGATTCCGTTACAATGTTGTTCTAAGTTACTGCACAAAGATCAAAACTTTATGGGATTTTCAAAAAAAAATTATCGTTCGGTCGAACGAGTTTAGTATATAATACTCACTAGGGGACTTCCGGTTGGGACAGAGCAGGCTCTAGACGCATTGTGACAACCGGCGGTTATATTCGAGCAAATTGTGGGTGAAAGTAGTGAGGAAAACGAAACCAGTTGTGAGAATAAGGTAGTGAGGTGGTAGTTTTCGTGAGGAGATAATAGGAAAGGAGGAAAAAAGAGGTGAAATAGGGAAAAGAGGAGATTTAGTGGCGTCAAAAAAAAGTGAGGTTATGTGGAAAGAGATGGAAGACGAGTGCGCAGGCGGAAACGGAGAGGAACAGCAGCGCCGGGACGGGCAGCAACAACTAGGTGACGAGTTTGGGAACCCGGATGACAAGGCGGTCGGTACGGCAGGGTCGGGTATCCAAGGAGCAGTGAAGAAGAGGCGCGGGCGTCCCACCGCAAAGAAGAAAGAAAAGGGAAACAGAGACGTTAGGGAGTTCTTCAACGGTGGGGTGGCAGCAGTGAGAGCGAAGGTGCTGCACTCGCCACCGACACCACCGGCACCCCCAACGTCGAGGAAGCGCTACTGTGAGATGTCAGCCAGAAGGGAGGAGGAGAACATCGAAGAGGAGGGGACGGGTGTAGAGTGTAGCGAGGACGAGGACGATTCGGGCGAGGTGGAGGCAGAGGAGAGTGAGGAGGAAGCGCGGGGGCCGAAGGAAAGCGGGCAAGAAATGTCGAAGACGAGAGAGCAAGGGAACGCGGATCTCAGAGGACATGATACGGTTGTATCGACGATTATGAGGGAGATGAAGAAATCGGAGGAAAGATGGAAAGAATGTTGGGAAATCATGACAGGAAACATCCGGAAAGAAATCTCCCCGCTACCGTATAGGTGCAAGAGGATGGGCGAAATAATAAAGGGACTGTTGGCGGAGGCAGAGGAATGGCGATTCCTAAGATATAAGGACAAGGCACTGTGGGACGAGGAAAAGGAGCAGCTGATGGGGGAGCTGACAGCTCTGCGACAGAAAGCAGGTATCGAAGCGGACATGAACAACAACGAGAGCGAGGATGCAGGGGAACGCGAAGTGATAGCCGAAAAACATATGGCGGAAAAAAATGGGAAGTGGAAACGAGGTGAGAAGAGGAAAGCCAGGAATGACAACAGAGGCGCATCGATGGTTTGGGGGCAGCACCAACCCGCCGTCAATCGGGATACGGGCCACGGGCAGGCGCGTCACCAACAAGGAGATGAAGCACTCAGACCCGGAGACGGAGGGGCAGCGAGGAGTGGAGCAACGATGCGGTCACGCTCACCTTCGCGCGAGACGGGCCCGCCGAGTAGGAGGGAGCCGAGCCGCTCAAGCAGCGAGACGGAGGGGGAAGGATGGACGCGCCAGAGGGCGCGGCGACCCATTAACAGAAAGCAGCGAACACCAGAGGCAATAGGAGAGAACGAGTGGCACTGGGAAGCGCGGGAGAGAGCGAAAAGAAAGCGCAACATTATTGTAAAGGGGATTAATACGGGTAGGAACGTGGGGAGAATGGCGCGGGAAATAGGCCAAATAATAAGGGAGAAAACGGGAATCGCGCCAAAGATTGTGAGGGTCATGCGTACGGGGGCAGGCACAGTTGTAACGCTGGCCTCAATTGAGAATAAAATCAGTGTTATGAGAATGAGAGGGGGGCTGAGGGGTACAGGAGTGGGGATAGGGGATGACCTCACCGCCCGAGAGGTCGAAGTAACGGAATATTTAAGAAGGGAAGTGAACTCGAAGAGGCGAGAGAAGAAAATAGCAAGTCTGGGATACTTGAAAATGTGCGTAAACGGGATCTGGTGGTACTGGGTAGAGAGGGAAGGGAAAATGGAGAGGGTGCCATTTCGAAACGAGCGGGGGCGATAGCACAGCAGAGGCGAGCGAAACGACAAAAGCGGTAACATGGAACGTGGCAGGGGCAGGGAAACTGTGGGAAGCGCGCGACTTTATCGGGCAATGGAACATCGTATTGGCGCAAGAAACATGGGTGGAAAGTAAAAACGAGAAGAGGATCACGCAACGTTTGGACAAGGCGTTCAAGTGGTGGGCGAAAGCGGCGGTACGCGACAAATCAAGGGGAAGAGCGGCAGGCGGGCATTTAATAGGCATTAAAAAGAATATATGTGAAAAATGTAGAGTGGTGGAGTGGAAGCATGGAATGATCGTCAAAATGAAGAGGGAAAGTATCGGCAAGGAATTGTGGATAATAGGAGCGTACATAAACGGAGGCTTCAAGAGAGCGGAAGAAGCGCTACGACAGTGTGGAGGAAGCGGCGAAAAAAGGGGCGGCGGTCGTAATTGCGGGCGATCTCAACGCAAGAATAGGGGAGGAACAAGGAATCATTGACGGTGAGAGGGATGGGGGGAGGAAGGATTAAGGCGCTCACAGGATAAGGTAGTAAATGCAGAGGGAAGGAAGCTCCTCGGCTTTTGTGAAAGCCAAGGGTTGGTAGTACTAAATGGGAGAACGAAAGGGGACGAAGAGGGAAGAATAACGTACGTGGGAGGAGGAGGGGCATGCTCAGTCCTGGACCTAATTATCAGGCTAGAAGATGAGGAGGAGGGGATCGTCAGAAAAATAGAGGTGAGGCCGAGGGCGGAGTCGGATCACTTACCAGTGCTATTCGAACTCGCGGGTGGGGAGGGGAGCAGGAGGAGGGGGGAAGGGCGAGGAAGAGACGCGGCGAAGGAGACGAGGTTAGCATGGAAGGTGGAGAGGGCAGAAGAGTTTGGAAAAGAACTGGAGAAAGTATGGCAAATAGACGATGGCAAGGGGGGGGGGGCTGGGGAACCCTGAAAAAGGCCATTTGGACTGCGGCAGGGAACGCAGGAATGGTAAAGACGGTAGGAAGGGGCGGGACGGAAAGGAGCTGGTATGATAAGGAGTGGAAGGAACAAAAATCGCGGCTATGGGAAGCACTCAGGAAACTGCTTATCAGCAAGGAAAGGGGAAAGAGGACGGGTGACTCAAGCGAAACGGAAAAAGGCGAATTAGCGAAGGAAAGGAAAAAGATGAAGGAACTCTGCCTCAGGAAAAAAAGGGAATGGTTCGAGGAAAGATGGAAAAACGTGAGAGAAAATAAAAACATGGAGCAGTGGTGGGCTACGGTCGGGAAATTTCGAATTATAAGAAAAAGGGCGGGAGGAGGTGTCACCAAAGATCAGTGGGTCACACATTTTGAAAAACTTCTGGGGGGGAAGGGGGTGAGGGAAACGCGGACAGGCAAGCCGAGCAGGTGAGGGTAGGAGGGGGGGAGGAAGAAGGGGACGCGAAACTGGAGGAGGATATAGGTAGGTTAGAATTGAGAAAGGCGATAAAGGCATTGAAAAACAAGAAAGCAGCAGGCGAGGACGGAATAACGGCGGAATTCATTAAGGGAATCTGGGAAAAGGGGGAAGAGGGGCTGAGAGATATACTGAACAGGATATGGAACGACGGGAAGATACCGGAGGGATGGGACTTAGCGAGAATATACCCAATCCACAAGGCGGGGGATGAGGAGGTAGCGACCAATTACAGAGGGGTATCGTTACTCGACGTTGGATACAAACTATTAGGGAGTATCATGGCTAAGCGGTTGAATGGGTGGGTCGAAAGACGGGAGATACTCAGGGAAAGCCAGGCGGGGTTTCGAGCGGGAAGAGGCACCAGGGATCATGTATTCGTACTGAATTCTTTGACAAACCATAGGTTGAGAATCAAAGGAGGAAAGCTGTATGTAGCGTTTGTCGACTTCAGGGCGGCTTTCGATATGATCAACCGGGACATGCTGTTCGAGAAAGTACAAAAAAAGGGGGTGGGGGGGAAAATGCTAAGAATGCTGAGAGGAATCTACAGGAGGACACGGAATCAGGTGATCACGGAGAATGGGGTGACGGAGAGCTTCGAAACGGGAAAGGAGGTGAGACAGGGCTGCCCGCTCAGCCCGACTCTATTTAACATTGCGCTGGATGACGTGGACAACGTGTGGGAAAGTGAAGGAGTGGGAGGAACGGTTATGGGTGCGGTAGAGTTCTACGCGCTGAAATATGCGGATGACATTGCGATACTCGCGGAGGAAGCGGAAGGTTTAAGGAAAATGATAGGGCGACTGGAGAAATTTGTGGAGGGAGCAAAGATGGAGGTAAATGCGAAAAAGACAAAAATCATGGTGTTTAGGAATGGTGGCGGGAGGAAGAAAGGGGAGCAATGGAGTTACAGGGGGGAAAAGATTGAAGTGGTCAGCGAGTTTAAATACCTCGGGTATTGGTTTTCGACGCGAAACACGGGAGGCGTACATATAAGAAAGTTGGTGGCAGGAGCGCAAAAAGCGGCGAATGCGGTATGGGGGGTAATGAAAACGGCAAAGGTAAATGGCTTGAAGGAACGGCTACAGCTGTTTGATTCACTGGTCAAAGCGGGAGCGCTATACGGAGTCGAGATTTGGGGATGGAAGAGAAGGGAAGAGATAGAGAAACTGCAGGGAACATTGGTGAAAATGGCGCTGGGAGTGGCAAAAAATACGCCCAGCTATTTCTGGAAGCTGGAAGCAGGCAGGAGGAGCGTGGAAGTGGAGGCACGGAGAAGGGCGGGAGATTATTTGATCCAAATTTTGAAAATGAAAGACGGGAGGTGGCCAAAGGTTTGCCTCAGAGAGGAAATGAGGAATGTCCTGAATGGGCACCCATCAAGGTGGGGGAAGGAACTAAAGAAGGCGATGGGGGAGGTGGGAGATGGAAGGGTGATAGACGGGATATGGTCAAGCGCAGGAAGCTGGGAAAGGATAGGGAAATGGCTAAAGGAGGGGACAGAAAGGAAAAGGGAACAGGACGTGCAGGGAGACTGGGTTAAAGCGGATTGTTCCTCCTTCTGTCCATGGTACAAGGAGATAAAGGTGGGGTGCGAGCGAGCGGAGTATTGGAATTATAAAGAAACGGGGGGAGAAGTGAAGGAGCAGTGGGCAAGACTGAGATGCGGAAATGTGGGGAAAGTTGGAAAAAGAGGGTTCGGTAACTGGACCTGTGAAATATGCTTGGAGGAGGAGGAATGTCTGGAATATATCTGGAAGTGTAAAACAGCGAGAAACGGGATGAAGGAAGTCTGGGTGAGGGGGGTGGATGATTGGAGGGGAGGGAGAGTGGGCGAGGAGTTGGAGCAATGGACAAAGGATACGCTGAGGGGAAAACCGAGAACGGTACTCTGCGAATACCTTAGGGCATTCGCAAAATTAAAAAAGGCAAAAGCCGAGGAGCACCGAGAAGGGGAGGAAGGGGACAGTGAGGAGGTGACGTGCGAGGAATAAGGGAAAGGAGAAGAACGTAGCAGAGTTAATATATCGCGTAGCCTTTAGGTTTAGGTTAAGTTTAAGTTTAAGAATTGTGATTTAGATATAAGAATTAGAAGATAAGGCGAGAGTCGGGAGGATGTAAAAAAGCAAAAAGCTGTACAAGAGGAATAAACTGCTACTATTCACTAGGGTTTGACGATTTAAAAAAAAAATTGACATGAAGTGTGTACGGAGCCACGACGGGAAACGAGCACAAACTGTGCGCTTCTTGGCAAGATCATAGAGGACGACTAGTGCAACATAGCTTTTTGATTCGTATATGGTTGAGTTGTATTTTGTAGACACCGTTACAGCGTAAACAATCTCAAGAGGTTAGACATTTTTTCCATTCCTCGTCTGTATGCAGGCGAATATGCAGAAGATACTTTTCTCTCGGTTCTTCCCAATATCCTCATTTGCCATCACAATTCTGTTCTATATATAAATCTAAGAATAAGACACGTAACAGCATAAAAAAGAACGTTGTGCGTACGTTTCGCACACATATTTAAACCACAGTGATATATACACAATAGCAGCACCTTCAGCCACAGATTTTTCCTATCATCTTGGCTTTCAACAAGAACACGGTCCTAAGCGCATATTCCACGAAAAGTCATTAACAAAAACTTAAACAGTGACTCGAGAAATACCGTGCTCTACTCCCCTGGATATCAACAAGAACACGAACCAGACGCCACGCAGAGCCTTACCACAATAAACCTTGAAAAGCCTCGACCCTAGATTATTTAATTATAACATAGGCTAGACGACTCCGACGAATTTATAACTTTGATTGGAAAGTAAGACATCCGGTTTCGCAGCGTAGTCCGATATATAAACTTCTCGATATGAGAAGTCACCATAGCCATAAATTCACATAACACAAATCATGCGCATGCTTAGGTCTCAGATATCGAACTTTATACTCCATGCACTTGGTCGCCGAAACACGGGACACAGGTCTCCTTCTTTTTATACGCATAATAGTCAGAACCGATGCCCTGGAATAAGGCCACGCACTTGACTAATGAATGTAAACTATTCCCACACCATACAACGACCAATCCCGCTAATCAACCAATATCTTCACGGTCTATTGGCCTGAAGAACTAGATGACCAAAACCGCACTCCCCCTAAGGTTCTTTCTCCCACTATTGAACCCCTCCTAATTTTCACATCAAGAAAGACTTCCTTCCTGAAGTCAGTCTCCCGACAACATCCATCGTATTCAGTGCTGAGTCTCCCGTCAACCAACTTCGAATCAAGTTCTTCTATAGAGTTGTAATTCCGATATACGTACGAGAAATAGTCTTTCTTTATATATACGTACGAGCAAGTCTTTCTTTCTAATACATTAAACGTATAACTTTGACCCACAGACTGCGTAATAAAGTCAAATCCATTTCTCGCGCCCTAAGATCGTATAGAGCTTCAAGTGGCTCTCGTCATTCATAGCGTCCTCCGAAAATCTTATGCGCGTATCACCACCCTTAATCTTACGAGCGTCAACCGATACTTTAACGAGCAAGCGCACACACGATCAACAAATGTAAGCGAACTGTATAATTATTTTCCTTTTCTGTATCACTCGTAATACTTCTGTCTTTAGCAGTTAAATACTTTAATCGGACCGTTAATTTATGATAAATCAAGAGTCAAATTTACACAAGTCGGTCGAATTATTCCTCAACACCGAAACCTCGCGTCAATTCCTTAACTTTGTTCTTTCCCACGCACTAGCCGTTTTTACCCTCATCCCCTGCTATTGCGCTAGGCGTAGGCAACAAAGAGGGAAACGAAAATATTATGCTCACCTCTGTTCCGGATGTGACATATTCATTTTTGGGGGCTCGTTCGGGATTTTAAAACGGGAATGTGCCAATTAATTCAATGTCTGACACTGAATCAACAGTAAACTCCATCAGATCTAAATATTACCGAAGTATTAGCTGGAAATTCGGGATATCCACTGAGAAGTTCGAACACAGATTTATTGCCTGGTCTCGAACCTTCTCCAAAAAGACCGCTAAAAAATAGATATGTCCCGAAAATACGAAAATCAAAATCCAGTAACCATGCCGTTAGGAATAAATCAGTTAATATCCCTAAAAGACGCCGTTAGCTGCGTCCCGGATTTCGACGGAAAAAATATCCCTTTATCAGAATTCATAACCGGGTGCAAGGATGCAAAAGATATGCTCCCTCCCGAAGCCGAAAAATATCTAGCAAAATTAATTAAAAACAAATTGAAAAATCAAGCTAGAGAATCAATCCACGGGATCAAATTCGAAACGATAGAAGCACTGAACAAATTCCTCAAAAAAATATACACACCAAATAATTCCGAAATGCAATTATTGGGAGAACTCGGTAGTATTTTTCAAACGACCAACGACAGTGTCGTAAATTTCACCGCAAAATTCAGGAAAAGGCAAGGGAAGTAATCGAGGCGCGAAACCTATCTGATGATGGAGTGGACGACCCCGCTTTCAGAACAACAGTAGCCGACTACTTCTTCATGTGCTTTAAGGGGGGATTGTCTTTTTTTTCGCAAAATTTACCGCTTTTTGGGAATTTTTTTGTGAAGAAAGTATACAACGGAAAACTTGTGAAACTTGGCATATAGTTTTATTGATCTGTTTACTACATACAAAAAATTTTTAAACAATTTCATCAAAAAATCCGCCTCCCACCCCCCTCGACGCGCGATGGTCCTTTTTTGATGGTGTGCACGATTTCTCAAAAACTATTCAACCGATTGCCTTCAAATTTGGACAGAATGCTCAGCTGACATCCTTTTATCGTTTGATGAAGCAAAAAAGCAATACGTTTAATAGTTTTTTATTTATAACAAAAAATCGATCAATTTTTTTCGAAAAATCGATACTTCAAGTTCAAAACGTCACCAAATCGTCAATTTTTTTTCCCTTCATTGAACGATAGCTATATGTGTCTAAAGTAAAATGCTTTTTGGGTTTTTGTTGCAGGATGAACGTGAAGGCTGTAATCGTGCACACCAGCAAAAAAGGACCATCGCGCGTCGAGGGGGGTGGGAGGCGGATTTTTTGATGAAATTGTTTAAAAAATTTTTTGTATGTAGTAAACAGATCAATAAAACTATATGCCAAGTTTCACAAGTTTTCCGTTGTATACTTTCTTCACAAAAAAATTCCCAAAAAGCGGTAAATTTTGCGAAAAAAAAGACAATCCCCCCTTAATCGTGGTTTGAGGGGGGAAATTGAACAACGACTCCCTCTGTGTGCTAACATCGACGTCGCGATCGAACACGTGATTAAAATCGAACGCGAAGTTAAAGCGCGAAATGCATTGCAGTCTACCTCAATTAAACGAAAACCGTTTCTCCCATCAAGATCCGTAAAATTTTGTAATGTGTGCAAAAAAGACCCACAGAAACCTACAGAAAATTTCAACAAATTCCGCTCGGTGTGTATCGGAGCACTACCGGAAAAGGGTCGAATTTCAATGCTATTAGACAGTGGTGCTATCCTAAATTTAATTAAGAAAGATTATATAATGAACATGACAGGTATCAATGAACAGGGCATTATCAAATTAAGGGGCCAGTCCACTTTGGAGCCACAAAAAAGGCTATTTTCGCGATTTTTTTGAGGGTTTTTTAAAAGATATGAATATAACAGTTGTTGGGCTCGATAAATAAAATCTTGAAATACATTTTAAAAAATTAATTTATTTTTATTCATTTTTAAGTACAAAAACTATAGTTTAACGTAACGCCTCAAAAATAGGTGGGCTAGGTAGCTTCATCACAACTCGGCGACGGATCGTCTGAAAAAAAAATCCAAGTCCATTAGATTCAGTATGACACCAGCTACAAAATGACCCTCGGATATAAAGTTTTATTAAAAAATAAAAAATAGCAGATGAAAAACGAAAAAAGTATTTTAAAACGCGTTTTTTCGCAGTTTTTCGCAAAAATAAAGAGTAAAAATCAAAATTTTAAAATGGTTTGTTTGGGTTTAGGAGCTAGATTTTGAAAACGTTGTTTCGAGAAAAACGCGTTTGAAGTTTATACTATGGAAAACTCTTACTTAAACTCAATCGGCAATTCCTGCACCCTTCTGATTGCTCATCATCGTCGATTTCTTCAAATCTTGCTTACTTTCCATTTTTTGAAATTTTCAAAGTGGACCAGTCACTGCGTTAGGGGGCGTAATGTGTCGCATAATCGGCTTCGAAACTCTTCCACATAATACGTAACGAGGTGCCACTTCCTTACCCCGGTTCATTGGGGTACTGATTCTCATTCGAAACGAAATACAAAATGAACTACGAAACAGAATGTTTCGAGTGCGAAAACAAGGCATGGCCTTTCGAAAAACCAAATGAACCCGACGAGGTAGTAGAAATCTCCGGGCGGTCGGAAACTTCTTTCCGCATAAGAGTCGAAAACCGCACGCTAAAGGAAAGGATATATCGCGCCTTTAAAAATCCGTAGAAGTGTTTACGCTGGTGACTGCCTGGTGGCAAACATCCACGGAAAGGCTCATTCGAAGGTTTCCAATACCACAAATGTGAGGAATGTGAATGTCATAAGACTGCGCGTGCCAGTCATAAAACTACAGAAATTAGACATCGTGAAAAAACCAAACCAAACAAAAACTAAAATCAGATTACACGACAATTTGCGATTCCAATCCAGTTGCTCACAATGCTTCTATACAATTTCTCGCGACCATTCTAATTCAAAACCAGAATGCACGACAATCTGCAATTCCAATCTAGTTTCTAGCGATGCTTCTAACCCAATTTCTCGCGATGATTCTAATCCAAAATCGGATTGCATGGCAATCTCAAATTCCAGTTCAATTCCTCGTGATCCTTCTGTTCCAACCGTGGATTGCATGACAACTACGCTAATTCGGAGCCTGAAAATGGCCAATCAAAAAACTTTGACAAAAAACGTCGAAACAAAACCTTACCATCACTCCGACGAGAGCGACGAGCAAGGAAAACCAAATAAAAAATCGAGTAGCGAGGAAAAATCAAAAAGAAAAAGAAACGATAAAGAAGACATTAAATAAAATCCAAAACAAAATCAAACCGAACAAATTAAAACAAAACCAAATTAAAAAAGAAACGAGGAAGAAACAACAAAATCAAAAACGAATAAAACCCACAACGAAAGAGAAAAATCCAAAACAATTCAAAATCAAAACAAAGGAGAAGACCTAAAAATGAAACAAAACTCGAATCAAACTCCAATCACAAAAGCAAATTCGGGATCGAACGTAAATTCTATCGCCACTTCCGAGCCAACATCGCGTCTAACCGAAAATAATTCTGAACGTCCGAAAATAATCAAAAATCTATGACGACTTAAACTTTCTGAATAAGACTACGTCGTTTACAAGCACGGGCCCCTGAATTCAAACGCTGACCCCCTAGCACGAAATCCGATGCAAGAAAAGCTACAAGAAATAAAAACTATCCTTCATTGTGAGCAGAACCAAATCGAAACCTCAGCAGACGCGTTACGAGATATAGCACGCCAGTTAGACGAGACTAGCGAAAGCGATAACGAAAACGAAAATTTAACGACCTTCACTGTTCGAGCAAATGTCCACCCCGTCCCGCGTGGAAAAAATATAAACATCGTCACCCACTCTCAAGCGAAGAACGATATAAAACAAGTGCGCGAATCATGTGGCGACTATGCTACCGTAAAGGCCAATGCGCCTGCACCCGAACGCGTAGACGCGCACTCCGAAACACCTTACAAGTCGAACTCGTAAACCCATAAACTACGCAGAGAGTAGCGACGACAAGACGAAGGCCGAAATAGTAAGGCCCATACGCACTAGGCGACACGCGGAGGGCATTGCCCTGAAATCCGCTAAAGGCCCTGACCAGCGCAAACCACTCCCGATTCCTCGCTCTAGAAACCACGTCGATCCTGATTCCGATAATTCGACAAATTGAGATTCCAGCTGTCTCGATTCACAACCCTCCGAATATCAGGGTCCTCCAGCGGAGGAGAGAAATATATCAGAATCCAAAATTGCTAATTGCATCAATACCAAAGAGTTGTTCCATTTTCGAAACGACAATCTAGTTTATTTCATCGACTTAACGGGTAAGCCGTGTGACCTTGGAGGACATAAATTATTAGATCCAAATAAGCTTCCTCCCTGGAAAGACGTATTAGTAGGCCAAGCCTCCAGTAAAAAGATCGAAAAAAATATCACCTTGCATTAGTTATTCGTGGCGACCAAGCCGAATCGTTATCTTCAATATCTGAAAACGTTAATCAAAGCGTAAAAGATGTAAAAGAAATCTGCGAAACTCTCAACCTCCAGTCAATTAGTCTCGGTCAACACGTTGAACACGTAATTTGGGCAGACGTGATTAATACCATGAAAAAAGCATTCAAGAACAGTCCAATGAAAATATTAATCTGTTTGGGGACTTTGCAATACGTGCCGACCGAAAAACGCGATTCATTTTTTTATGTAATGAACAAATCCCCAATGGGAAAACACAAGGGTTGCTTAAAAACCTATAACAGAATAAAACGTCAGTATTTTTGGGAAAATTAAAAATCAGCTATCCAAAGAAGAGTCCGACAATGCCTCGAATGCCAGTTTAAAAAACTAGTCAGAGTCAAACCAGAACAACCTATGATAATAACAGATACTCCGAGTACTGCCTTTGAAAAATATCAATGGACATTGTGGGACCTATGAAACGCACCTCTCCAACCAAAACGAATACATTCTCACGATTCAAGATCATCTGTCAAAATATTGCGTTGCGATCCCACTGCCGAATGCACTGGCGACGACCGTCGCTGATGCATTCATAAAACGACTTATCCGTGTATTCGGCGCACCCAAGGCATTGTTAACAGACCAGGGAAGTAACTTCAGAATCAAAAGGTACCGAACGACGGCCTTCTATCCTCAATCCAACGGATCGCTCGAGAGGTCTCACCACGCGTTAGCCGAGTTCTTGAGGTTGTTAAGTCAACATTTCACCACAGAGCTGAAAGTTTTTCTGGACCTTTATAACTACTTTGCTGATCATCCTGTGCAGTTTGAATATGACTCACAGTACCGTTTTTTAGAGAAAAAAAAGGGACACTCGACGTATTTCGTGGGCTAATTACATTACGCTCATGGAAAACTCTCGACCATTTTTCAGTACATTATTAATATCTGCTAAGTGAATGTTACCACGGAGCTGAAAAAATAGGTACGGTTCAACTAATTATCGGACTAACCCTTGGTACCGTGAAAATGAAGATTCACAGTACCGTTATAAAATTATTAATGTTTTTGAGAGCAAATTTGTGCGAAAATTAACCACACAAAATATTAGACTGTGCAGTCATGGCAATGTCGTAGACGGCTCAAATGCGACCTATCTTATCCATATTCGGTAATTATGACTGGAAACCGCAAACTACTTGGTCAGGATAATTAACAACGAATATTATTGGTACTTATTCTTCTAATTAGTATTTTTTTTCAATTTTATTATGTGTATTCGTCAGAGGTACGGGGTCCTTCCCTTTTTATCATCCCCTCCTTTATTCCTTCCCTTTCTTCCGACATTCACAATCCTTCCAGAGCTCCCTACATTCTTTCCAGAGTTCCCCCCCAGAGTGTTGACCGCAGCCACTCTTTCCTAATGCACTACTGCACAGCTGTATTACCATCGGAAACTCAGACAAACTGCCTCCCGCTCAGAGGTTGACGCGCAAACCAGTGCACGGGCAAGCGGTCACCGCTCCAAGTATTAGTAGCCTCCAATGCTGCTTAACTTCAGTGAACGCCGAGCCCGCACACCGACCGCGCACCCACCTCTGTCGGCCTTCTAATTAGTAATAATTACTTAATATTAATTTGATAACTATGTTCAGAATTTATACATTTCTAGGCAAAGACAAAATAACGCGGATTTTTTTTCATACATACATTTTTTTTAGAAAATCGGAAAACTTTACAGTTTTTGATTTCTTCGAGATTATAGACAACTTTAGTACACACGTTTTCTTTTCAGCGGATTTTTTTTTACTCGCACCGATATGCATTTTTGACAACTTCTTGGGCCGATATTGATGGTACGAACGGGGCGCATGTGTCCTTAACTTCGCGACATTTCTGCCAACCTGGTAATTATGATATACCACAATTTACGACGTTGCAAATTCGTTTCGCGTTAATTGAGCGCAGAAAAGGTATCGAAAATAATTATACAAGGTAATAAAAACACTTAAATCACCGAATGATCAAATATGCATATTCTTACAAATAGACGTACAAAAATAGTTCGAAAATGCACGTTTAATATGACGATTATTTCAAAGTTAACAGTTGGTAACAATCGCCTCTGTGCATAATCATAGGGCGCTCCCCTCGTACTTCACCCTCGACGGCTAAACCGTAAAACAGTATAGACAGTAAAACAGTAAAGATAACAAGTGGGACCAATGGTTGGAACTAGCCATGCTCTCGTACAACACGAGTGTTCACGAAAGTACGAAACATACTCCTTACGAAGTAGTTTTCGGAAAATTGGCGGGAGTACCATAGAGTGAACCCTTTTGCGAATCCGATCAATTACCCAAATACCGCGGGTATTTAATCGAACTAGTAACACGAATAAACGGAATCCGTAACCTCGCCTACGAAAATTTGGTTTCATTGAAACATTGTTCAAAAAAGTACACCGCAAAAATGCCAACCCTTAAGGTTTCAAAATAGGAGATTATGTCTACTTGAAAAAAGATCCAAAACCGGGTAAACTCGGAAATCACTATACAGGACCACATAGGGTTTTAGAAAAACTAGACAAAAATAACGTAAAAATTTAATATAATAATAAGGTGCGAGTAGTTCATGAGAACAGATTGCGATATTCGCATATCAATTCCGAAGCCAAACTCAAAAAGATAAATAAGCTGACCAGAGTCGACGAATCCGATTTTAAGCGTAATTAAATAAACAATCATAACAATTACCCTGTTTTTCAGATGGCCGTTATCAACCTATTCAGTAACATCTAACGATATCACCCTTGCACTCGCAATCAGAAAAACAGATTAAATTTTTAGTTACAGTACCTTCAGTACAGAACACCCAAAAATCTTTATATTCAAAACTCGCCAAAATAACTGTTTCACAATTGGAGAGAGATTTCCAGTCGCGAACCTAGATATGATCGCTTACACCATTTCGAAATTCATATACGTAGCCATTATATTAGAAAACCATTATATTACGATATGCCTACGCAAGAGCGAGAAAAGAGCGCAAAACGCTCAAAAATAGTTTGTTATTAGCCAACCAAGCCTCGGACAAATTGTATACAATTCAGTGGAGAAGTCGAGTTATATTATATGGCGGAACTTGCCGGTGAAATAGTACACGTTATTCAATGGTATAACAACAGAAGTAAATCTGACCAGGTTAAAAGAATGGTACGATCAACTGCCTGTCACTCGTGGGAACGAAATATATCTCCTTACTTCTCGAACGTACGTATTACCAAAAAGAGAAACTCAACCAACGTGTAATTCCTCACTTCCCCCATATTACCTTGTCGGACACCTGGTACAAGTTCATGCCTGGTCCGGTCGATGCCATACCACTTGCAAACATGACGCCGACGACGAAATCTACTTACCGATTCACCAACCCAGTATTACCAGCATCATGTGGGATCTATTCCACAGAAGATATCAACAACGTACGAGAACGCTCAATGTTTCCCGTAGAGAAACCCACTGTTGTAAACAATATGGCACGGGGCATCAGTGGTCGAAATACTGTCAACCAAGGGGAGAAGTTGTTAAATCTCCTGGATAACAAGAAGCTATAACACCAAGCGGACACCACCTGAAATCACACCTGGGAACATTCATTCAATTCGGTACAGCAAGCGCTGGTTTCACCCGGTCGTTACTCGTCGTGCGAGTGATCAAGCTCCTCGTAGATACGGTCATCCACATTTACAACATATACGCTGTGTACGGCTGGTCAATCTACCTCGTTGGTGCAGTATGTGACTCGGTTGCGTGCTTCTCGATGCATCTGACTAAACGACCCAAGAAGAAAACGTCAACGGATGCAGTGACTGGTCAAGAACTTGATGAATTCGTGACGGTCCCTCCAGCTGAACCAGAGGAACAAGACCAACGATGCTACACATGATCTGTACCCTGAAATCTCCGATCACCGAGAAGACAATCAACCAACCAAACCGCGCTCCTTCCCTTAAGTTTACACGAGGAGACATGATAATCATAATCATGCTAATAATACTTTTCTTTTTGCCATTATTATTTTAACTTTGTCGCGTAAGATAGGGAAAAATAAATAAATAAGTACCTATGCACAAGGAAAAATAAAATGGAGAAAACACGTACACGTAGATTTCATAGAAAAATTTAAAAATATATATGTATCAAGCGGCAGTTTCCAGGACCTTTTCAGATAGCCATCGGGTGTTGCTGAGCCACTTGGCAGTTGTCACGACAGACCCGAATGAATTTTTTTGTCGACCGTTCATTATCAGGTCAGTCCTGATAATATACGATACAAATAAAAAAGTTTTGATACGTTTATTGAGAATATGCTAAGGAGAAAAAATGTTTTTCAGTACTCAATTTAACTATCCATCATTAGCAAAAATGTATGAGTTTATGTAGAGCTTGAACCCATGATTTAGTATAATTCTATGTATAAAGTGTGTTTTCGAGGCAGATTTATTCGGTAATCGGTTGTTTTCAAGACAGGCCTGGAAAGAACTGTACAATCTCTAAAATTTAGTATAGCTTCGTTCTACTATTATATTTCGATTGCTCGAGGCGGTTATTTTTATCAAACTTTCTTTATCAGAACGATCTCGAAGAGGGAAATAAGGCGTGAAATTGTTTCGATCGGACTTAACATAAAACTCGACTTTAAAGCGCTATTATAAATAGATGTGAACAGATTGTGCGTAAGAAATTGTGGCATTTGAAGATTTTGTTATATTTGTAAGGCATTATGGCACTGTAGAGGGAATAGCAGGCAGATGAGCAGGAAGGGGGAAGAAAGAGGAAAGTTTTGCTATCGAGAACGATAGGCCTCCGAAGTAACTCTAGTGGCGCAGCCCTTGCGGCGAGTTTTGGCAAAACTTGGATTGGTTTTCGTCTGCTAGTGCAGTATGCCGGTCGCCATTTAAATCAGGCGTTTGCGTGAATGACAGCACCGCGTGTGATGTTTACGTTGTAAAAACAGCGTTTCACGTCATATTTGGGATTGTTGACGCGTGTTTGAGGAAGAACTTTTCCCATCACAGTCCTTTTCTCACCAGCAACAATTTCGCGAACTTCCGATACATGATGACTATCGAAATTTTTCTGCCTATATTACAACATCCTTTATATAAATTTCCGATGCAAACAATAATTTAAACAGAAATTTTGTTGTACGGCAGAAAAAAAATTGTGTGCAGCCAATGTACGCAATTTCATTACATTCTCTTCGTCTCATACCTATAGATATGCTTTTATGGCGAAAGGAAGTCATGAGGATACATTGAAATCCGCAAGTAATCGTTATTGGTTCCATCACACTATTTTATTTTATTTACAAGCACATTCCATTCACAATGTGAGATCTACAATCGATTATGCTTGCTCAAGCCTACTCTTTCGTGTTTGTGCCGGTTTGACTTAACCGCCATGCGCCAATCGAAGTTTTGCCACCGGCAGCCGTTGCGCGGCGCCACCACGAAAGTTACTTCGGAGGCCTATAGGTCGAATTCGACATTTTGGTCAGTTAAGTTCTGGCTCGGTACGAGGATAGGAAACAAAAGGCGTCCGGATCTGCTTCCATCTCACGGGACGTTCGATTTAATTCTTAGCTCGGATACTGATGATTCACGGTCAGAACGTTTTTAAATATGTAAATGATATGAATTGAATAAAATTAATTCCCTTCTCTCTCTCTCTCTCTCTCTGTCTCTCTCTCTCTGTCTCTCTCTCTCTCTCTGTCTCTCTCTCTCTCTCTCTCTGTCTCTCTCTCTCTCTCTCTGTCTCTCTCTCTCTCTCTCTCTGTCTCTCTCTCTCTGTCTCTCTCTCTCTGTCTCTCTCTCTCTCTGTCTCTCTCTCTCTCTCTCTGTCTCTCTCTCTCTCTCTCTCTCTCTCTCTCTGTCTCTCTCTCTGTCTCTCTCGGTGAGTCTGAACAGACGCGTTTATTCTCTAAGATTTTCTGCTCCCATCTTTTGGCCTTGGTTCTGCTGTCCTCTGCCCTCGGGCGTTTTTGTTCCAGCACCAAAGCATGCACAATACTGCTTTCTGCCGATGCTGCTATCTTTGACGCTCTACTCATTTGTTGTGCATGGATAATTCGGGGGAAAGCTTTGACGGTTTTCCTAACCTCGTCTCCATTATTGGTCGTTGCCGGCCTCCCGGAACGACGGTCTTCTCGCCGAAATTACTATAGGCAGAGCTCCATAGTACGTTAGTTTCGATCGGCAATCGATACTCGAGCTAGTATCGATCTATTGAGGGTGTTCCGGCTCGACTTCGGGTATCCTCGCGCAGCTGCTCGGGGACTCGACTACCTTCGGTGGACTTCTTACCCAGCCTTACCAGTACGAGTCATCAGGCAGGAGACCATCTCTAGGCTGCCCCGCTCTTCCGCTCTCCACCGCCGTACGTTGACCGATATACTCGAGTGACTGTTTACCTTCTTATTATTATCGATCGACCGTCGCGGTGATCGCGAGTGACTATATCGCAACAGTGTCTATATCTAGCCGCATCCTCGACTGCACCAATTTAGCGACCGGCTCCCATCTATCTATATAAACATGCCTGATTCTGACAGGGCATGCTTGAAGTGCGGAAAAATCATCGCGGGCACCTCCAGCCAATGCATCGGTTGTGGATCTGTTTTTCATCCGGGATGTGCCCGCAATCACCTGCTTTCCAAATCCGTCCGTGAGTGCTGCAAACTAAATCTCTCGTCCTTGCCTGAGCTTTCGATCTTGAGCCAGTCGTCCACGTCTCGTAGCAGTCTGAATGTCGATGCATCTTTCAAGAATAATGATCGAGACTCATCAGCCTTAGCTTCGTCATATCCTCCTCATAATAATATCGAGAGTATGCTTAATAAATGAGTTGCCTTACACGAGCAGACGGACGCAAAAATAACCGCCTTCACTCAGCGCCAGGATCGAATCAATGACCATATGAATGAACAATTTAGTGCGTTACTCGAACAGTTTCCGCCTATTAACGCGGCTGTTTCTGAGCACGCTCGACGCTTAGCCGAAATCGAATCGAAACTCGAAGCGAGTGACAAGGCTAATCAGGCTCTGAGAGCTGACATTGCTGAACTGCGTCGAGCTGGCTCGCCAGGAGTTAGCGCCCCACCACGAGTTACCAGTGGTGAGGTCATTCTATCTGGAATGCCTTCCTGAGACGAGCCAAATCTGATGGATATTATCAGAAAGATCTTCGTTGTATTGGGTGCTTCGGATTTGGCCTCACATATACTTGCGGTTCGGAAGCTTCCCGCCAGATCGATCGGTGCCGTCGGTGATCCCATCACAAACCAAAAGGTTTGGTACATCATTACCCTGACTTCGAACACAGTCAGGGACATTTTGCTGACAAAAAAAAGGGAAAAGCGCGATCTGAAGTGGTCGGAGGTATTCGATGATTGCTCGGCGACCACTAAAAACTTCAACATCTATGTTAACGAATTACTTACGTCCAGCACATATAAATTGCTGCGTCGAGTAAGAGCGAAAGCACCTGGCATGGGCTATAAATTTGTTTGGACTCGAGGTGGCGCCATCTACGCTCGAAGGACGGAGGGCCAGCCGCGGATCGAGGTTACCTCCGAGAACGACTTGGTGCAAGCTGATGCTGGTGCAGATTGACTTGCTGAGTCTCTGGGCACGGGCCGCGTCCCGAGTGTTCGGCGTCCCTGTTCGGGTGTGGACGGGGTCAACACGGTCTCTTCCTCCGCTTTAAGGGTTGCGCAGTTTAATGCACACTCTCTTCTGGCTCACGTCGATCAGATTCGATTATATCATCACCGCGATCTTTATCCCAATTTCATTCACTTTAAGTTAATCTTAAGTTAGTGCGCATCTGTTGCGTTCCGCCGTTACTTACTTTGATCACATGTATTATCATTTGCGGGCTCCGTTGGTTACATTGTTCTACTTTTATTTTACTTTAAGTTAATTATAAGTTATCATGTATCTATTGCGTTCCGCCGTTACTTCGATTACTTCGATTACTTCGATCATTATTTTGCGGGCTCTGTTGATTATGATTATGATTATGATGTTTTTCGCTTTCTTATTTTCTTATTTTGTTTTCTTTTCGAATTTCATTTTATTTGTATTCTCACTTTTATTTTTATTTTATTTTTAATTTCGTTTTTATTCTCGTTTCTTCTTATTACCATCTTTACTGTTATTACTCTCAACGCTCTTTTGGAGTATCGGCAGCTTATTTCTGGAAGTCATTACCCCCAACTATCACTCAATCACCGTCGATTGATATCTTTAAAATCCGTTTACGTACGTTTCTGTTACAATCTGAAGCTCTATAATGGCGGTGCTCGGTCTCCATCTCCATCTCGGAATTTGCGCACATGGTAACACATGGTAAATTTTAGCGAATTATAATCAGCAGTTATACTACTTATCTTGTTATGCGGACATAGTAAAGTAGTATTAGTTGTACTTACTCTTTAGAATTATTAATATCTTTACGGTAAATGCGTTCATGGCTGGGCCATGTGACTTACATCCAAATTCGAATGCGATCATGGTTGTATTATATACTCATTAGTAATTAAGTGTAGCTATTAAGATCTCGATGTAACTGAAACTGAAATTCACTTCGACTCACCATAAAATTGTAACTTAAATTTAAATTTATAATTTAAATTTAAAATCTAAATTGTCCAATTATTAGTGGGCATAATAAATAATCAATCAATCAATCAATCAATCAATCAATCAATCAATCAATCAATCAATCAATCAATCTCTCTCTCTCTCTCTCTCTCTCTCTCTCTCTCTCTCTCTCTCTCTCTCTCTCTCTCTCTCTCCCCCTCTCGGTCGGGTATAACGGTGATCACGGTTACATATTGAGTTGTGTAATCACGGAGAGTTCGATTAATTTCGTGAAGCTTATTAGAGTCTTTATTTTGCGAATCGGGGGAGAACGATCCTTTAGGCAGTGACGTGTCAAGAGAATAAAATTGGTGCGTCATGTTAAGAGTATTTAAAATTAAATTATAGTGTCAATAATTTTTAAATTGTTATGTCAAGAAAAGTATTGTAAAATATTTTGATAGTTATATAATAGAGTTATAGATCGAGCTTAGTTTTTGTATGTCAGCTCTGAAATGTATGGCGTTGGAGTGTGCCTTAATTTGGATCATTTCTAGGATTAGTGTTTTTTGAGCCAATTTTCATTGTTTAAAATTTTTACATTGTCGAATTGAAAGTCATGTTTTTGTTCTATTGCATGTTGTGCTAAGGCTGTGTGTATTGTGGTAGTATGTTTTAGGCTATTTTTATGTTCTTTTATTCTGGTTTCAAGGTATGGTTTGGTTTGGCCGATGTATGTGGCATTGCAATTCTTACAATCGATTTTGTAAACTATGTTGGACTTTTGGTTGTTATTTATTTTGTCGTTGGTGGAGCCAGTAATCGACGAAATGTTGTATTTATTGTTTGTGACTAATGTTATGTTATATTGTTGGAAAAGACGAATTGGTTGATGATGGATGTTTTTTGTGTAAGGAACATTTATTAGTCTGGAAGAATCAAAATTGTTGTTATTCTTTTTTTGATTGTTGATTGTGGAAAGCCGACGTTTTATTATTTTTTCTGTAAAAGAGATCGGATAGCAATTTTGTGTCATCGTGGTACTAATAAGTTTGAGGTTTTCTTTGTGAAATGAACCATGAGATAATTTTATTGCTCTGTCAACTAGCAAGTAAATTATGGCTTTTTTTGGGAAAGTGGGTGGTGTGAAAAGAAATTTATGAATCTGCCGGACCAGGTTGGTTTCCTATACCAATTTGTGATCATTGAATTTTGTTTATGGATTAAAAGTATATCAAGAAACGGGATATTTTTATCTACTTCATGTTCTGATGTAAATTGTAATTTTGAGTTATATGAGTTAAAAATCTTTTTGGTGGATTCAATTTTATCTGTTGGTGGAGCAATAACAATATCATCAACATATCTTTTATATAGTGGTAACGAAAATTTTTATTTTTCCAGACAATTTGTTTCAAGATTAATCATGACGATGTTAGATAGTATTGGAGCCAGAGGTGAGCCCATTGGTAACCCTGAGATTTGTTGGTAAATTTTATTTTGAAATGTAAAGAAAGTTGAAAACATGATGTATTCTATGGCTTTAATTATTTCGTTTAAAGGAAATGTTTTTGAAAATAGATTTGATCTTTTTTGAAGGCTTTGAATAACAAGTTGTAATGGGATGTTGGTATAGAGAGAAACAACATCACACGAGACCAATTTGTAGTTGAGTGGAATTGAGATGTTAGAAAGTGAATGTTTTAGTTGGAAACTATCATTGACGTGTGAATTAGTCGTATTGATTAATTTAGAAAGTTTAGATTGTATACATTCAGGTGGTTTATGTGTTAGACTATTTAGTGATGATACTATTGGACGAAGTGGATAATTATTTTTATGACTTTTCGGCAGACAATAGAGACGAGATAGGCTGCAATTTTTCAGCTTTTAAGTATTTGTATTTTGTTTCATCAATGATTTTTAGGGTTTTCCATCTGGAGAGAATATTGTTAATGCCTTTTTGTAGAGTGTTGGTGGGATTTATATTTGTTAATTTACAAGTTGAGCAATCTGCGAGTAAATTATGAGTTTTTGTAATGTAATCTGATTTGTTAAGAATGACTGTTGGATTTCTTTTGTCAGCTCGCGTAACTAAAAGTTGAGGGTTGTTTTTTAAGAATGAGGACGTGTGTTTTATAATTTGATTAGTGTCAGAAAATGATGTTGGAATATTTATTTTGTTTAAGATTTCAGTGAATCTGCTTCTAATTTTGATTTGTCTAGGTTTGTCGAGTAAAAAATCTAATTTGGACTCAAGGCCGGAGATTGATTTGTGGATATGAGTTTTTATGTTTGAGAGTTTGAGGTAAGGAAAACAAAACTTTTCACCTAGAGACAAAAATGTGGAAATGTGTAGCGGAATATCAATGTTGGAGAGATGTATAAGCCATTCTTTCGTTTCATTTAATGTGATTGTCGAATTTACATTATTCAGAGGATCAGTGGAAAGATTATTATTTGTGTCCTGTTGTCTATTAGTAAGAGTTGAGTATAAGATGTTGCGATTTTGTGTTGTTTGATTTATGTTTTGATAATTTAGGTGATGTATATTGTTTTGGTTCAGATGTGTTTGTGATGATATTGTTCTTAAAAATTTGTCATGATTGAAAATGTGAAGATGTATGTTCTTGGTTCGTTGAAGTCTAAGGTTTTGAAGTTTTTTTTGGTGTTTTTCATATGAGAGCTATGAGAATTAATATAATAATACGAATATAAATATATATTTCCGCTTACTTCTATGAATTATAATTTATTTGGCATAAGAACGGGTGTGAGTAAAGCGTAAACAATATTTTAGAAGATAAATAAGTTGTAATTTAGATTTATTATTCTATTTAAATTAACGTACAAACTAAAAAAATAAGCGATCAGAGTGTGCGATACATTTTGTTGTATACATTAAAAAAGCAGTGAATCAAGAGCTCAATAAGCATTGAAATCATCTAAAAGCCTCGCTCGTGCCGTCGGGTGACGTCACGCGCGAGTCGTGCTCAGATTGCTTTTTCCCTCGAAGCCAGGGAGGCTAGAGTGGGAGGAGTCCGATCTCTTTTGGAGAGACTTGAAAAAAGTGGCTATAAAAATGGGGTCAATTAGGGATGGCGCCACTATTGCTAAGACCTCGAGAAGTGAGGTGCGTGTGACAGAGATGGAACAAGTAAATAATGAGAAGTGAGCTGTGCATAAGGCAGCATGATACTTGAGAAGTAGGCTGCGTACGAGAGAGATGCAAAATGATATATAGCCAGAACGCGCGCAAAAGTTACCCCCTCTCTAGCTTCTTACGCGCCCATCACACAATCATAGTAGCGCGTGTCCGTGAGCGAGCGACGCTCGGACATCTTCGGAAAGAGCCGAGCGTTTCGGGAACCCGAAGTTTCCCGACCGCGCCTTCGGCAGCTACACCAATACATGGACGCTGAGCACGTTCATGTGCGACCAAGCCGAAACTAAGGCTTCGAGGGAAAAAGAAATCTGAGCACGACTCGCGCGTGACGTCACCCGACGGAACGCGCGAGGCTTTTAGATGATTTCAATGCTTATTTGGCTCTTGATTCTCTGCGTTATCAATGTATACAAAAAAATGTATCGCGCACCCTGATCGCTTATTTTTTTAGTTTATACGTTAATTTAAATATAATAATTAATCCAAATTACAACTTATTTATCTTCAAAAAAATTGTTTACGCTTCCCTCACACCCGTCCTTATGCCAAATAAATTATAATTCATAAAAGTAAGCGAAAATATATTTATATTCGTAATATTATATTAATTCTCATACTTGCATCAAGCGATAAAGCATTATCCTCAAATACAAGCCAATCATCCATCCGGCCACGAATCGTAACTTACGAGAATGAATATAATAATGCGACTATAAATATATTTCTGCTTACTTTTATGAATTACAATTTATTTAGCATAGGGACGGGTGTGAGTAAAGCGCAAACAATTTTTTAGAAGATAAATAAGTTGTAATTTATATTTATTATTACATTTAAATTAACGTACAAACTAATCAAATAAGCGGTCGGAGTGCGCGATAAATTTTTCGACACTAAAAGATAACTAATTAAAATAAGAATGATAACTAATAAAAAGAACTAATCTAATAAGAATTAATAGTGATAATAATTTAAAAAAAAAACACTGAGGGCGGGGAACGATCCTGCGCCCCTGCGGACCGAAGCCAGGAACGCTACCAACGGGACCATCCCATCGCTTGTAGAATATGCACTTTCTGGTACTGACGATTCGCGGCCGGATGGTTGATTGGCTTGTTTTTGGGGATAATGCTTTATCGCTTGATGAAAGTATGAGAATTAATGTAATAATACGAATATAAATATATTTCCGCTTACTTTTATTAATATTAATTTATTTGGAATAAGGACGGGTGCGAGTAAAGCATAAACAATTTTTTAGAAGATAAATAGTTGTAATTTGGATTCATAATTATATTTAAATTACCGTATAAACTAAAAAAATAAGCGATCAGGGTGCGCGATACATTTTTTTGTATACATTGATAACGCAGAGAATCAAGAGCTAAATAAGCATTGAAATCATCTAAAAGCCTCGCGCGTTCCGTCGGGTAACGTCACGCGCGAGTCGTGCTCAGATTGCTTTTTCCCTCGAAGCCTTCGTTTCGGCTTAGCCGCACATGAACGTGCTCAGTGTCCATGTATTGCTGTAGCTGCGGAAGGCGCGGTCGGGAAACTTCGGCGCGCTCGGCTCTTTCCAAAGATGTCCGAGCGTCGCTCGCTCACGGACACGCGCTACTATGATTGTGTGATGGGCGCGTAAGAGACTAGAGAGGGGGTAACTTTTGCGCGCGATCTGGCTGCAGAGATTAGTAGGGAGATGTACAACGCTCCCCTTTCCGGCGTGCCTCAGAAAGGGCGCTAAATCGCGGCGGCGAGTTCGGGAATATGATTTTGTGTGCATCGCCTCTGTCGAGGTTGCAGATTCCCTTGTAGCCGCGCGAGTCGTGAGCACCGCTCGAGTCGATATCGCAGTCAGCGTGCACACGAATGGGTAGCTCGGTGGGGGAAAAGTCTCTGCCCCTCGCTCACTCGACAGGCGAACGGAGCGAGGTTTTCCGTCCGATCGAGCTCGACATATGTGTGGCCGTACTGCGGATTGGAATATGCATTAAATGAATTTCAAAGAGAAAAACATGTATCGAGAAAATTGTTTTCTCTCGGTTGGCCGTTTATGCCGAGAATGCGGGTTAAAAAAATTAACGACGAACCGCGTTGAAAAATAAAACGCCGAAACGACCGTGGAAGGTTCAAAAAGAAATCTTGAGCCTTTGCCGCGGTCGTTACGGCGTTTTTTTTCAACAGTAAACATTATGAATAAGGGTGTATCATAAATGTTTTTCTATCCTCAATGAGCGTCGTGGCTCAGTTGGCAGCGTGACGGATTGACGATGCTTGCGGTCCAGGTTCGATCCCTGGTTAATCGACTTTTTTAATCTATTTTTTTTTCTCCATTTTATATTCAAAAAATTTCGAACTTTCGCGAAAGCGAGAGTCAGTTCGAAATTTTTTGAATATAAAATGGAGAAAAAAAACTAGTTCGTAAGAGAGTAAGTAAGAGAGTAAGAGAGTAATGCCTGGACATGCGAACTTACTCTCGCATGTCCAGGCATTATTTATGATATTTAATTCATATATGTTTAATTTTAAAAAAGACATTGGCTACCGGGGATCGAACCCGCATCTTCTGCACTCAGAGCCCGCAGGCTGATATATCAACCGTGAGGCTCTTGTGACTGCAAACCTGCCTTACGCACGCACACTTATCCAACCTTAAAAAAAAAATTCGCTGCATACCATTTGCATATTGTTTTTATGACCCCAAAGTATTATCGAAGACAATTGAAAACGATTTTTCCAAATTCCTAGAGTGGTATTATCCCTTAAAGAAAAGAAATTGATTTTTTGATCGTTGTAAATGTATATCCCCTCTTAAAGACTTTAAGGCGTCTAGCCACCTTGGCCGATCGAAAAAGGGGTATATAAAAAAAAAACTCGAAAGTATGGGTCGGAATATTTTTATTTTTTTACACAACGTCAGAAAGGGCTTTAAGAATAACGTTAATACATTTCCGTTCAAAATATTAAAAAATGGCGTCGTTATGCACATTGCCGCGGAGGCCCTCCGCACGATACGCGCGGTCGTTGTCCCAGCTGTTACGCGGTCATGTCACATCTGAAAAAAAAACAATCACCTCATTCGTGCGTAGTGTTGCTACAATGTAGCGTAGCGGTTTTTTTTCGACCATTAAAAAAATTATGGTGAGCCATAATTTCGGTGAAAAATACAAATTTTTTTCTTCGGCTCACCATAATTTTTTTAATTGTCGAGAAAAAAACCGCTACGCTACATTGTAGCGACACTACCCACGAAAGAGCTGATTTTTTTTAGCAGATGTGACATGACCGGGTAACAGCTGGGACAACGACCCCTCGTATTGTGCGGAGGGCCCCCGCGGCAGGGTGCATAACGGCGCCATTTTTTAATATTTTGAATGGAAATTCATTAACGTTATTCTTGAAGCCCTTTCTGACGTTGTGTAAAAAAATAAAAATATTCTGGCCCATACTTTCGAGTTTATTATTATTATTTTTTAATATACCCATTTTTCGATCGGCCAAGGTGGCCAGACACCTTAAAGTCTTTAAGAGGGGATATACATTTACAACGATCAAAAAATCAATTTCTTTTCTTTAAGGGACAATACCACTCTAGGAATTTGGAAAAATCGTTTTCAATTGTCTTCAATAATACTTTGGGGTCATAAAAACAATATGCAATTGGTATGCAGCGAATTTTTTTTTAAGGTTGGATAAGTGTGTATACGTAAGGCAGGTTTGCAGTCACGAGAGCCTCGCGGTTGATATATCAGCGTGCGGGCTCTGGGTGCAGACGACGCGGGTTCAATCCCCGGTAGCCAATGTCTTTTTTAAAATTAAACATATATGAATTAAATATCATAAATAATGCCTGGACAGGCGATAATAGTTAAAGCGAGAGTAAGTTCGACATTTTTTGAATGTAAAATGAAGAAAATAGATTTAAAAAAGTCGATTAACCAGGGATCGAACCCGGACCGCAAGCATCGTCAATCCGTCACGCTGCCAACTCAGCTACGACGCTTATTGAGGATAGAAAAACATTTATGATACACCCTTATTCATAATGTTTACTGTTGAAAAAAAACGCCGTAGCGACCGCGGCAAAGGCTCAAGATTTCTTTTTGAACCTTCCACGGTCGTTTCGGCGTTTTATTTTTCCACGCGGTTCGTCGTTAATTTTTTTAACCCGCATTCTCGGCATAAACGGCCAACCGAGAGAAAACAATTTTCTCGATACATGTTTTTCTCTTTGAAATTCATTTAATGCATATTCCAATCCGCAGTCCGGCCACACATATGTCGAGCTCGATCGGACGGAAAACCTCGCTCGCGCTAGCGATGGACAATATTTTGATTAATGTATTAATTCATTTTATCATTCAAATAAGTGCGTATTTTAAGCAAAAAAAGGGACCGAATTAAGTTGTACACCTATAATATGCAACAGTTGTACACATATAATATGCAACTTACGTTATGTAATTTGGCGATGAAAAGTAGTCAAGTACGCTGAAAAAAGTTTCTACTGTTTTGAAAATGTAGAAAATATAGATTCGAACGTATTTTATAAATTTAATAACAATTCCAAAGAATTTTATTTGAAAGCATTGCTCATGCAACGTTACTTAAGGAGTTACGTGGATTTCAAAGCCAACAAAATCGAATATTTCCTACATGACAAAAAAATATAATAATAAAATAAAAATATTTGGGAAAAATTTAATCCAAAAATTTGGGGACATTCAGCCGGTGGGACCTGGTTTCCGGAGACCCCTAAAAAAACTGTGGACACCATTTCTCAAAAACTAATGCACCAATGTTATTGAAATTTTGCACATATCTTTAAAATAGCATTGACTAGTAATTGAACGAAGGATTTTTTTAAATTGAAATTTACATTTTTGGCCGAATTGTATGCCAAAAAGTTCAATTTTCGGTACAATTTACACTATGCATAGCCTGTAAAATTAGTTGAAAACGAAAAAAAACCTTCGTTCAATCACTAGTTAATGCTATTTTGAAGAAGTGTGCAAAATTCCAATAAGATTGGTGCATTAGTTTATGAGAAATCATGACCACCGTTTTTTTAGGGGTCTCCGGAAACCTGGTCCGACCGGATGACTTTCCCAAATTTTTTGATGAAATTTTTTTCAAATATTGTTGAAATTTTTCTCCTTTATGTGCTTGACATGTTGAATAAAATAATTGATATATTATATTTTTTAAATAGAGAATATATGCTTTTTTTGGCTTCGAAACCAACATAACCCCATAACCACGTAGAATGATGATTTTAAAAAAGAACAAAATAAATTATCATTAAACAAATGTATAGTCATTTTGTGTTCCGTTCTTTAGTTCGATTAAAATCCGAAGTGATAATAAATATTATGATTGATAAGACTGATCTAATAAGCTTCAGCGCAATATATTATGTATGTAACGTTATCTTGATATCAATAATAAAACAAAGTGTATTCGAATCCTTATGTTCACTCTGTTACAGTGTTATCACTCACTAGATCGACCTGAGCCTCACTAGCTTCAGCCACTATTATTCACGGTGATATGCTCATTCTATAAGATGAGTAAAACTGCCGCTGATACTTGCAAAAGTGTTGATTTATGCATGGTTTAAAAAATATCAATCACTACATCGTCTCCGAACTTGTGAATACCTGCATACGGTGTCCATCCTGCACGGCGAAATACGTGTATCCATTTATTTGTGTATATGTGTTTGTGGGTGTATGTGTGTATCGACAGACACACGCAAACACACCATATGTATTTATATATTATTAAGGGAACTTAATAATATATAAATACCACTTGGAAATTTCAAAAAATTGAAAGGAAGACTCGAAGAAATCGACGATGATGAGCACCAGAAGGGATTTTGTACGGTGCAGGAATTGTTAATTGAGTTTAGGTAAGATTTTTTCATAGTATAAACTTCAAACGCCTTTTTCTCGAAACAACGTTTTCGAAATCTAGCTCCATCGTATCTCTAAAACTAATAAACTGATTGTCTTAACATTTGAACCACATGCTGTAAACATGATTCGCAGCAAAACAAATTTTGATTTTTACTCTTTTTTTTGCATAAAACTGCGGAAAAAAAGGCTTTTTTAAAACTTTTCGTTATTCATCTGCCATTTTTTTTATTTTTTTATTAAACTTTATATCCGAGGGTTATTTTTAGCTGGTGTCATGTTGAATTTAATGGACTTCTATTATTTTGTTTCAGACAAGCCGTTGCCGAGTTGTGATGGAGCTACCTAGCCCATATATTTAACTATTAAACTATAGTTTTTGTACTTAAAAATGAATAAAAATGAATTAATTAAAAAAATGTATTTCAAGACTTTATTTATCAAGCCCAACAACTTTTATATTCATATCTTTTATAAAATCCTCAAAAAAAATCGCGAAAATAGCCTTTTTTCGTGGCTCCAAAGTCGACTGGCCCCTTAATTCTATAATGCCGATAAACAAATTAGATAAATGCTTTAAATTATAACTATTTACACTATTGCACTTCAGAGACAAACGTGGCTCGTTCGAATAAAATGAAGACCCTAAAAAAATCTTCATTTGGGAACGCCTACGGAGACAAGCTCAAAAAGCACGAGTAACCGTGCAGGTAACAGTGTATAATGCTTTCGGCATTCGCCATTGCGAAATAATCAACAAAAAATAATGATAAAAAGAAACCATTAACATGAAAGCATGTTTTGCTTCTTTTTTTCAGTTCTGAATTTTTATGCCTTGTTGGATTAAATTCTTCGGTAAATTATTCGTAGCACCGTCGCCTTGCCATTTCCGCGGAATTGCAGGGTCATTTAATGAGTTTGGGAGGGGATAATCATAATTACGCGAACGGCTCTAAAATGGTGGACGCTGCTTATATATGCGAAGACGTAAAAAAAAGCCCATTCGCCCCATAACGTCTACAAAACTGCCAATTTAGCGATAGTCTTGAAAACTACCAGTACATACTTTTCGTTGTTCACGCGAGGGCGTCGCGGGACATCATCGTATGTCAATATGTACAACTGAGCACTCGCCGATTAATCTCGTGATTCACTGAAGTTCTGTGCTTCTATAATGCTATCGTGTCTTTTTCTATTTTGAGTGAAAACCTTCTCAATGCTCCTGAGATATCTTCGGCCTCGAGTCGCAAGCTGTTTACAGAGCATGAAACTATGTACATCAAACGCTCCCTAATTACCCCTTCTCTTCTATCCGCGTATACTAATGATTCAAAAAGAGCATGAAACTGTCTCCCAAATTCATATTATAGGATTTATAATATTCAATCTAATTATATAATCCAATATGTAACTTATGCTATGTAACTTGGAAAAAATAGTCGAGTTTACTGAAAAAAGTCCCTACTGTTAAAATGTTGAGAATACAAATTTTGAAAGTATTTTATAAATTTTATAATTGTTCAAGAGAATTCCATTCAAAAACATTGCTCGTGCAACGTTACTTAACTACGTATAACAATTTCAAGAAACAAAGTAAATTATAATTGAAAATGTATATCATACAATTGTGTTCCGTTTTTTTTATTTGATTAGAAATTGAAGGGATCATAAAAATTATATCATTGAGATAAAACTGATCTAATGAGTTTATTTTAAAAAATTATATTTACGTACCGTTATTTTGTTATGAATAATAAAAATGTAAGACTCAAACAAAGTGGTTTCAAGTTCATTCTGTTCTTCTTCCTTATTATTCCCGATGATATGCTCACTCTATACGATGAATAAAATTGCCCACTGTGCTTGGAAAATCATTGATTAATGTGAGGATTGATAAAAAACCTGCCCTGTTAACTGCCGATACGTATTCAAAAAGTGCTGAAAAATACCTATCCTTCTTAAATGTGGTGGATGCTGCTTATATATGCGAAGACCTGAAAAGGCCCATTCGTTCCATAATGTCTTGAAATCTGCCAGTACATACTTTTCGTTGTTCACGTGAGGGCGTCGCGGGATATCATCGTATGTCAATGTGTACAACTGAGCACTCACCTATTAATCTCGCGATTTACTGAAGTTCTGTGCTTCTATAGTGTTATCGTGTCTATTTTGAGTGAAAAGCTTCTCAATGCTCCTGAGGTTATCTTCGGCCTCGAGTCGCAAGCTGTTTCCAGATGGAATTGTCTGGAAACGCTGTCTAATTACCTTCTCTTCTATCCACGTATACAAAAAGAGCATGAAACTGTATCCCAAATTCATATTATAGGATTTATAATATTCAATCTAATTATATAATATGAAACTTATACTATGTAACTTGGAAAAAAAAGTTAAGTTTGCTGAAAAACGTTCCTACGGTTAAAATTTTGATAATACAAATTTGAAAGTATTTTATAAATTTTATAATTGTTCAAAAGAATTTCATTTGAAAACATTGCTTATGCAACGTTACTTAAAGAAACAAAGTAAATTATCATTGAAAATGTATAACATACAATTTTGTTCAGGTTTTTTATTCGATTAGAATTTAAAGGGATCATAAAAATCATATCATTGAGATAAAACTGATCTAATGAGTTTCATTCAAAAACTTATATTTACGTTCCGTTACTTTGCTATGAATAATAAAAATGTAAGAATCAAACAAAATCGTTTCAAGTTCATTCTGTTACTGTTATTTCCGATGATATGCTCACTCTATACGATGGGTAAAATTGCCCCCTGTGCTTGGGGAATCGTTGATTAATGTGAGGTTGTAAAACCCGCCCTGCAAACTGCCGATACATATTCGAAAAGTGCTGAAAAATACCTATCCTTCTTAAATGTGGTGTAAACTGCTTATATACGCGAAGACCTGAAAAAGGCCCAATCGTCCCATAATGTCTCGGAGACTGCCAATTTAGCGATAGTCTTGAAAACTAGCGGTACATACTTTCCGTTGTGTATATACTTTTAATGGGTTTATATAACGAAAAATCTTCTTGAAAAATATTAAGGGTGATAGAACGTACGGAAAGCACGGTAAATGTATGCCCCTTGAAATATGCTACCTTACTTAACCACGTATAATAATAATTTAAAGAAACAAAGTAAATTGTCATATGAAATGTATATCATAAAAGTGTGTTCCCTTTCTTTTATTGGATTAGAATTTGAAGGGATCATAAAAATTATATCATTAAGATAAAACTGATCTAATGAGTTTAATTGAAAAAATTATATTTACGTACCATTATTCTACTATGAATAATAAAAATGTAAGAATCAAACAAAGTGGTTTCAAGTTCATTCTGTTACTGTTATTCCCGATGATATCCTCACTCTATACGATGAGTAAAATTGCCCCCTGTGCTTGGAAAATTGTTGATTAATGTGAGGTTTCAAAAACACGAATCACTTTGCATTGTCTCCGATCTTGTGAATACCTGCAAAGCCCTAAAACGTAACTTTCTATTTATACTGTTTCGAAAACTGCCAATATATATTTGGAGATAAAAACTACGCGATATATTCTGTCCTGGAAACTGTCAATACATTTACAAAGACCTGAAAAATGCCTATCTCTTGGTACAACTGCCCCGAAAACTGCCAATATGTATTCGAAAAGACCTGAAAAATACATATCTCTCTGAAAGGTCCTGGGCGCTGCCTATATACGCGAAGACCTGAAAAGAGGCCATTCGCCTCATAATGTCTCGAAAACTGCTAATTTACCGATAGTCCTGAAATCTACCAGTACATCCTTTTTGTTGTTGTACTTTTAATGGGTTTATATAACGAAAAATGTTGGAAATAAGGCGCTGGGATCGACTCAGAGCTGCCTTATGTCTTGGATACCTACGCTGTAACGCCGTACTAGGTGGCCCTGCATACGAGACCAATTGCAACTAAACATCCCGTAGCTTTTCGACCGTTACGTTGCTATGGATTATTATCAAATGTTATGTCCTTGCGTGCACCACGTCTCGTCTGCTTACGTTTTTCTCTTTATAATTTATCGCTAATAAATAACTACGAGTGTTCGATATGTTCGGTCTAATTCACTTATTTCCCTTTCCACGCACAACAAAAAATCTTCCTGAAAAATGTTAAGGGTGATAGAACGTACGGAAATCGCGGTAAATATATGCCTCTTAAGGATGTGGTTGTTCGACACCTTAGTGTGGACGGTGATGGGCTACGGGGCAGAGATCTGGGGATGGGAAGAAAGAGGGGCTATGAAAGCGATGCAAGAGATATGTGAGGTGGGTGCTGGGGCTCGACTGGAGAACACCAGGGTATTTAGTGAGAGAGGAGTTGAAAA
>OY723386.1:6260001-6397688 GCA_963210295.1 Ophion ellenae | reverse complement strand
GTGTGTGTGTGTGTGTGTGTGTGTGTGTGTGTGTGTGTGTGTGTGTGTGTGTGTGTGTGTGTGTGTGTGTGTGTGTGTGTGTGTGTGTGTGTGTGTGTGTGTGTGTGTGTGTGTGTGTGTGTGTGTGTGTGTGTGTGTGTGTGTGTGTGTGTGTGTGTGTGTGTGTGTGTGTGTGTGTGTGTGTGTGTGTGTGTGTGTGTGTGTGTGTGTGTGTGTGTGTGTGTGTGTGTGTGTGTGTGTGTGTGTGTGTGTGTGTGTGTGTGTGTGTGTGTGTGTGTGTGTGTGTGTGTGTGTGTGTGTGTGTGTGTGTGTGTGTGTGTGTGTGTGTGTGTGTGTGTGTGTGTGTGTGTGTGTGTGTGTGTGTGTGTGTGTGGTGTGTGTGTGTGTGTGTGTGTGTGTGTGTGTGTGTGTGTGTGTGTGTGTGTGTGTGTGTGTGTGTGTGTGTGTGTGTGTGTGTGTGTGTGTGTGTGTGTGTGTGTGTGTGTGTTGTGTGTGTGTGTGTGTGTGTGTGTGTGTGTGTGTGTGTGTGTGTGTGTGTGTGTGTGTGTGTGTGTGTGTGTGTGTGTGTGTGTGTGTGTGTGTGTGTGTGTGTGTGTGTGTGTGTGTGTGTGTGTGTGTGTGTGTGTGTGTGTGTGTGTGTGTGTGTGTGTGTGTGTGTGTGTGTGTGTGTGTGTGTGTGTGTGTGTGTGTGTGTGTGTGTGTGTGTGTGTGTGTGTGTGTGTGTGTGTGTGTGTGTGTGTGTGTGTGTGTGTGTGTGTGTGTGTGTGTGTGTGTGTGTGTGTGTGTGTGTGTGTGTGTGTGTGTGTGTGTGTGTGTGTGTGTGTGTGTGTGTGCGCGCGCGTATATAATTATTTTTAGAAAACCAGAGAAGAAAGAACAACTTCCTCATACAAAGATCTAGATATACAATAACCAAAAACATTCTGATACAAATATCAATATATACAATAATAATACACACATACTTTCCTTTTTCTACAGCCTAGATAATACTCTAATCTAAAGATTGTACCGACCGACACCGCAACCGTTCAAGAATAGGCTGATGACGATATTGAGATAACCTTTGGAACATTCATAATAATTGAGGGGGCGGTCAATCTTAAACCAGAGAGGTTTTACATCCTAGCGAATGTGCAGGAGAGGCTGTTCTCTCGGTTTATCTCACTATCCTCATTTGCCGTCACAATTCTATTATATGTATAAATCTGAGAATAAGACATGTAACAGCATAAAAAATAACGTTGTGCGTACATTTTGCACTCATATTCAAACCACAGTGACATATAGACAATAGCAGCACCTTCAGCCATAGATATTTCCTATAATCTTGGCTTTCAAGAAGAAGTCGTCAACAAAAACTTAAACAGTGACTTGAGAAACATCGAGGTCGACTCCCCTGGATTTCAACAAGACATGATCTTAGGCGCATATTCCATGAAGAGCCGTCTAACGAAAAACCAAACAGCAACTCGATCAACAGACACCAAAAACCTTACGTTGGCCCATCTGAATGGAGACAAAAATAAGCCCGCATGATTCGCGCCGGTAATCAGAGCGGAGTATGAAAACATCCGGGCCGTCCGAATCAAACGGTCACCGCGTTATCAGGAACGAATTACCGCATATTTCGGCTACACACCTCATGTGCGTACGATTAACAAAGGGAATAAAGAGCGAATTCGCCCCTTCCATCAGCGCTATTATTTCTAAGAAGAGAAACCAAAGATTGCGTCCCACTCTCTCGAAAAATCACATGTGAACCAAGAAGGGTCAGTGTGCAAAAAGTCGAAGCAGTCTCCCGTCAACTACCATCGAATCAAGTTCTTCTATCGAGTCTCAATCCAGCAGCCTAACGAATATCTCCAATTAATTTTCATACCAACTTTCGCGTCTCAAAAGTTTCATTTTACACTTGTATAATTGTAATCATCAGTCCGCAAATATCACTCTTAATTCATCGACCTCGAGCCTAGTTCATATTTTTATCCACGCGTAGTGTCTTTCGTAGTAAACACTTGGACCAGCGAATACAGGCCGAAAGCGAAGGCCCTTGTATTGCGAGCGACAACAACCATACACGCGAGCGCCGAACGCACAACCAATGTAAGCTGACCATACGTTCTTTTTCTTATATCATTCATCGTAGCCCTGATCGCTTTAACCCACCGAGTAGCTCATAATCAATAACATCGTGTCAATCGTACACAAGTCTGTTGAATTATTCCTCAGTACCGAAACCTCGCGTCAATTCCGGAACTTCATTCTTTCCCGCGCACTACCCCTTTTTACCCTCATCCCGTGCTATTGAACTAGGCGAAGGCAACAAAGAGGGAAACGAAAATATTATGCTCACATCCCTTCCGGATGTGTATCAAGTACCTGAAAGATTTTTTTTTGAAGATTTTTGTTTAGTAGAATATCGATTTCATAAGGTGAGCAGGGGTGAGCTGAATATCTCCTGCATTATACAGCGTATGAAATGCAAAGAAGTTCAAAGAAAATTTGCTGAAATGAAATTGCACAGTACGAAAGGGGCCATCCGATAGCGATAATAGTTTTTTGCAGGTGGAGGTACTTCGGACATTTGAAGGTCAACTCCATTCTTTTAAATGGATCGGTATGTTTTTTTTCTGTATCATAAAAGCGGATCTTAAAACGAGTTAAACGACCTATAACATAAGGTCATTGAAGGTCATAGAAAGTACAGAAAGGCGATTCATTTTCAATTTGTCGCGAACTAATGTGAGGATCTCGAGACACACTTGCGAGCACATCGATTTCCATTTCTTCATTCGTTACGCGTTTCTGGCGTACACTACTATGGACACTTAAACTACCGGTTTGCCTAAGTTTATCAAACACATTTTCAAATGTTTGACGCGAAGGCTGAGACCGATGTAGATATCGTTCACCATACAAAATGTTTGCCCTTACAGATTTTTGTTGGCATTCGCCATGAATACGAAGCATATCGACTTGCTCTTCAAACGGATACATTGTACTCGATTGACCGATTTATCGATACTAATCTTATCATGTTTATCTTATCCTGCAAACTTATTAAAGTGTCGTTGAAACAGTGTTTATTTTCAGTGAAGTAAACCGTAAATATTTTGTACTTGTCTAAGAAATGTGTAAACGTACATAATAACGTACGCATTGATATTGATGGTCGTCATTTCGAACACTTACTATAAACGTAGTAATTTTATTTACTACCGAAACTGTAAGTATTATCGCCTTTCTGTACTTTCTATGACCTTCAATGACCTTATGTTGTATGACCTTATGACCTTAGGTCGTTGAACTCGTTTTAAGCTCCTCTTTTATGATACAGAAAAAAAACGTACCGATCCATTTTAAAAAATGGAGTTGACCTTCAAATGTGGGAAGTACCTGCACCTGCAAAAAAACTATTATCGCTATCGGATGGCCCCTTTCGTACTGTGCAATTTCATTTCAGCAAATATTTCTGTGAACCTTATGGTTTCGAAGATATCCAAGGTGCTAATAGTTATTGATCCACCCTGTGTAACAACCATGTACATGCTTTTTTTCTGGACCAGAGACACGTTCGATCTTTCAAAATGCATACCAAATAGCAACCGGAAGAGAATGTGAAACAGCGAAAAAATAAAATAAAAACCCACAATACAAAAGAACTACAAGTGTTCATATAAAATCTTAACTAGAGCTCCTATCTTATTTAATATACATAATCCATTGTCTCAAGAAATTGTCGAAGCGCATTAATTATTGCAGCCTTGTAACTATGAAAAGTACGTGAATGTTCATGGGCACCTTATATCCACTACTTCTCTGAGTCACACTTTTCAACATTTTGCGCTATGCAGTATTTAAGGTATTCTTACCATGTACTCAAGGACTCTACAATTCGCTGAATTTTTACTCAAATGAAGTCGAAATTAATACTATTACTCCACGAGAGAAAAAATTAAGCAATAGAAACGGCTTTTTATTCAAAAAATTATTGCTTCGACGTGTTTATTTTCAATACGATTGATTGCCTGCGTTTTTATAACACATTTTGTGCGTAAAACAACGATAGTTATTAGTCCTGGCACGATAAACATGGGTCGTTTTGGTACTTGGCAATTTGGTTCTGTTGTGCTCCCCAAAGGTCCGTTTGCCTAGAGCATTTGAAAAGGACGCAAAAAACTTGGGCTAGAGGATTTAGCTACAGGCTCGTCGGAATAAGGCAGTGGACCAGCGACTAGCAAGCACTAAACATCTGTTGAAGATGAAATAGCGCAAGTATGCCTTTTGCGAATTTAAACGTCAACTTTCTCAATTTTTTGTTTGCTTCTTTTTTCACTCGGAATATAAATGATGGTAACGATTTTGAGTGAATAATGCTGATGCCAATAATATTGAATATGCTTAAGGCAGTATTGTTGTCTAGAGCACGATTTTTAACGTGATTTGTAAGATGGAATGACCTTTAATGTTCGATATTTTTTTCTGAAGTTTTTTACACGTGTTTATTGATCCTTCAAGAATATGCACAAATAAAAATTAAAATAAAAAAATGTATTATCTTGTACTTTTGTACGCTTGCTTACAACGGTGCGCGGCAAACACCCGCAGTTGGTGACCATTGTTGTGGACATTGTATGAATCTGAAAAAAACAAATATATTCTTAATCTGTATGAGCGATGTGATGTTTAGTACTAGATTCAAGAAAAAAGAAATATAAAAATGCCGACATGCTAAACTTTGACCATCAAATTTTCCTATTTTTTTGACCATTTGACGAGTTACATTTTTTAAATGTTTTGCTCAATTGTGCCATCAATGTTGAAACATAGTTCACTGAAGATGTTTGCCAAATCTGAGCTCAATCGGCCAATTGGTTATCGAGATATTGTGGTTGCCGATTTGAAAAGCATAGTTACAAGAAAAACGTGTTTACAGTTGCTGCGTCGCGACCGCGCTTTCCGAGCGTATTCCTTATAATCTCTATAACTCACCTAATTTTATGACTATCATTAAACGGTTTCTACATACGTATTCAGAAAGGCATGTAGAATAATAAAATAAAATTGAAAAAAAAAACTGTTTTTTAATGTTTCTATTTCAAAACAGCACTGCCTTAAAGCGTTAATTTCGTGCACTTTTTATACCAGAAAACAATACTTTAGACCGGGCAGATATTTTCATAAATAAATTATATTAGATCAAGAAGAGCAGACGACATACAGCAAGTAAATGGAGACTCAACAAAGATGTTTCTGTCGATGCAAAGTCGACAAAAGAAAAACTTGCGATGATCCCAGAATTTTCTACCAGTGTGATTGCTTGTCATTTTGTTTTCAACTGTATTATATTCAATCGCCATTCGTTTACGCACATAAATATGGATTTTTTTTTACTTGTGTACGTAGTTTTCAGTTTGTGAGTCCGTATATGATCTCTTATCTCTTATTCTTAAAGCATTTTAATAAGGAATATTTATGACTTTTTTAATATTACGCTGCGTTTTCTCGCCGATTTTTTTCAAACATTGAAACAACAATTAAAAAATCAAGTTTTCACGGTCTCTATTGTTTTCATATATAATCAAGACCTCGAAAAATATTTATATTTTCTACAGCATTGTCTGCCCAGCTCTAAATTGCTCAACATGCCGCGGAGGAAACCGACCCGTGACCCGATAAGCAGAGTGGCACAACAAGTGAACCATTCTGGGGTCAAATAAGAGCTACATAATAATATTGAAAAACAATCGATTTCATTACATCGATAAAACTATAGGGACCCTAAACAAGCCCAAAGAGAATATTGAAACTACGACTTTTAAGATTGTACTTTACGCAATGCTGAAAAACTGAGTCCTTACCTATCACATAAGTTTCAGCTGACACGACTAATAAAATATTTGAATATACAGTTAAAAAAATGGGTTCGTCTACTTTCCTTTAAAAACTAAAAAGCAGAAAAACAGATGTTTTACATTTCGTATTGATATATTAAAATCACATATATACCACTAGTACACGTAGGTTTATAAAAATTAATCAAGTTTTTCGAAGTTAGTATCACAGCTATATGTCCCACCAACACATGTGTGGCACTTTTTTTCAGTTCCGCTGTGATTCCACAAGGGACATTAGTGTAGTGTTGTATCGTTAGTCTGATGGCCAATTTCTAACAGTGTAGAAAAAGTTTGACGTTATCGTTAAATGCAACCAACTTTGAATATTTTTTATTCGATGTAATTACGAAACGTAATGGAATTTTATCTTAATACTGTATTACATGTGACATTTTACTGAAGGCCCTATACTCGCGTCCATAAAATACAATCCTTCACTGTATGAATAGCTTCAACGCGTCCGTCTGGATAGTCGAAAAGTACAATAATTAAATTTTCTACTGCTGTTGGACGAAGTATTGTTTTTGGGTATGACCTTGGATGAGAGAAAGAAGTAATGTAAAGTTACTCGACAGACCAGTCGTAATTGACGATAAGTACCCTCCTGTTGTTCATATGACGTTTTGTTTACTTGAACTTGAAGACACTTTTTTTACGTGCATCACCGGGAAGATGTCTCGCACCGAGAAGAAGACGAGCTTTGTCCTCTTCCTGCGGTGTCGTTTCCTCCTGAGGTCCGCGTGGTTTTATTTGTAATTTTTGTTTTATTGCTTGACTAAGTATTACTCGTCTCGAGTCGCTCTTCATCGCGAGAAGTAGGTCGAGCCACGTCCACGTTACATTGTGATACTCGAGGGTTGGTATGACAAGGGCAAAATCTCGCACATCTTCTAAATTCTTTTCCTTATTACCCTGAAGAATATAACAAAATACTTTTCATCACTTCTGGATTATAAATCTCTGAAATTGTTAGTACAGGGAAGATGAAGTTTACACTAAGATATTCCTTGCACGAAACTGGTGATTTGCAAATTAATTATTTTTCCATACGCTGAATCTCAGAAGCACAGTAATACAAATTAGTTTGAATTTTTGGTTTTTAATATGCACCTTTACGAGGACGTACTGCCCAAGTGCCAATTAAACAAATTATGTACAAAATAAGTTGACATCGAGGATGTTCCTCATTTCAAGTACCTCATGCCTATGAACAAGGATCCCATAGCACAGATAAAAGTGTAGTCACCGAATGTTCAAACAAAATATTTCCATTGAAACTGGCAAAAATGTGACTATAAACGAGTTTTCATAACGGCAACCTTAAAGGTAGTAATGTTTGGTAACTTTCGCTATGTTGTCGGTGCATCATATAAACACTGCCAACTCGTTCTCGCAACCAATATCCCGAAAAATATAAAAAGCTATAAATTTACGCGATACACACGATATTTCTGAACTTTCATAGATATTGAGGTAAATAAGAGGTTTCAACGGAGTTTATCCGGGTTCAGGGCTGTATTCGAATTGTTGTTGCGAGTTCCGCTTAAGCGCCAGCGAAATACGTTCCTTCGTGCAAGGAATACTTTCAGAACTACGAAATTCCGTTTCCACAAACTCCCGTATGACAGAAGAAAAAAATTCATAAGGAAGCGAAACACACAGATTCAGGTTGAAACGTCGCTCGCTCATTATTTAATCTCAATTATTATAGTCTTGAGAAAAATTAATAGAATTAGAAAGTGTGCTAGCTCGGAGGTAAAAGCACTTATCAATTCATGAAAATTATGTGTACAAGATTTTATACACGTCACGTACTTTTAGAAAAAGCTTCGTCGAGATCAAAAGACGGCTGCCTTTTATGGGGTTAAAGATTACATCGTTGGAATGCAACGAAAATTCTTTTCAATTTCTTATTTTCATTGGTATCTACAATCATATTTTGCAGATTTAGGTTGTAGATTGCTGCATAAGGTTTCTCGAAAATGTTTTTGTGATTTTTATAGCTCAAATCTGCCAAAAAAAATTTGGGATAGAAGAAGATGGTTTATGTTGCGCCCCAACGATACAAACTTCAACGTGATTGTCTTTTTTATCTTGCTAAGTTACTAAACATCTCTAAAAAGTTAAATAAACATTATTGAAGAATAATGTCCAAGAGCGTCTGTACCTCATTTTTGCAACTACATATGATAATGATGAAAATGTATTTTTTATATTTCGAGGATTACTTGAGCCATTCAAAAAGCGGGTCTCTATATAATTCAAGTGAATCCTTCAGACTCCTTTACGGTAGATAAAATTTCGATTTTTCCAAATCGGTCGATCACATCCGTTCATTAACTGTGACGTCTATATGATGCGAACCTGTATTTCGCGACACACGTGTTCAATAACATACAATGTCCTACGCTGTAAGATCGGACCAAGGCAATAAAAGACTTCGGTTTAAGGGGCTACACCAGTGTCATACTTTCAAAAACCCCATTTTTTGCCTTTTTCAACAGTTTATACTTTCAAGAATATCCTGTACAAAATTTCAAGGCCGTATCTCTAATCACTTTATCTTACAAAAATTGATAGTTAAATCTTTAAACGCGCTTTTCTCGAAATGAGATTTTTCAAATTTGCTGACATTGTAACTCAAAGAGCAATTATCCGATTGACTTAAAATTTGAACTGAGTACTCTTGAATATATTTACTCTACAATGACGTAGGATAATTTTGATTCGATGAAAATTGACGATTTGGCATTGAAAAAAAACAACCATTTTATAGGCAAGAAAACAGACTTTTTATCATAACTACGTCATTTTGTTAGATTTAGATATTTTTCGAAAATCCTACGTCATTGTACAGGAAATATCTTCCAGTTAAACGACATTTTTTTCTTTTTCGGTTTCAGCTACTCAATCGGCCGGAATCATGTCAGCAGTGGAGGAACTTTTTTTTGCGCTTCCGAAGGCAGCGCATAAGTCGCTTGGATCTCAATATTTTTCTATGAAAAAATGATGTAATGTAGGTCAAATACAGCCAAATATATTCTTAATTTTCCGAAACATTTAATTGAGTACTTTTCTTTCGAAAAATTCCCGAAAATCACCTAAATTTTCAGCGTTCACACTGATATAGCCCCTTAAGTCGTGAAAGTAGAAATCATTCATCTACTTTCACGTGATTACATCAACTTTCATACTGGTGCATCGTTTTTTTTTTACATGTGTATTAAGAGTGTATTTTGAAAGGTTAAGGATCAATTTGGTAACCTTTCATATAACAATCGTTTAGACGTCTGTATGCAAAACCTAAAGACTTTTGTAGGAATTCTATGTATGCAATAACAAGCGTGAATTTACAACTAGTAGGTGGGGATCAAAATGTCGAATAACCAAATATAGAACGACAAAGATTTCCAAACGACAGAATTATGAACGCCCAAAATAACGAAGGTTAAATTATTCGAAATGTAATCCTTTGACGGATGACGAAATCGACTAACTATTACACCAAAGGATTATTTATTCGAGAGTTCATTTATTCGAGAACATATATTCAGATAGTCTGCAGTTTGAATCATACAAATACAGATTCGAACAATCTACAACATTCATATCTCCGAAATAGAAAAATCTCATATTCGTAATACCGTCTATAGCATAAAGCCGTATATCGAGGCTACAAACTTCGAATGTGTAGATCTTAGAAACGCAAATGTTTGATGGTCCGAAATGGCGAATACCTAAATGGCGAATGACTGCCTGGCTGCCTGACCCGACTGACCACTAACGCCATCTGCCATCTTCATTCTGAAGCGCAAGTAGTATTGCTCGATCCCAAGTTCTTGCTATCCGGACTGTTCGGCATTTTGGCCCATCGCTATTTTAACTGATCGACTTTTTTGTCCTTAGCTTTGATGAAATCGAAATTGTAAACTGCCGAAATATTTACAATTCGACGATGTGACGTCTCGAATTGTTTGGTGCATATATACAGGCGAATCGATATTATATGTCTCATTATTTTGTTACATCTGATATTTGTTTTCGCTATAAATCAACTTCGAAAATTGAACCATTTTACACACTATCATAAGATTAATCTATCTATATCGAAACGTTCGTCATTACTGAATTCGAAATTTCGGTCCATCTAAATATTGACCTTTCGAATTTCCGATCCCCACCCGTTTATATTGCAGCCAAGTACATATTTAGGCATGTGAAAAACACTACGGACTTATTATTTAAAAATTTAAAAATTGATGAAATGACCGGGTCAAAAATAATATCAATATAACTCCCTTATTTGAAAGGATTTTTTGTACTATGAACCTATAAATACCTTATACGAGACACGGACCGGTACTTCCGGTATTTTAATGTAAATAAACAGTTTATTCTTGTCAGCTCGTTCCTTCATTTTTTCTACGTCGTCTCGTCTTTCCATGGGCACGTAAAATGATGAATCTCGTTGAGGTGCCGGAGGTTCCTCAATACCTTCGGGATCCCGCTCGGGGAAACAAAATTTCAGCATTGTATTGAAGAATTTCTTCGTCAACCCTAGAAAAAAATGAACACAACATAAATATTTTCGCTCGTAGCATTACGTTAAAATTACAATAGAGCACAGAGCCTGGATTTACAAAACTTTCCGATTTATGAGAACAAAAAAGAATAAAAATATGTATTTTGCAACCCCTTTAACGAACGTTTGAAACAAAAGATGCAAAGCGCTCTTCAAACAAATGGATAAAAATCCGACGGGGCTTCCATAAGTGCGAGAGCTGTGCATATCTGTATTCCTGCAGGACAAGTAATATTTTGGAAAAAAAATACGGTATATGAAGTTTGCAAAAGAGAACCCGAACAAGGAAGACTTTCACCAACAAAGCTCATCAGTTCTGGGTATAATATCGTCTTGATATACTCACGTATTGAAGTTACGTGCAGTATTAAAATGAAATAATAGTAATAGTTGAAAAATTCGGAATTACCTATAGTCAAGGGTACGACATTAATTTCGAAGTGTTCTTTGACGGATATACCAGCAACCGGTGCTTTCTCACGACAGAATACGCGCAGGGTTCTTTGCCTGTCGACTGGCATGTTACTCTGAAGTTCCGTTGGTGTCAGTACTTCGGTATAAACTTGGTTCGGCAAGAGATTCGTCATTCTAACGTAACCGAGCTCGAGCAAATGTTCCACGGAGTCGTCGGTTTTGCTGGTTTTCGTGTATAAAAAGTTTGTAAGTATAAGATCGGCTATACCAAGTTGTCCATCGGCATCGGTTAATCGCCACTGAGCATGTTTGAAACAAATTTCTGCTGCCCTCGCGACCGCGGCCGGTTTGTCTCTGAGAGTGGCAGCAGCGATTGCGGGTGCTGTCGATTCCTTATAACAACTGAGCATAACGTCAAGCTCTTCAGCGCGTGCTCCGAGTTGTTCCTTACACTCGAAAACGCGTGCCTCAAGTCTTTCCATTTCCTCGAGCAATTCAGGACTTGATTCCTCGGCCAATGCTTTCTGCACTAGGTAGGTTTCGCGCTCAAGTCTTCGTAACTTCGATACCAATCCTCTAACGGTATTCTGCAACTGTTGAATCGGTCTCTTCTGATCCTCTACAGAGTGCAATTGCAATTGAAATCTCATTCTTTGAAGACGCTCGAGTGCTTCCTTCCTCCGTGGTTCAATGTAAAGCAAAAGATTGTTAACAACGTCGAGTATCATTGCGTACTGTAGCGAATTGGTGCATACATCAAGGTCGTGATGCATCAGAGTAAACGCGTCGGCAGCCGACAGGTCTTTCCTCTCCCATGGCGTAACTTCTTCCCGAGGAAGCGGTGGTACGTCATCGAGACAATCGGAATCCACCGTTTGGCCGTAACCGACGTAAAAAAATTCACATTTGCAACGTGACACTATGCGTTGAAGTTGGTGCTGCAGACCTCCACCACCGCCGACTGTTTGACTTACGACCCCACCAACGCTTTGGCCCGATCCAACGAGAGCCGGCACGTCCGGAAGTCCAGCGATTACGGTAGAATCCTTTTCCTAAACGATACAAAACGTATTGGGTTATCGATTTTCACCATTATATCTATTGTCGAACAACGCATCAATTCATTGCAAGGAAAAAAGGAAAGCAAAGATAAATCAATCTTATATTGTAACTTTCAAACTTGCGGCCTGTAAAGGATATTTGGAAGAAAATTCAAGTGAATCAAGGTGCAGACGTTGATTAGAAACGATAATACTATCCGCTAGTAAGTAGTAGTAACAAAATGCATGTAAAGACTCGCAAGGCTAACTCGATCTCCAAGTCGACTTTTTATGATTGGCCGCCTCATAAAGGAAGCTTTGTGAGCAAAACAAAGTTATAAGGAAGCAATGGACAAGTTGCTATTTTTCTCAAATTTTTTTTTTTTTTACCCTTCGACTACACACTTCTGCCTCGGACCTCTGACTGCATATGGGGTCGATCCGACCCCAGACGTTTTTCAGATCGTTGTATTTCGGTAAATATGCCTTGTTTTTTGTAGAGACGTTTTTTCTAGACAATGATCCTTATTTAATGGCCCAAAATTTATTTTTGAAGAGAAACTAAAGTTAGGTGCCCAAACATTCGTTCAAAGTGGGAGATTCGTTGAAAATACGTACTTGCACGAAAAAGATCATTATTTTTTTTTTCAAAATATAAAAAAAGTCCTACAAGGTTTTCAAAGAGGAAGGTTTGTAGATACGAAAAAAAGACAATGACAACCGTCTTTCCAAAAAGTATATATATTTGGAGCTTTGAATTTGAGCATTTTCGGGATAATGAAAAATGGAAAAAGTCGACACCTCCGGCAGATTAATTGTTAAAAACGTATATTGACCGCATTTTTTTTATTTTAATGACTTATTATTGTTCGCATTTACCGCAATCGACGCATAAACGGGTGTACACAGTTACGTAACGCAAAATGTCCCAATCCCCCCCACGTGACGGACCGTAACGCTTGGCCAGAACCCCCCCCCCCCCCCCCCCATTGCGTTGCGTAACGGGTGCTTTGTCGCCAATAATTGCGATTTTTTCCATAAACATAACTAATTATGAAAGGATAGAGTTTATACTCATTTTATGAAGTATATATTCATCTAGTTTTATACCAATGTTTATGACAAAACTTTAAAATTAACCGAGATATATGCCATCATTTGACGACAAAAAAAAATTCTCTTCATTGTCCTATCGATATCTTTATGAAAGGTTATCTGTAAATTAAAAGTCAATAATTTATCGATATCTATACAAATGTAGCTATCGTTATGCGTAGCCGTTTTTTTATTTTGATTTTTTTTACAAAATGCTGACAGTTTGGCCATTTTTTTCTATTTTCGAGGCCTTTTTTCTGTATTCAAGCAGTCTTCAAAAATAGTAATTATCAAATGTTAAAAACGCGGATACGTACAACCTTAGTTGTACGGATACGTACAACCTTAGTTGTACGCGGATACGTAAAACCGATTACAAAAATGTTTTTTTTTTCAAATTGAAAATCGTTTGATAAGTTTTTAAGTATTCGCTTGGACAAGGTCGAAAAAAATAGTTTCGAGAAAAACGCGTTCAAAGTTTTCGGTCCGTGTTTCTTGATATAAAGTTATGTTTTTTCTAGAATATTGATACTTACATTGAAATATCTAGTCGCGGGCGATATGATGGTTCTTCATCTTCATGATAGTTCACAAAATAATGAGAGCCTGTACTTTATGTATTGTAAATGATGCCACACCTGTAGGGACTGAGGGCACTAACCGGTTGCGCTACCTGTTCCACTAAAGTGACTATAACACCGTAATTTTTCGGATTTGTGAATAAAAATGTTGCCAAAATGTTTTGCAATACATGTACTTTCAAGAACTATAAAAAAAAATCCTTCACATTTTGTTTGGAGGATGTGGGAAAGCTACTGTGCAAGTTCTTGTGAACAGTGACTTTCCCCCTTAACTTACATTGCTCATAGGAAGCTGTGAGCTGTCCACGGTAAAATTGCACACGAGGTTCAAATTAAAAACTTGAACATGCAAGGAGTTTGCTATTTCTGGCAGTTTTAAAATCGTGACATAACGTAAACCTTGACCCCCCCCACGTACGTAGACCGTAACGCCTGGCCGACCGCCCAATTGCATTACGTAATTTGCGTACGACCCCTAAGTACATTCAGTGCTCGTCGGGCGCATATCCCTCTTGCATAACGGACACTTGCTTTTAGTTTTATGATCGGCATTCTAAGTACATAATTTACTATAGTAGCACAATATAAAAAATATCTATGAGCTTTCTCTTTCTTAACTCACTTACAGGTAGTAATAAAACACCAAAAAATTCACAAAAAAAATCATTTCACTTTCACCGCACTACTGCATAAACGGGGTTGATTCGATCCCAGGTCGAATCCGTATACAGTAGGAACGGGGGAACATTTAAGCGCCGCACTGCGGCCGAACAGATTACCCCATTTTGCGATACAGTCAGTTAAAAAATGGGGTCAAAATGACCCGACCGATGTCGAAGGGTTAAACTGTATTTTAATACTGCGATCTCAAACATTGCTACCCAACGTCGTTCTCAATATAAACCTTGTATCATAACTTTGTGTATACAAATGTATACAGCCTCTTAAATTTTGCGAAAGTTATAGCATAAAAATATAGCTTTTCGACAATTCTGTGTAAATTAAATCCTTTTAACGATTTTTTCAACATTGGCAAAATACGCACACGGATCGGGAGGCCATAAGTGCGAGAGAGATAGATGAATCTTAGATTCCCAGTGTTCTCCAAGAAAACGGATATTTCTAAGAAACGGAAGAGAATATCGTCCGCTCTATCGAAAGACGAATTACGTGTATCTCTACGTTCGCCCGAAGTGTAACCTGTCTAGGAGAAAACTTGGCCGTAAGGTCTTTACCGACCGACCGTGTCACACATGTCCTTAAAAACAAAGAAAAAAGTCACCGAAACAAACCTTCCTTTATGAGGACTGAAATTTAGACACTTGTGTCGCAATTTCGGTGTTCTTTAGATACGTAGAACGCGTATAAATTTGGAAAAATTACAACGAAAAAGCTGCCCACGGTTTCCAACGTTGGCTCTTACTGAACTTGGCGCCAGCTATTCTGCGTTTCGCTAGAAATTATGAATGAAAAATGCCTAGCCACGTTTAATTCTCAAGTTGTCTGGATGCGCTAAACTCAAAATAGAGTTATGAGCAATGTAGCAAAATGCCTAATGATGACAAGCGTAATGAAAAATTACGCTCGATGTAGCAACGATACGCAGGGTTCAAAACATGTATAACATATAACTATTGCATCGTGATGAAAGTCGTCCCACGATTTTTAGTTACATCCGTAGTCGTTATTGCACTACTCGTTTAATCGATCGATCTTCGGTGGCTAGAGTGACGTCACCAACCCTGATCTGCTTGTGAAAGCTACAAAACGTGCATAGCTTTTATCATTTTTAACCGTCCTTGTATCCATACCGTCCGGATATGATTTATCCCGAGTCGCTGTCTCTCGTTTTCTGAGTTACACGTGTCTTGTTTACAGATTTGCCTTTAGTGCAGTCATTTCTGAAGACCTTAAATCTCAAATCGTTTGGTATTTTTTTTTAATACGTGGTTCAACTTCCCAAAAGCCAATTTTTTACGAAGGTTTCCTCACTGCGCTTTGATGGCCAGTTTATGGGGCATTCCACACCAAATCGACCACTTTTAGACTCGACCACCTTCAATTCGGCTGAATTTTTAAAAATGTTATTGTACCCTATAAAAAAGCTTCTCCGGTTTTTTGGGGCTTTTTTTTGTCGTGATGTTTAAAAAAAATAGTTTCTCTCATAACTTTTGATGGTGACAAAAAACGTTTCCGAATTTACATGGCAATACGCGCGTATGTGAGATTTGGCCGAGTGGGATAATCTACCCCCTCCCGTTTACCAATTATTTTCTTCACGACTCACTCGAGCGATTTGTTCCTTCTTCTCCGTTGTGATTTTGCCCGAGTTGCACGTACTTTACGCGAACCTTAGCGAACTTACCTACTCGTATATTAATGTATTTCTTTCGATAAAATATATTTCATTGCAAAAGCAACACATATATAACCAACAGGTTATGGACACAGGTGCGTGAATAGTCTGTCGAAAGAAACGTTCGCGAGTAATAGTCCAGAAGTTCGTCGGATCGACAAGGCGTGGACGAGATGGCTCTTGCTAGCAATGTAAATTCGATGCGCATCGAACCTTTGTCGAAAGATAATTACGACACGTGGCGGATTCAGGTAGAAGCGTTGTTAATTAAAAACGTTACCTGGGGCTACGTCAGTGGGGAAGGAGTGAGACCATCGACAAGTACGGAAGAAGCGTCAACTGCGAGTGTGTGGGAAAACGGCGATAGGAAAGCGCGATCGGACTTGATATTATCAATCAGCCCGTCAGAACTGAAACAAGTGCAGAATTGTGTGACGGCGCGAGAAACGTGGCTGAAACTTGAGTCTGTGTATGCGTCAAAAGGCCCCGCGAAAAAGGCATCATTGTTAAAAAGATTTTCTCTACTGCGGATGCAGGAAGGTGAAGACATGCGTATGCACCTCGCAAGTTTTTTTGACGCGGTCGATAAACTCGGTGACATGAACGTGGACATTCATGAAGATCTTCTTGCAATATTGTTATTATACAGTCTTCCCGCGAGTTTCGAAAATTTTTGGTGTGCAATAGAGACACGCGATTCCTTGCCGACTGCCGAGACGTTGAAAAGTGAAATTCTAGAAGAATTCGACTCAAGACAACAGAGTAGCTCGTTTGAAATACAAGGTGCGATGGTCGCGAATCGTCGAGCCTCAAAGTTTGTCGGGACTTATAAGGAAAACATAAATAAGCCAGAGCGTTCCAGTAGCGAAAAATTTCGGTTTCGATGTTACAAGTGCCATACACAGGGACACAAAGCGGTTGACTGTAAAGTGAAGAAAAACGAGTCGAAACAGGCTACGAACGATGTTGACGAATGTTTCGTCGCGTTTAACAGTGTCGCGGACAATCGTACTGTACTTGACGAGAGACAAGCAGGTTTCCAAGTAAGTGTTAGTGGGGTCTAGTTGATCGAGTGGATTCGGCTTCGGTCCGGCCAATGAAGGGTATTCCAAAGTCAACAATGGAACTAGAGGATGTTTTTACGTTTCGGCCCTCGGTTATGGTCCTCTTCAGAAGTCTTTGTATTCTGTATATGTTGTGATAACATTTTTTTTACAATAATGTTTGACAAAGTTATATATATATGAGCGTTTGTGGTCATGATTCAGTTATATAGTTTTATGTCGTTTTGTATAACAATACTGTTAGTTGTGTTTGGGTTAAAATTATGTTAATATATTGAGTTATTTACTTTTATGTATTAGTGTTTGAGATGTGTGAAGTGTGCGAGAGAGGGTTATTCTATTGTGACATAATAAAAAGATAAAATGTGTGATTAAACTAACCTCGATATTGTTGATATTTTAAGTCTTTGCCCATATTAGGAAGGTTATTATGTAGAGCATTATTTATGTTTGTAAATAATGTTTGGTGAAAAACGTATCCAATCGATAAGGATTTTTCGTTTATCGGCGATTTTTTTCCTTGTCTGTAACGAATGATTAATTATAAAAGAGTTATATGTTTTATAAGTAATTTTTTTTTTTAAACAAAATCCCAGGACTGTGATAGTTACCTATTGAGAATTAGTTTTTAAGAATATGTTATCCTTTTTAAATGAGCAAAAACTCGAAATTTACAATATTTTTTTCCCTACATGTTGAGTTTTGTGGTCAACGAGGGTTCGAGAGATACTGAGAGGTGTGTAATTTTTTGAAGAATATTCGAGTCTCTGTACGGTGAATCGGGGGAGAGAGACGATTTAGGCAGTGCCGTGTCAAGGAAAATAAAATAGATGTGTCCGGTTAGGTATATTTAAGATTAGTGATAATGTCATTGAAAGTGAGTTTATCATGTTAGTGTATTCGTTAGTTTATAATGTCAATTATTTTAAAAAATTGTTATGGGAGGTGAATATTGTAAAATGTTTTAATAATTATATTATAGAATTGTAAATTGAGCTTAGTTTTTGGATGTCAGTTCTAAAATTTATAGCGTTGGGGAGTGTGCCTTAATTTGAATCATTTCTAAGATTAGTCTTTTTTTGAGCCAGTTCTCATTGTTTAGAATTTTTACGTTGTCGAATTGAGGTCGTTAGTGAGGTCTGTAGGGACTGGATACTAGACAGCGGATGTACAGCACACCTCTGTGGAGATCGATCAGAATTTGTCGAAATTCAAAAGGTAAACAATGGAAGGCTTAATTTAGCGAGCAAGAGTTCAACGAATGTCGAAGGACGCGGCACCATGAAGATTTCGACAACGAAAGAAAATCAAAAGAGGTCAGTTGAATTCCGAAATACCTTGTTTGTTCCCGATCTCAGGACAAACCTAGTTTCAGTTTCCAAGATTACCGACCGAGACTACGAAGTGAGATTCTGCCGAACAGGAGCCACAGTTATTGACAGAACATGTCGGATCGTTATGGAAGCAGTTCTCAAAGGTGATCTGTATTACATTCGTCCGGACTACGAACCAATAATTGTGACGGTAGAGAAAAAGTCCGAGATATGACTATGGCATGAGATTCGGTCATCTCAACGGAAGAGACCTAATAAGTATCATCCCGAGTCATATGAAAAAGGGGAAACCAGACGCAGAAGAACTGCAGAATTGTCGAATTTGCGCGAAAGGTAAAATGGCTGCAACTCCATTCGGAAAAGGGAACCCACCGTGCAAATAGTTGCTGAGGATTGTGCACTCTGATGTAGTTGGAACAATGAGAACCGTATCGATGAGTGGCGCCCGATATTTCGTCACATTCATTGACGATTGTACGAGATGGTGCCAAGTTTATTTCTTGAAAAATAAAAACAAAGTTTTCTAGGCCTTCAAGGCTTATAAGGCGTTCGTCGAGAATCAAACGGTTACCCGGATAAAATGCTTGCAGTCGGACAACGGAAAGGGGGCGTCCATTAATTACGTGAAGCGTTTAGGGGGGGAGGGGGTCGAGCGAAATCTCACCCAATCTCACGTGGGGGAGAGGGGGGCTTCGGCAAATATCACGTAATTTTAGTAGCTTTAGTAATTTTAGTAATCGCGTAATTTCTATCACGTAGGGAGAGTCTCCCTACTACTTTACATGGTGGAGTAAATGGTACTACAACCGCAGTTACTTCTACTACAATTTATTTTCCGGGAAGGTATGCATTTTGAAAAATCTGACGTGAGATTATGGGAGGGGGTCGAGCAAAATCTCACGACATCTCACCAGGGGGAGAGGGGGGGGTCGAAAAATCGCCAAAATCACCTGAGGTAATTAATGGATGCCCCCAAAGGAGTTCTGCAATTCGGAGTTCGACAGATCGCTGGAAGACGAGGTAATTGCTAGGAGACTGACAGTTGTCCATACGCCACAGCAAAATGGCGTAGCCAAACGGATGAATCGCACGATAGTTGAAATGGCAAGATGTATGATGTTACAGTCGGGAATGTCTCAGGGATTTTGGGCTGAGGCCGTAGCCACAGCTTGTCACGTGAGGAACTGTTGTCCAACGCAAAGCCTGGAAGGAAATATCCCATACGAGAGATGGACTGGCAAAACGCTAGATCCTAATCATCTTCAAACTTTCGATTTCAAAAGTATTCAAAAGTATTAATAAGGAAAAGTTTGCGCCCAGGTCAAAAGAAGGAACCTTTGTCGGATATCCACGAAAAACGAAGGGTTATCGTGTGTGGATTCCTCAAGAACGAAAAATTGTGGTTGCCCGAGATGTCAAATTTTTCGACAAATTCGAGGAGTGAGAAGAAAACCCAGTAGTCGAATTTGAGGAGGTAACGACGATTCCGACAACAAATCCGACGAGGACATCAATACAGCGGGAATCAGCGAAGAGCGACGTCGGCTTCCATTCTTTGACGTCGTTCTTCGCTGATTCCCGCTGTATTGATGTCCTCGTGGGATTTCTTGTCGGGCACGAGCGGGCACGAGCACAGAGTAGTCGGGCACGAGCACAGAGTAGTCGAACACGTGCCAGAGAGTCGGACACGAGCACAGAGTAGTCGAACTCAGAGAGGGCGAGGAAGGCCACGTCTGCAGAGGACAGGCGGACCGGGACGTCCGAGAAAAGTATATAGTTCCCTTATTGAGGACGAAGAACCCGAGATACCAATTGTGAACGAAGACGAAATTGACGATGATGTGTTCATCGAGTACGCAGGTGTTGCGGAAGCGTCAATGAACGAAGCGTTGGGAGGAGAGGATTGCGAGGAATGGGAAGAAACTATTCTCTCAGAGATCAGGAGCTTAGTCTAAAACGACACATGGACTATCGAAAAGGCAGACGGTTGCGAAAATATCGTCGGATGTCGTTATGTGCTCATGCACAAAAGTGATGCACAGGGATTTGACAGGAAGAAAGCGAGGCTAGTTGCCAAAGGGTATAGTCAACGCTTTGGGATAGATTACTGTTAAACGTTTGCTCCGGTGGCAAGATTAGGATCTCTTCGATTGATGGCTGCACTTTCGATTAAAAAGGGCATGAAGATTCACCAATTGGACATAACAACGGCGTATCTCAACGGCGAATTGGACGAATAAGTGTTCGCGGAGCCTCCGATGGTGCTGAAGAAGATGTTGAAACAGTTGATTCATCGAAAAAAAGAGGAAGCCGTTGTTAGAGCAAAGGCGAAATACATGCTGAAGGGCCTCGTAGCAGGAGGCGTTTGCTGTCTGAGAAAAGCGCTCTACGGATTAAAACAAGAAGGACGACAGTGGAATCTCAAATTGAGCAAAGAACTGAAAAATTTGGGACTGTCACAGTCGATCGGTGAACCGTGCATGTATTATGCTGTTCGAGAAGATGTTAATATGGTTGTATTATTTATGTTGATATTTTGATTGCTTCGCAGGATCAACAATGGATCGACGAGATAAAAGGGTCTCTAGCAAATATCTTTGAAGTTAAATATGTTGGGTTAGCGAAATATTGTCTAGGACTTGAGATCGAACAAACTGCGAGTGAAATCAGCTTGTCACAGCGACGGTGGATCGACAACATGCTGAGACGGTTCAACATGACAGAGTGTCGTGGTGTCTCGACGCCCATGGAAGTCGGCGCGAAATTGATTGACAAGTAAAGAACGACGGTCTAGAGAACGGTTCGAAAGAAGCCCAACAACCCTGGCCATATCGTGAGTTAATTGGGGCTCTTATGTATCTGGCCGTGGCGACAAGACCGGATATTGCGAATACTGTAACGAAATTAGCACAATTTTGTAATTCGCCGAGCGAAACCCATTTGAAATCGTCAGATAGAGTTCTTCGATATCTGCGTGGTACGAAAGAAGTTGCATTAATCTATCGTCCAACGGGAAGAAGAATTACCGGTTATTCAGATTCCGATTGGGGAGGATGTACCATAGATCGCCGATCATTCTCAGGTTATGTGTTTTTGTTGAGCGGAGCGGTTCTTTCATGGAAATCTCAAAAACAAAGGACTTTTGCGTTATCTCCAACCGAGGCAGAGTATGCGAGTCTCGCAGAAGCTGTGAAAGGGGCAATATATTTGCGAAGGCTGATGAGCGAAATATGCTTCGAGGAATTTGCGAATGTCGAGTTATTTGGGGACAATCAAGGAGCGTTGTGCCTTGCCACCAATCCCGTACGAAACATATTGATATATCATTTTGTTCGAAATGCGTTGATCGATAAGAGAATCAGTGTCTCGTATGTATCGACAAATGATATGATCGCGGATATTTTGACGAAGGCCTTGCCAAGTCAAAAACATGTTATATGTATGTCAAGAATGGGACTGCATGTACAGTGAAAGAGTGTGAGAACGCACGTATTGAGGACGCGTGTTGGTGAGAAAAAGCGTTTCCGAATTTACATGGCAATACGCGCGTATGTGAGATTTGGCCGAGTGGGATAATCTATCCCCTTCCGTTTACCAATTCTTTTGTTCATGACTCACTCGAGCGATTTGTCCCTTTTTCTCCGTTGTGATTTTGCCCGAGTTGCACGTACTTTACGCGAACCTTAGCGAACTTACCTACTCGTAAATTAATGTATTTCTTTCAATAAAATATATTTCATTCCAAAGCAACACATATGTAACCAAAAACTTTATTTTTTTAAATGCTCATAACTTCGTCAAAAATGGACCAAATAAGGTGTTTTTTTTTGTTTTTAAATCCCCTTTCGGAAATAAAAACAATAAAAATCAAATTTGTCGTCTCCAATATTTTCGTTTAGTTTGGAGTCAAAAAAAAAATTCGAACCGATTACCTATTCTGATTTTTTCCGAAAAACTCTTGAAAAAACATTGATGGATCTAAGGATTTTTGCCGCTGGTTCCATCGTGGGTAAATACTTCATTCTATTTATTTCGGAATTTTTTATTTTTTTCCCCGTTTTCGAACGATATTGAGAAATCATCCGATAATCAACAGCTCAACAAATTATCTATTTGAATAAATTGTCCTTTTTTGGCTGTTAACTGTGAGATAATTTCTCAATTTCTCTCTAAATCTGAAGAAAAAAAATCATAATTCTGAACCAAATAGCATGAAACAATTATCCACAATGGGACCGGCGGCAAAAATTCTTGAATCCATCATTTTTTGGGGATTTTTTCGGAAAAAAATCAACGTACGTAATCAGCTCGAATAAAAATATTTTTTGCTCCAACGGGGTAGAGATCTGGGGGTGAAAGGGAAGGGAGAAGATAGAGAGGATGCAGGCGCGGTACACCAATATTGCTATGGGACTAAGACGGAACACGCCAGACTACATATGGGAAATGGAAGCAGGGTACAGGAGAATAGAGATTGTCACGAAGAAGAGGGCGGCGGAGTATATGAGGAAGATAATGGGGATGGAAGAGGAACGCTGGCCCAAAAAATGTTTGATGGAGGAGGCCAGAAGGATGCAGAACGAAAACGCAGTCAAATGGAGGAAAGAGGTAGAAGAAGCCATGAATCAGGCGGGGGAGGGACAGGTCGACGAGACTATAAGGAGGGGACAGGTGGATGAATGGAGGATGAAGACAAGAAGGGCAGTGGAAAAAATGACAGATCAAGAAGTACAAAGGAACTGGGAGAAAATGAAGAGGTCAGGATACGGTGGAATGTATAAATATAGAAATATAGGCGAGGATGAGGTGTGGAAGCGTGGGGAAGGAAAAAGAGAAGGGTCTTGGAAAGACGAGATGCAGAGACTGCAGTACAGCAGACGGCACCTAGTGTCGGACACTCGTGCTATCACGGCAATGTCGCAGCGCGTTCGCGTAAAAAAAACCATAAAAGGGGTGCGAGGGAGCGTAGCGATACACACTCGCGGGACGCGATTTGCCACTGACGCGCGAGGCCAAAGTGGGAGCGATTGATTTCTGCGTTTGGCGGGAATACACTGCGTTGGGTAAGATCGAGGTGAGTGTTACTGCTATGTGTCTGTGTTTAAGTGTTTATGTCAATGGTTACGTCGTGTTCCATAAATATTCGAAGTTTTTGTTAAAGTTTTTCTTGGATTCCCAAGGGTTTTTGGTATAAAACGCGTAATTTTGGAAATTCTCTGTCCCCTGGTACCGGACACAAAGAGTGGTCCCCTAGCGCGGCACAGTAAACATGCTGTTTTTTTCTCGTAAGCATTTATACTTTCGATTATAACTGTTGTAAGTTGTTTTACAGGATAGAGGAACGCAGCGAAATCAAAATGGAAGAGAAGAAAAAGGAAGGACAATGGACCAAAAAAAGCACTCTACATGACAAAACATCGTTATTAAGCCGTGGACTAGCTTTGCCCCAGGTGTTGTGCATATTCTCCATAATTTGACGCCATTGCCAGATGCTGCAAAAAAACGATCAGTTGCTAGGAAGAGAAAAACCGAAAGAAGTTAAATTCTGACTTCATCACCGTGCAAAATTGTCGTAAAAAAAAAGAGAATAAAAAGAACGTTAAGGACAAACAGAAAGGAATTTGAAAGAAGTTTGAAACAGCGATAGAAGAAAATGGAAAAAAAACCAAAGGCGCAAAGGCCAAAGGTGGAGCTAAAGCGAAGAAAAAGCAACCGTAAACTCAAATATCGAATATAAAAGCGACTCGCGTAGGATGCCGGGAGGACCACGAAAAAACCTGGATGCAGTGTGCCAGCTGCCGTGGATAAGTTTATGAATAATTTGCAGACATCCCTAAAAGTTCGAAAACTTACATATGCGATTGATGCACAATGTTCTGAAGATGTTCGGCGCTGGGGGCTCGAAGTTAAGTCTGTTCGGTACTAGGTGCCACTTGCAGTGATGGCATTTTTTTGTACCAAAGTTTGAATAAAGTTTTTAATTTCATTTATGCAGAGGTTGCATTTTTTAAAATTTATTTTAGTTTTAAACTTTGTTGACGTGATTGTTTCAACAAAAAATTTACATTTCTCGAAGCAGTGTTTTTTTATTGTCCCAAAAGCTTAGGTGTCCGCCACTGGGGGACTTCCCCCTATGTGAGAAGGCAAAGACACAGATGGAGGACGAAGCGAGCGAAAAGTACGAGCGATGTCAGCAGGAGGGCGGGACAGAGACGGCATGGAGCAGGGCTCTGGAAGGGAAAGAAATAGTAAGAGATATGTGTGAGATAGTGAGACAATTAGAAAAAAATACCAAGAAAAACGAAGAGAGGGGAGGGAGGGAAAACTAGAAAGAAGGAAGAGGAAGTGGAAATCCGGAGTTGAGAAGCAGGTTAAACGAAAAGATGTAAATAACAGAGGAATAATTGCTAAAAGAATCATAATGTGATCATGTAATGTGGTAATGTAAATGTAACAAGGAGGAACAGACGGGACGTGTAAAAAACCTGCAAGGGTATACAAGTGAAATAAATCTTATGTATCGATTTTTTGTTTCAAAGTGAACAAAAAAATTGGAGACGATAATTTTTGTTTGATTGTATGAATTCCCGGAAGGTGTATTTAAAAAATAAAATTTTGCAAAAAAAAACATCATACGTCGTCCACGTTTTACGAAGTTATGAGCATTAAGAAAAGGAAAAAATCAAGTTTTGAGAGAAATTCATTTTTCGAAAACGAGTCCACAGCATATAATTAAATGAATTCAGCCGAATCGAAGGAAGTCGAGTCCGGAAGTGACCGATTTGGCATGGAGTGCCCTGTATATACCTTGTCCGCACTACACCTATAAATCCGGTGGATTACCGTAATGGTCAGGCATTCGGCTTTTTGTGGTTCATTCCAAGCCATCCTCCATTTATGTAGCAATCGCTTCATATTCAAAGTGATGAGCATTGTACTGTTACATCCTAGGGTACAGGGTGCAGGGGGTGTCTTCACTCGCTTATTCCTAATATCCTCATTTGCCGTCATAAGTTTATTATATGTATAAATCAAAGAATAAGACACGTTACAGGACAATAAGGAACATTGTGCGTACGTTCCGCACGCATATTCAATTAACAGCGATATATGCACTATAGCAGCACCTTCAACCATCGACTTTTCCTATCCTCTCGGCTTTCAACAAGAACATGTTCCTAGGCGCATACTCGACGCAGAGCTGTCGAACAAAAAATCAAACAGCAACTTGATTAACCGACTCCAAAAACCTTACGCCGGCCCATCTGCATGAGGACAATGAGGAGCTTGCATGCTACAAGGACCCTACTCCAAATAAAAATCAGGACGTGTAATTCGTTCGCATAAACAAGTATGGAAACTTCCTGATATGAGAAGTGACCACAGCCATAAGTTGACATGAGACAAACCATGCGCACGCTTAAGTCTCAGATATCGAACTCTATAGACGGAGAGAAGGCGGCCGAAACGGTCAGATAATTTTATTAGTCACCATATTGACGTTGCCTGAACTTGCCTTGTTCCAAAACTTTGAGCCTGGCAAGCCTTGCCCGAGGGGGAGGCGGAGAGGTATTACGTGGGAAAAATGTTTAATTTTTAGGTAATAGTATTAGTCATAAATGTTGTCACATATTGTTTATTAATGTTTCAAAAACATACAAAAAAAATTGCCAGATCGATCGCTTGGCGGAAAGTCGGTGTCAGAATCACTTATAACTAAATGAAATAAATTTATTTTCAGGTAATAGTATTAGTTCTGGGTTTTTTTTTCTCAGTACAAGAAGATTGATTACATAGACCGGTAAAAAATGCCAGACATAAAGAATGGGAAAAACACGTTTAAAGAAATTGTCGAAAGTACGGCTATATGCGCGAGAATCGGCTGAGGGGCATATTTCGAAGGCTGCGTGGAGGGGATAGCGTCCCGGTGAGTGCCTACGCCGTCTCTCGGCGCGTCGGCGGTTTTCGGATATTCCAGCCTTGCTCGTTGAAAAAGAAAAGCCGAATATTTGCGCACTAATTCGCAGCTATAAGGCCTTTTTCGTAAAGCGTCTATTGATCGAATGCAAAATATTATTCTACTAGCATTCCCTGCGGCTTCGCCCGCGATAAAAAATATTAAATATATTTTATAAAAATTAAAATTAGACAATTATATAAAAATAACAATTATGTGCCAATTTACCAAAATTTAGTAATAAAAAATTATGAAAGCTTAATTTTTTCATCAATCCACGAAAGTAGCTGTAACTTATTTTCTATTCGGAATTAGAACCCCCGCCACCGCACCTTCTCTTTGTTTTCGAATTATCTTCGAACTGGTAATTCGAGTTATTTATTTATCTGCATTTTTTTATCACCGGTGAATTTTGCAAGCTGGACATGCGTTGAAAAAATTGATTTTTTGTTGCATTTTCGTAAAAAATCATTTACCGAAATGTTATACAGCTTACGACCTAATCTGAATAACGAGCTCCATATTGTTCAAACATATTGTTATGATTAAAATGACAAAACTTCATGAAACAAAAATACGAATAATAATACTTTTTGTAAAATAATTTTTTGCAAAACGCTATTTGCGGAAACCACGATTGCGTTTGGACAATTTAATCAAAAAATTTAACTGAATTTTCGTTTCAGTGTATATTTTAAAAAATAGTCGTAGTCTTGTCAAAAGCCCTCCTCAAAGATTATAGATAATGGTGTCAAGATCGTCTACAACATATTCTACCTAAATTAGTCGTGAAGTTTGCGAGATAGAATGGTTATCGTGTTGAAAACCAAAATTTAAAAGTAGAATCATTTTCATGTTTAGGCACCTTTCAAATTTCGGTGACATTTTTTCTCATACTTGCAATATGTTATCGATGCCTGAAATTTTTTATAAATCTCTAATTTTATTTCTGTGAAAGATTCATTAAACTGGTTAATGAACCAGTTTAATGAATCTTTCACAGAAATGAAGCTCATGATTCAGATCAGGTTGTAGGCTGTATAAAAACCTACAATTGTAGGTTGTTATACAGCCTACAACCTACAATTGTAGGTTGTAGGCTGTAGGCTACAAACTACACCCTACAACCTTCTTACTCGAATTCGTAAACAAACAATTCCAGTGAATTGTTTGTTTACGAATATGCAAAAATTTAATATTATTATTTGCATATTTACGAATATGCAAAATTTTCATATTTACATATTTGCACATGTATTTTACGATTACATTATTTGCATATTTACGAATATGCAAAAATTCGTAAACAAAAATATGTTTGTTTACGAATATGCGTTTGTTTACTGGAATTCGTAAACAAACAATTCCAGTGAATTGTTTGTTTACGAATATGCACAAAAAAATCAATTTTATTCAACACATGTCCAGCTTTAAAAATTCACCGGTGATTGAAAAATGCAGATGAATAAATAACACGAATTAGCAATTTGAAGCTACTTCGAAAACAGAGAGATTAAGCGGTGGCCGGGGTTCGAATTCCGAATAGAAAAGAAGTTACAGCTACTTTCGTGAATTGATTATAAAAAATTAATCTGTCGTAATTTTTAATTACTAAATTTTGGTAAACTAGTACATTATTGTTATTAATATTCCAGTTGCATTACCAACGATATTTCTTACCGCGGGTGAAGCCGCAGGGACAGCTAGTGAATAATATTTTGCATTCGATCAATAGACGCTCTACGAAAAAGGCCTCACAGCTGCAAATTAGTCCGCAATAGTTCGGCTTTTCATTTTCACGGAGCCAATTTTCACCAAGGATGAAATATCCGAAAACAGCCGACGCGCTGAGAGACTGTATAGACACTTACCGGGATGCGGTCTCCTCCACGCAGCCTTCGCAAGGTCCCTCAGCCGGTTCTCGTGCAAATAGTCACGCTTTCAACAATTTTTTTAGACGTGTTTCCCCCAGAGGCGCAGCCGGGACTTGCTTCAGGGGGGGGGGGGGGGGGGGGGCAAAAGTAAGGAAAGTCGGTATGAAAAACTTATTAAATGATTTTCCATCACTTATCAAATATTTGTTAATAACATATTAAAACTGTAATCTACTGCCGTACCTACAAAATGTCCGCAGGCATTTCGCTCATCTGCTTATTTCCCTATCCTAGCGTAGCAGGTTTAGCTCACTTCGTTCACGGTTAAAATTTACACTTTAGCAACCCTATTTTCGACCTAAACAAGTCTACGCAGTAAGTAACTACCTAATGCGAAAAAGTTAATACACTGAGAGACATGTATTGTGTTGTCAACCATATTTTAACTATATTTTATATTTCCCTGAGAGGACAATAATATTTCATAGCGCTAGTTACTGCTAAAAGTATATCATCAATATCACAATATCATCAAGTAGTACGATGATATTGTAGCAGTTGCATGCATTATGCACATATCCTAACCGCAACCACCAATCTTACAAACATACCTGAAACAGGCCTGAAACATATATACATTGATTAAAAATGTTGCCTGTGATTGCTGCGACGATGTCTACAGTGATTTGTACGATATTATAAGATATGACCTGCTATCTGCGTATGTGGTGTATCATTCAAGTGTTGATTCAAAGCATCAATGCCCTCCTACGAAAGGCATAGAATATTTCATAAATCCAAAATAGAATAAAAACGCCACTGCGAGTTCTACCACGATGATTTTTTATTATCATTCGTCCTTCTTTAACCTCCTATACTTCCGAATAGCTGTTACCTCCGATTTAAATGAAATTATGTACAGATATTGGTTTTATAATATAAGCCACTGTTTAAATGGATTTTTGGTGCAGCGCTATAGTGTTGTACCATATAATAGTGAGTTTGTGCCATATTATATGATACGACCTGCTAAATGCATAGTGTGTCCTATGTGTTTCCTACAAGAACAGAAGGTGAACTACAAGAAGAAGTATTAAACTGGTATCCCATTTTTGCAATGGAATAAACATACTATGTAACAGTTTTTGAGACACGCGTAAGCTTAAAATGACCAACCTGCGGTTGCTCGACCTGCAAATGATTTACGTCTTCGCTATAAGCAGACTTTACCATAATTTTTTTCGAATAGTTACTTTTCATAAGGTCTTCAAAAGAATTATACTCGGCAAACGTTCATGTTAACCATATAAATTGCACAAACTTGAAACGAATAGTAGAAGTCTGACTGAACAAAATCTAACGTACAATAATACAACGTTAGTATTTGTGCACCGATTTTGTGATAGCACTGAATTAACCATATCTATATTGTCAACTTGACCATGTAGATATGGTTGATTCAGTGCTATTCTACTAGTTTAATTATTTTTATTTTTTATTTTAATAAGATTCGTTTATTTATATAATATATTTATTTGTTATTTTAATAAGATATTTAAACCATTTATTTATACCAGCAGAACTATTATGAAACCGGCGTGACCATGTCAAGCATTTTACAATAGTGAATAATGATGTCGGGAATAATAGATGGTCTAACACGCCACCCAAAACACATGTTTAGATATACTTTTCTTTTATAGTCGTGTTAATCATATTATGATTGCGATGTCAACAAACTATAACGAATTTTATTATCGCCTCTTTTACAATGGGCATTTGTTGTAAATACCATGGACTTTTCTCTCAGCATACTCGTAGGGTTACATCGACCATTTATTGTACAAATCTTTCTAAGTAATCTAAGCACAATAAAAACGTATGTTTTTATTGAGTTTAGAAACTTTTTTAGCACAAAAGGTATGTACTTAATAATAGGTACATACCTTTTGTGCTAAAAAGTTTCTAATGTCCATTTCAGATAGCCAATTCAAATTATGTTCATATATTTAGAACATATCACTAGTATCAGTAAACCTTCTTAGCGAGTTAGCGCCAACAAATAACGAAAGAATGAAAATCAAATTTCGGTCATCGGAGCAGTACTGTCTTGTTTTGTTCTATCTTCTTCTTGACAAAGACGGTTAGTCTGCTAGGTCCCGAAATCGAATTGTTTTCCTTCGCTGCCGCTGCCTGGTTCCAGCACTGTCGGACTTGGGATCGACCCGACGCTCTGTGGCTGTTTCTCGAAGTTGTGGCGAAGCAGCCGCTACTGCTTCGAGAAAAAGCCGCAGCATCGGGAACGTCGTGAAAAATATAAAACTGTATTTGATGTGCGGTGCGCGCCAATTTTTAATTGGGAATATTGAAATTTTGTCACTTTTGTTGTATATATTTAGCTTGACTCGCTTGGGGGGGGGGGGGGGGGGGGTGCCTCACCGTGGCTACGCCCATAGTTCCCCCCATTCCTTTTGTCTGGAAATTTTTTACCGGTCTACGAAATTAATCTTCTCGTACCGAAAGAAAGCCAGAACTAATACTGTTACCTGAAAATTAATTTATTTGAATTAGTTATAATTGATTCGGCAATCACTTTTCACCACGCGATAGAACTGGCAATTTTTCATATGTTCTTGAAAAAGTAATAAACAATGTGACGAAATTTATGACGAATACTATTGACTACAAATTAAAAAATGTCCCCACCTCGTATCACCTGCCTCCCGGCAAGACTTAGCAGACTAAGTTTCGGTATAAGGGCCCTTCAGGCAACCATCAGTCTCAATATGGTGACTAATAAAATTACCTGACTTTTTTGGTCGCAGCTCTTAGACTACTATATCCCATGCGCTTTGTCGCCAAAACACGGGACAAAGTCCTGTGTACCTTCAATGTTCCGTACAAAGAATAATCAAAACCGATGCCCTGTGTACCTTCAATGCTCCGTACAAAGAATAATCAGAACCGATGTCCTGAAATAAGGCCACGCACGTGACTAACGAATCTCTAAACGATTCGCACACCATACCACGACCAATCACGCTAATCCACCGACATCTTTACGGCCAACGGACCAATCCCTGAAGAATTGCATCACCAAAACCGCACTCTCCCTACGATTTCTTCTCCCACCATTGAACCCCTACTAATTTTTATATCAGGAAAGAGTTCCATCCTGAAGTCCGTCTCCCAACAACATCCATCGAATTCAGAGCTCAGTCTCCCATCAACTATCCGATCTACGTACGAGCAATCTTATCGCAAGTTTTTCTTCCGAATTCGTTAGATGTATAACTTCGACCCACAGTCCGCGTAGAAAAGTCAAATCCATTTCTCGCGCCCTAAGATCGTATAAAACCTCAAGTAGCTCTCGTCGTACATATATAAATCTCCGCGCTGACCGGAAATCTTGTGCGCGTGTCACCGACCTACTCGAACAGCGAGCGCATCTGGCCACGAGCCAAGGGCCTTGAGGGGGGGAGTCTAGTCCAGCCAATAAAAAAACATCGACTTTTTTTGTTTGCCTAAAATTTTTCCTATACATGTGGTTAATACATTTCCAAAGTTATAGCATCAAATTCGACTTTGAAATATAGTTGGAAGCGGTGCGCGCCAAGCAGGTAGAACGGAGAACGGAGCGGCCCGGTCAGCGCTGAAGCGTCTTGGGCGGGGCAGATGCGCTACAACTGCCCTCGTACTATATTGTATTGTATTGTATGGGATTCGAGGAGTCTGAACCCTGTTGCAAAGGTCCGATAGGATCCCGTAGGCAACGATAAAAATCCGATACATTGCTGTTTGGTCTATTGGCAGCACAGATAGCGGATTCTCGTAATTTATCTGGACTCATTGGAATCTTCGCATATACGGTTTCTATTTAAACAAACCGATATGGAATGTATCAGATTCTATTGTTTTTATGAGCAAGATGGAATCTATAGGGAATTACGTATGTGCGATCTACTGGGTCAAAACTGCATTCTACACTAATTGACAAGTTGCGTGCATTTATCAGCAGCTACGGATTTGATTTAAATATTTTTCTAATTTTATTTCCACAAGTTATATATTTACAAGTGTCAAATGGACTTGACCGTTTGGAAGCGAATGTGGATAAAAACGGAAAAGTCCAAGATTTTTTGCTATCAGATCTCGAATGCAAAAACTGATATGTATCAAACTGTACTTATTTCGCCTTATGAAAAATGGCAGATATATTAGGACCAAGTTTTGTATGGGATAAAATTTGTGATTCCATGGACAAAAACGCATCATTTTCCGATAAAAATGTACGTTTTCAATATGAATGAATTAGATACTTCAGATGAGTCACATCGTCAGCAGTAATTGGTATTGACTGATTAACATTTAATGGGGATATACAGATTCATCGATCTTATTGCTAAATATGGGTTTAACCTGTATATGTCTTAATCAGAGTTTCCAAACTTATCCAGGGTGAAGAGAGAATATTTTAGATAGGGCTCTATATGGATTATCTAATGCAACACTGACCTTTAAGTCTATGTTGATGCAGATTACAATGTATCTGCGCATCTCGGCATTTATTCGTACAGTCAAAGATTCGGCTTAATAATGAAGCTCGGGGGTTCATATGAAAATACGAAATACGGTCTATGTATGGATATGCAATAAAAAATGGCATCTGCATCTATGGTAATGTATACGTAAGTACAAAACTAGTCTATTTGCGCATATATGTATTTATTTGTATTGTAAACGATTCAGCCTCAGAATCGGGTCTGCTTTACGTGAAATAGACTCTTTGTTACACAAAACACAGAAAGTGTTTATGGTTTTCTTTATTTTGTTTACATTTTTTGCATTTTGAAAAATGTTAGTAAAAATAGAAATAGATGGCAGTTCACGATTCGTCTCCACACAAGTCCGCCGACTCAACTGAAGGGTAACGAACGTTGCAAAAGCTGCAACTCTGAACTCGAAATCAACGACAGAAATATAATGGACCTCGCCAGTTTTTGCACGGACTCGATTGAATTGCCGAACTGGTTGAAGACCACAAAACCATGAACAGGTAGGGTAGGAAAATTCGGTCCAATTTCAAAATGACCAAGCGTTTGGTTTTTGGAACACTGTGAGTGAGAGAGATACTTGCATCACAATGCAAACATTCTCGCGGTCATAACATCCTACTTCTATCTGACTATAGGGGACTCGTATTATCACAAAACATCAACAGTTCGAGACGGAACAAGTTTTGAGGATAAGTGCTACGTAGAGAATTGGCTTATATCTATCTGAAAGAGTAGGAATATGATCTTTCAAAGGGTAGACCATAATTTATATATTTACCTGAATATTATCCAGAGTGAGCCACATAATATTGTCGTCTATATTCTCTTCAATGTTAGCGCTAACAGTTGCATAATACTGCATGCACTCGAGTGAACCGACCCAAGTTGTCTTCGAAACGGGAGTTCTCTCGCGCCATACCGGCCGGTGAACTCGCTGCAAAATTTCTGCTTTCGCCGCCGAAAGAATTACGTATCCACGTGTTTCTATGCCTTTCAGAAGTACTTGGCTGTTGACCAAAACAACTGATGAAGGGTAAAAAAATGGAATTTATAGACCCTGACGGAGCAAATGAACGATCAGTCGTTTCTTCAAATTGTTGTACTTACTTAACCAATTTTTATGAAGGACGTCATCCTGATGGCAAGCAACGAGACCCCGCAACTGCTGACCCCGAGTCTGAACCGAGAGATCATCACTGAAAGCGACAGGTTTGTTCGCCGCTTCGGCGATCAATCTTTGCAACATATCAGCTGCTGCACCCTGATGCGTCAAAGTTTTTGTCGTTATCGACTGTGCAACCTGAGTCGTAGCGGACGAATTGCCCGGTGCAGCCTCGACAGGCCTCGTTCGATTTTTCTGCGGTGTAACGCTGTTCTCTCGGTGGAAACCTTTCAGTGCAGCGGTCGAAAGATTCTTCTTGAGCTGCTGAGTCTTGATAAACGAATCGAAGAGCGCGAACGCCACATCTCTGTTCGTTTTCGTCCAAGCACCCTTCAGATCGTGAACTACCAAACGATGCGTCGCCGTGTCACCACTAACCCCGGTGACGAGGGCCTCGCGACCATAACTCACGCGCGACACACTAAGACAGTAACATTTCTCGACGGGTTGTCGCAACGAGGCACTCTCCTCTTCCTCCTGAAGAGCGCTTTTTAGCCATATCTCGGCGTCACTGAGCTCGCAATTCATATAAACAACTGACCATTCCGCACGCGGTCGATGTATGAGACCATCGTCAATGGGATGTAGCGATAGATTATGTTCAGAGCTGCAAACGACGCGTCCACCCGTGACCTCGAATCCGCGCTGCATCGCAAAAGACATCCAGTAGCTCACGTGAAACCGATGGAAAGCGAGTGTGAGACGTACTTTGCGATAATGTCTGCTGAGCTGTTTTTTGCGCGGTCGTTCGTTCCTGAATAGGGGGCCCTTACGCGTTGGTCGTGTCGCTCCGGAAAGAATAAATTTGAGATTCTCGAACCACCTGAGTGTGCTACCGTACAAAACGGCGGTTGGCGCACTCGTTACGTTGGGCGAACCTGTCTCAATAGGTTTCGTCTCGAGCGAGAGACTAACGTTGAGATTTTGCGATCTAAACGCACGAAACGAATCGTGCTCCTGATTGCTCGAATACTCGGGCAAACGATCCGGAGCGCACGGTATCGCTGCGTGATGATCACGAGGATCTCCCAGGCAGACCCAAGCCAGTTTCAGTGACAATCTGACATTTGGCAAGTGCAACAAACGACAGTCGTCGTATTTACTCGCCGTTCTAACGTACACGTCAAGATCACCCTTGATTATTATTCTCCCGAGAGTCCAGTCGAGCTCGAGACTCGACCACGTGACTTCCATCTCTTCGGTAGTATTGTAAGGATCCAGAGAGGCGTGAAATAGCACCGTCAACTGTTTAACGCACAATGTCAATCTGCCGTGGAGAGCCAGTCTCATTTTGTCCCAGAACGGTAAAGGCGGACTCGGATCGCGAGACGGGTGTAGTATCTTTTCGAAGCTGAGATTGCACTGCGCTATGACGGGCTCCCAGCATGGCCCGAAGGCATAACGGAATTTGTCAATGTCCCAATTGAGATCGTGATAATATTTGAGCGAGGTCATGCCCCGCTCAACAACGATATCGTCCCACGGATATCCTACCTCAATTCTTACAGTCCGGCGAGCACGCGAATGAGCCAGTGCTTCAGCACCGGCTAAACGACCCCATATACTCAGAGCCTCGACCAGCAGAAGAGGTTGTGGAAAATCGCGCAATTGTAACTTCCATTCGGCGCATTTGACGGATATTCCACGTACCCAAAGAGTACTGAACTCAAGATCGTCCTCGGGCCATGGCGTTTCACTGTCCATCTCGACAAGAGCCTTCGTCGCTCTTTCGGTGCCGTGTATCGTCGGATCGGCAAGCGCGATTATCTCCAGATCCTGCATTGTCCAAGCAAAAAGACGGGTCCGACCGGGACCTGCTCGTTGCATTTGTCTCCATCGTTGAACATAAATCTCCGCATTTTTTTTGTTTAAGCTTGCGTAAAGCTCCTCTACCTTGCCCTGTGGCAGAAGCAAATGTGCGCGACAAAGTTCTTGTACCTTGGCGTCCAGCATTGCTTGACGCTTCAACGATTCCTTGTACTCATCCTCGAGAAGTTCGTAGTTATCGCGCAAACGTACCTCGAAAGGATCGTCGCTCACTTCGAAGATCCATTCTTTTATCTGAAAAAAAAAGAAAGAAAAAAAACAGTCGCTAAAAAACTTTGTCTTATTAAAAATCTGTAAGGTGAAGTGCCATTAAGGAGCCTGCACAGTCTTGAAGTTTGGAACACACGATTTCTTTTTATTGCATATTTTAGGCTAGGCTTAGCTATTATTCGCAACAAACATTTTGCGAAAATTCCAAAAGTTGACTAAATTATGACGATTTTTGTGGAGAGCGAGATCGCTCAGCACTGCACTACAGTGAACCGCCCCGCTGCGATGCGGGGTACGGTTATAACCGTTCTTCGCGGGCGGTCACTTTGGAACTATAACTCCATTAATAACAGACTTTGCAAAAAAAAAAAAATTACTCACTCTCTTTTTGTTTTAAATTCATGAAGTAACATTTCTCATGCGCTACTTTTTGCTCGAAAATGCATCGTTTCGCCACAATTGTCATTTAAACAATTACCATGTTTATAAAAAAAATCTTTTTAAAACGTTCATGAGAAAATAACTTACATATTCGTATTCCCCATACCGAAAAACATCAAAAAAATAACAATGGGATTAAACAGACAGCTACATTTATACGGAAATGTACATGGGAAATGTAGATTTTGCAATCCTTTTTTCTTTTGAGCTTTTCTCGAAACTGTTTTATGCAACGGTGTAAGCCGTATATCAAAGTCTATTCACCCGAATTGTTTTTTCGGTCAAAAATTGGATGATTTCTTACAGAATACCACTGTGATAATTTTGAAAATATAAAAATAGTATTCGGCCATACGAAAGTTTTATTATCATACTAAAGGTACATTTTTGTTATGTTTCATTTTAGATTACCCTAGTTGTCAGAGCCACCTACACCGATTGGCCTCACTACAACGACGGCATTTCGTTTAAAAGATAATAACTTCATTGTTTATTAATATTTGTCAATAAGTAACAAACTCTATAAGATAAGTAAGATCCCGTCCTCGTCACCCCGATCCTCTCAGCAAAAAATATTGAAAAACAACCTTTTTTTTAGACCCCAAGCTTATGCAAACCCTTTAAAAGGTACGAACCAGTGTGCTTGCTTTTTTAACGTAGTACTAATATTTGGACAACCGTTTCAACTACTCGTCGTATGAGGTTTTCCATATCATATTTATTTTTCAGCTTGGCACGCGCTCTAATATTTGTGGATAATTTCACGATGCCATACCTTTATAACGAGATCACTGGGCAGCACCCGTTCGACCCTCGGTACACCGGAAGAGTGAATTTCCATCAACCATTTTTTAATACTAAAAAGTTCGTTTTGTATGGCTTCGGTAAATTGATGCTCGTACGGAAAACAAGCCTTTGCCGATTCGATATTGCACCCCCATGTGTCGTTCCAGTCAAGCTCGAAACCCTCGTTGTTTTGCCTCTCGACTCTAACCTCTTGGCTGTCCCGCAGCCGTACCAGCTCAAAGCCCTCAATTGTTATTATTTCCGTCATGTCGAGAATCATTCGTAAAAAGTTAAGCGTCCATTCACCGTTCGAACAGTGCAATTGATCTGACGAAAGTTCGAGGTAATGCCGCGACGAGATGTCTATTGTAAGTGCTATACCACCCGTTGCCAAAAGATTGAGGGATCGTTTCGTTCTCGATGCTTTCGTTTCGGTAGCCTGAACACTCCCAAAACTCGAACGAAAGTCCGAAGATTCGCGCCAAAGGTGCAACAACCGAAGATGAAGATTCGGACTCCAGGTTATGCTCGTGCCGTCGAGACTCACGTTTATTACTTCCGCCGTTATGGCACCTTTGCATTTTCTAATTGCAAGAAAAGGTTGTTTCAGCGAATGCGCGTGCTCGCAAATTATTGGCTCATTCTTGGTCAACGTTATAGCGCATACACCCTCGGAAACACCAACGAATCGTTTCGAGCTATGCTCCAGTGTCGCAGAGTCCACTCTTAACATCATGGACACTGAAAAACCATCGTGAAAAATAAAAACCATAATTTCACTAAATAAATAAAATTATGAGGAGTTCGGAGAGCAAAACTCACATTCATTCTCGCCTATAAAGAACATATTGCAATTGGAAACTCTGAGGTTCAACTGAAGAGCGTCTACGTTCCGTTTCTTTTTGGTCATTTCTCCCGATGGTACTACTTGTTTGTGCTCGTTGTAGTAGCTGCAAATTATTCATTTCTCGTTCCAAGCCTATATTGTATTTGTTCAATTGCGACGTATTGCTTTAATCGTAACGAAGGAATACTGCCAATTTCTTACTTGAAGCCTTGCTGCAGAAACCTTGCAAACTCCAAGCTCCACTCAGTTCTCAAGACATCGAGAACAATTCCCACTGCGTTAGGGCCAGTTGTCGCTACGAGAACACCGATGGAGAGAGGATTTCCCCAATGATGAGCAGCCTCGGGAATACCCGGTTCCGCATCACTAAGAGCACATCGCAACGAACCAACCATTATTTTCGTGTTCCACTGGTGTTTCACGGCCGAATTATCTGCAAACAAATCCAGTGTCACTGACCTTCGCGAAAAGCCAAAATCTCCTCTTCAATTACCTTCCAAAAGGGAAAATTGAGTTATTTTCATCCAATATCCTTTCTCTTGCAACTTGACACTTCTAAGCACTATCGAAATTATACTGGGCAACTTTTTTTTAATAAGGCAAAACCCAGAATTCATGTATAACTTCCTCGCAATTTGTTAAACTTACATAAAGAGAACTTACAAGGAACATCACTTAAGTGTCCGCCATCGATTTTGTTGAAACTCATATACATGATAAAGCATTGGAAACTATTAGTCAAACGTATTTTTTTTTCTTATCTTCGGAAAAACGGTTTTAAAGAGGGAAACCACCCCTCAAAGAAGGCGAGTCGCGGGGTGGTTTTGAAGTTTCACCCACAAACAGTCCACCGATCTGAATAAAACAAAAACCAAAATTCTTCTAATGTAAAGCGAGGAAAAATCCACTATAGTATAATTGAAAAAAAGTGAAATTAAAGGGTGGTCTATAGAATAATTGAAAAAAAAAAGTGAAATCAAGGTCGTTCCCCCTCCCTTAAAAACGTTTTTCCGCAGATTAAAGAAAAGGCGTCTTATAGTTTTCAATGCTTTATCATAATATGAGTTTCAACAAAATCGGAGGCGGACACTCAAGCGATGTTCCTTGTTAGTTGCAATTCGGTCCTTTTGTCCAACTTTCTAGCAATGCACTTAGCGCTTCAAATTTGAAGCTTATTGATTTAATGTGAAAATGTAATTCTTCAGACATTTCATGCTACGAATAAATCCCGATAGATTGACCTAATCGTTTTTCACTTATTACTAACTCCTAGATCTGTACCTGCGAGTCTGTCAAGAGAAAGGCGAACATGAGCAACGCTGCAACAAGCATCCGGAACATCGGGAAGCCTGACGATTAGCGACCCATCGTGCAATTCCGTCGTAGCTTGAATCTCGGGCCACGGAAATTTAGCTGTAGAGGCAATGTGGACGTCAGGCGTCGGAATATCTTGCGCAGCATTTGAAATTATCGTTTCCCAATCACGGGGATCGTAGGTCATGTAGAGACTGTTCAGTTGGCCCTCAACGCGTATAACGTCGACCTTCATCTGAACAGACGCACATTGTAAATATGCCGCTGTTGGTTCCGAAAAACGTGCACAATTATGTAGAATTTATCGTACACTCGATTCGACAGACAAGGATCTCAGAGATAAAACAGGATGTTTGCCACGGACGGTAAGCCCTTCTAGATTAACAGCTAGATGAACGTGAGGTCCTTCGGGCTGAAACGTAGCGTCGATCTCGAGATTCTTCATCATGCTTTCGAGCCCGACGATCGTTCCTTCCTCCCGTCCGGCTATTACTGACGAACTGCCCATCTTCAATGTAAGTTTCTGAAAGGATATTGGCAAATAGAATCATCCTCGAAGGCTTTAGTTTCTGTCGTTTAGAGACTGTTGTCAGCGATCGATGCAAAACCGAGTGGACGGCAAAATGGGGAAGAACGTTAATACGCGGTGGGAGTCTTACCTTAGGCAAAATCGGGGCTAACCTAGCCAATAAATCACCGGTTCGTGGGCTCGGCGGTGCAGGATCGTAACGCTGTACTGTTCCGGGTTTGAACGATTTTCTGTCCCTGAGGAACTGAAGGAGACCAGCTCCTCCAGAACCGTCTGTCTGTGTCACTCCGATATACAATTTCTATAAATCAAAGCCCGGCTTTTGATTCTTCCGGCTAAATACCGTTTTAAGGGACAGAAGATCCGCTTTACCCTATCTTTCAATTCTTACGAGTGCAACATCAATCCCGTCGCCTACTGCATTCGAATATTTTTGAGAAACTCGTATCTCGTATCTCGGTAAGGGATTAAAATGTAAAGGAAAACAAAGGTTTCAGCGATTGTGTAAAATACCGGGCGCTGGTCTACCTCCACTGTAAGCTCGCCCTGTGCCTTTAGAGTTGCTTCAATCGTCCCCGCGAAGCTCAATTGCGAAAGACATGCATCAGACGCGTGTCGCAATAATTTCATCGCACCTCCCGTCACTGCCGCAGACGCCAGAAGTGTTCGAGCTCCGTGAACGACACTGCCATCGAGACTAAGACTCTCCGCACTTCCATTGGCTAACCAGCCATTACCCAAAGCCAAAAGACTCAAATTCTCCACGTGTACAGCCATAAACTGTCAACATTTAAAAAAATATAATTACCGAGGATTATTTAGCCCGGACATTAATGTAGCGAGCAAGGGATAATTCTTACTCGCGCCTTATCCGCAATTAAAAATTTCGATGTAGCTATTTTCAATAAAACATCCATATTTCGTTAAAAACCAAAGTTTAGGTGGATGTAACCTTGATGGGTGTAGTGCCTAAAACTTAGTTAAATGTAGTGCATAAAAATGTTAACTCTAATCCCAAACGAGTTTAATTTTAAGCAATCCAAAAATATCGCGATTTGTGGTTTTCGCCAAATTCTCAAAGCATTTGTCATAACATTTCAAAAATATGCTCTGAAAATTTCAAGTAGGTCCGTACAAAATTGCGTGAATTGTGGGCTTTAATGGGTAGATTCCGCGCACCGGCGAACTTTCAACGCGTTTTGTTCAAAATGACTTTTTCAAAATCAGTGACCATGATATCTTAATAATCATTTGACGGTTCGACTTCAAATTTTACAAGCTTCTTTTACATGTCAAAAAGCAGTGCTTGAACGAAGGTTTTCTTCCGATGCATATGCATTTGTTTTGACAACGAAAATAGAGCGTATCTTTCACCGAAAATCGATTTCGACTTTCACTTTGGGCTGTGGCCATTTTTTTTCAAAAATGAATATTTTTCATCAAATCCTTCGTCCAAATACTAGATAATATCATTGGAAAACTAAATGCGTTTGATTCTATTATTTCGGATGATTTCTTTCCGAGCAGCACTGGTCACCGCGAAGGACGTTTCTCAAACGGCGGTCTACAAAAACCATTGTATCTACCACATTTATAAATATACTTCAATACAAGCATTTCAAAAGGTCCTTAAAACTAGACTTTTCAGTGTACAAATGGAAACAAAATTTGCAAACCTGCACACGTTTTGTCCGCAAAAAAAATCACGAAAAAACCTCTTTTTGCCGGCCACGAGCTAGGTGTAACCCGTTAAGGGGCTATACCAGTGTGACACTTAAAAAAAATCGATTTTTTTTTTGCCTTTCTCGACAGTTTATTCTTTCAAGAATATCCTGTAAAAGTTTCAAGGCCGTATCTCTATCATCTTATCTTGAAACGCGTTTTTCTCGAAATGAGTTTTGTCAAATTTGCTGATATTGTAACTCAAAGAGAAATTATCCGATTGACTTGAAATTTGAACTGAGTACTCTTGAATATATTTACTCTACAATGACGTGGAATATTTTTGATTGGATGAAAATGGACGGTTTGGCATTGAAAAAAATGACCATTTTATAGGCAAGAAAGCATACTTTTTTTCATAAGTACGCCATTTTGTTAGATTTTGGTACTTTTCGAAAATCCTAGTCATTGTACAAGAAATACCTTCCGGGTTTAAGGACATTTTTCCCTTTTGCGGTTTCAGCTACTCAGTCGGCCGGAATCATGTCAGCGATGGAGGAACTTTTTTTTTGGCGCTTCCGAAGGCAGCGCACAAGTCGCTTGGATCACAATATTTTTCTATGAAAAAATTATGTAATACAGGTCAAATATAGCCAAATATATTTCTAATTTTCCGAAACATTTAATTGAGTACTATTATTCCAAAAAATTCCCGAAAACCACCCAAATTTTCAGCGTTCACACTGGTATAGCCCCTTAATCAATTTTATTTGCAAGTTCGTATCCTCGAACGTATTGTACCAAATGAGATGGCAAAAGATAAACGTCCTAATTATGTTAAGTAGCATTTTCAGTCAGCATGATTAAAAAAAATATATACTTAATGGAAAACAAATTACGCTGAATCTCGAATTATTGTTTCCGAAAGAAATTGTTCCAAGGATACAACAAGTGATTTATTGACACAGGACGGCCTCGATTTTTCCAATGTAATAAAATAATTCATATATAGTAAATCATCAATGACATTCATTCGCATCTTAAATCTTTAACAAGTGTGATTGAGCTACCATTTTTTAAATTAATACTCGTCTTATTCTTCTAGCCTATGATAAATAGTCTACCGATTATTCTACTGCTTCAATAATAAAGCTATTGTATGTTGCAAAGTTACTGTCCGTTATCATTAAATTAGTATGAATATGCATAGATGATATGACGATTTTTAATTACATTGAGAAGAAGGAAATGTACATTTCGAGGCGTACTTGTTTTGTTGCTGAAAATGATATTTTCATACTTTATTGTTGTGAGGTTTAATATAACAAATATGCGATTTCGGTAGCATCGAAATGTCGATAATTATTTGATAAAAATTTGTCTGAAAGTTTTTGTTAAACAATTTTCCGGATCTTCTCTAACATGCACGTATAGCAAAAAACACATGCGCGGTCACACAAAAACAACACCATGCTAATCTTTTCATATGAATACTTTTCAAACTATGCGTTGTGTGAAAAAAATATTTCGAATAAAACTCAATACTACTTTAAGCGCAGCATCCACTGGTGCATACGACAATTGTGCAGATGCAGGTTCCTTCGAGACTGTATCAATGAGTTCAATGCAAATCACATTATTAAAGTAGATCCATTTCAGCATTGTATCAATACAGGAAAAGGAGGTTGCAGTGCACTCTTTCGGATTTCTTAACTATCCGCGACAAAATGGTGCGCCTATAAGTTTAGTGATATCGATGGACGAGAAAGTATCAGTTTAGATCTGTCAAGACGTACTACTGTGGCACACGTTGTAAATACGAAAACTATGTTTAGCAAGCATTCGGATTCCCCTCGTGTCCCTTGCCGCATTAACGCCAGACAATTAGCGCACAAACACCAGGAGCTAATCTGACTTTGCAAGCTGATAATGATACCTGGGTAGTACAAATGCAGTCGAAACTTTAATATGTTCAAACGATGTAACTTATGTTTTTTAAGCTAGAATGGTGAGTATTTGTTCTGGATCCACTGCTTTTTGGACGCATAAAAAGTGTACGGACCTCTTCAAAGTAATTATGTATTTGGAGGGGCAGTCGACATGGGATGAATTATAAACTTATAATTGCAACGGTAGAACTGCTAGTAAAACTTTAAACGCGTTCTTCTTGAAACTATGTTTTTCAAAATCGTGTACACAATTTCTCGACATCTAGCGAATGGATTGACTAGAAATTTGCCACACTTACTCCGTGTAATAGGAGATTTTTCCTCGTCGACCAATGTTTTTCTTTTGTATTGATTTTTTATTGAAAAATCGAAGAAAAACGAATTCAACACTTTTTTTTCACAATTAAAACACTATAACAAAAAAAGAAGCCTTGCCAAGTGTTAGCCAATAGTATCTATTTTTAAAAAAACTCGTTTTTTTTTGTTTCGGATAAAGCAGGTAGCCATAATCAAGTACACCGTTGAGCCTCTCACCTTCAAAGGTCCTTCACGGTATTGTTCATAACTTCTTTAGTTATTAATATTCTTCAATGAAATTCAGAAGACAACCTCTTTAATGTACATAGAAAGAAATGTCCAAGCGATTTTTCAATCATCGTCCTTATTTGTTGAAAATGAATTTTCTTAAATAAGCCTGTTTTTTGGGTTTTCACGGTAGGCGATCCTCTTAAGTTATACAGTACCTGAACGAACGTAATGATGATTGTGGGTATTTTTCTGTTCCTGAAGTCGTAAGATTTTCTAGAGTCTACAGTTTTGCAGTGAGGGCCAACAGGTACGTCCTTGTTGATTCTTACGTCGTGCATGACAACTTCGAGGAGTTTTGCGACCTCGCTACTGAATAGACTACTGCGAAGAGTTATCTTCTCCACTTGCTAATAAAGAAGGTAATTTTTTCACAAGACGCATAGATAGTGTACAGTTTGAATGCCCTTTGCTACTTACGATGGTAAATCCATTTTTGGAAACGACAACATCGCGCAATATAAAATAGGGTAGCGATATATGCCCTACTCTCAGATGGATCCTGTAACGTCTTTTCACCAGCCATGCCAGTCCTCTCGGCATGATCCTGCGATCAAAGTAACATCATTTACAACAACTGCCAAATTCTGAAGTAATGGAAATATTGCAAAGAATTCTTACCATGTGAAGGTGCAATAGACTATGAGGCAAATCATACATATTGTTACCAAGCCTGTCATCTCGGACGGCGCTCAAACGGGACGTCTGTAAGCGAGTAGTATCTTGGTTTACATTTCATATACGCATAAATATATAAATATATATACACACACACACACACACACACACACACACACATATATATATATATTCATATTCGTAGTTTCCTAAAATGCACAAACTAACCTAAATATATGTTTTGACCGTAGCGCAATTGTTGTTCTGTCGGAAAATAGCGATTACGTGAGACAGCATTGAGCACGACACGCCTCTGGCGCTTCAACAAATTCTCCCAGAAGTTTCTCTCTTCTTCGTGAATAAATATAACATTCAATATAATACTATGGAACGGTAAAAGTGGGAAAAAGATTGGTTCATTCGCGTGTTTGATGTAACACTCCCCGTGACGTTTGTCAAACGTTCTTCACAACACAACATTAAAGAACGAGGTAAACGGGGCACGAGCATTCCGGGCAATTCCGTGCTCGCGATTTCAATACCAATTGTTTATTCGTATGATATTGTTATTCGCTGATTAACGATTCAAGCGAATACTCGTTGGACGTACTTTTGATGAAAATCCTATTCCGATTATTAAATAATGACGAAAGAAAGCCTGCTATAAAGAGTGATTGGTGCTCGCACGGTGCTTCGATCGTGGTGCTCGCTTGACAGAAACAGCTGATCCTATATTCGCGATCGTTATTGAAAGAGCGCGACAACCAAATTACATGCAACGCGAGGAATCGCAACAATTTACATGTAGAAAAAAGCATTTCATACAGCAGAAATAAGCATATGAAAAGTTGTGCTTAATTTCAATAAAAACAAGAATACGATATATGTTCACTGACTTGAAATTCACAAAAGAAGAGTGACTCAGTTGACTTTCGGTGTAAGTGTAGACGGCAAAGCGGAAGTGGCAAGATTCATTAATTACGTCGCCATAACAGCGACTAGATCGCGAGAGTATTCTGGTCGTTTCGGGAGGGATTTTTCGTCGGTGAGCGGCGACAGGGAGAGCTATACCCTCCTCTCCCTAGCTCGAGTGTTCCTCGTAGTGCGCTTTAAAAACAAACCTATCCTCTCCATTCTCCGTCTTTCCCTTGCCTCTTATTATAACCTTCTCACACTGAAGGACATTCGATAGATCTCTTGTCAGGATCTAAAAACTTTGAAACCGACGAACATGGCTTATTGAAGAAAATGAAGGGTCTGCAGCAGCTAATTGTTTCTCCATACGGAGGAGATATAATCTCTGTCGCGAACGTCAGCTTGGCAGTTATTCTTACATCTTGCTATGGACAAAAAAACGAGATACACTCAGTCGTCGAGCAAGGGTGCAACTGCACCTGGTGACTCCAAGAAAAATCTAGGTTCGTGTTTATCTTCCTTCGCTCTGCACTTATAACGTAACTTGTCGTTAAAGCCGAGTCTTTTTCATTCTTCTTTCGACAGATGTCGTCAATGGCGGTAGAGTCTTTCCGAAGACTTGGCGCAGACGCGATTCGTCGGGGACAGCTGGCTGCGCTAAGAATGAACAACAATCCAGAAAGTCAAATGTGCAGAAAGCGAGAACTTTTGATAAGAGACCGAAATCTAAAGGACAATATCATGGCGGTGCAAAGGAGGATACCAAGGTGGCTGTTTATCGAGATGAAAGAAAAAATTACAAAAAATAACGCCCCCCCCTCCGTTACGATATATATCCCTCTCACATTTTTAAGAGCATTAGTCTCTGCGTAAAGCTTGCTTTTTAAAGCAACTTTTTACTTACCTTCACGGGCTTAGCGACGATACAAAAATCAGGGTTACTAGAAACATTAGTTGCAAAGAAATAAGTCAGATTATTAAAACATTTGTTTCAACATTAATCTTTGTTATCCCAATTAACAAAGTTGTGTACGAAATTTTTGATTTTATATTATAAATTGATATAAATAGATATTTTTGTATTTTTCTATCGAAAGAGGATTTGGAATCATTAACTCAAAATGGACAACAAAATAAGAGAAAGCTAGTTAAAAATTCTATAAGCTATGCAATCGTTACGCTGAATGCTGCGAGCAATACGTTACAAGACAAACCTCGCGTGTAACAACCTTGGCGCAACTGTTCGAAAGAACTATTATCAACTCTCAAGATAAATATATATGTTTTATTCCGTTGTAATTTTTCATCGAAAATTATGATGATTATTAGGTAGAGGAGGAAGAGGCCGCTGAGCTTGGCTCAGTGATGATCCCCGGAAGTAAGAAGCAGAATTTGAATCATCTGCTCAACTTTCATTATGCGCCTCGTGACACAAGTACCAATTTGGATGGAGGAAATTATGGAAGGCCTCACAGCAATTCCTCCAATAACAATCGTTGGTTACCCCCGATTCAGCGTCACAAGTATAACAAGGAACAGTTTCTACAGGCTAAGTATGATTGTTCGATCGTTACTACTCATATTTGACATTCTCAAAATACTAATTGTTTTGTCTAATTGACGGTTTTCTTCGTTTTTTTTCAGTTGTCAGTTTGTGGTCAATAACAATGGTGATTATGGCACGCACCTTGTCGATCCGGACACTCTTGTCGATTGGAAACTGATAGAACAGATTGTAAGGATAATGAGACAGAAAAAAGCGAAAATAACGTTTTTTCCAATCCCGTAAGACGTCAATATATGTCGCGTTTTTTGCAGCGTGTCAACAGCTCCGGAAACTTATCATGTCCCATTTGCTTGTGCCCACCGGTCGCTGGTAAGATGACTCGTTGCGGTCACGTTTACTGCTGGCCGTGTATTCTCCATTATCTGGCACTTTCCAACAAGGCTTGGCGCAAATGCCCGATATGTTACGAGTCCGTGCAGAAAACCGATTTGAAATCGGTTGTCGAAGTGACGCAGAATCATCTGAATGTCGGTGACGAGGTTAAATTACGCCTGATGCGTCGGGAACGTGGTTCTTTAATCGCTATGCCAGTATGTGAGACCGCGACGGCAGTACCATCGGCCTTTGTCTCAGTCTCTGAGGCCAATTCCCGCGATATTTACTCAAAACTGTTACTCGCTAACATTTTCGACATCATGGACATTATCGAGAGCGAACGAGTGCAGTTGGAGCTCGAGCTCGCGGAAGATCCACACTCGCCGGAGAATTGTTTCATCGAACAAGCACTCACAGATCTATCGCTCCGAGAGCAACGAGCCGCCTGTATGGTAAGCTTTTCAGACAGCAAAATAACCATCCTCCGCTCATTCATTGAGACCACCGACCATTCCGCCGCATTCCGGTGATTCTAATACGAAAAACTTGCACAATCTGGTGCAACTATTTTCTCCTCAGTTTGTGAATATTTAGAGTTACGTGCGTTAAATAATTATCATTTTTCTGCACCATTGTGTCTTTTTCATTGAACGATATACTGTATAATGCGCCTGGTCTTGTCTGAGACTTGATTCTATTGGTGGAGTTTCGTATTGTCAAATATTGACATACAGTCACGATTTGCAGATAGTCCTATGCTGTTATCGGAGCAAGTTGTATACGTATACTTTTCCAATTTTATGTTGCAAACGGATTTGAGGATATATTGTTTAAATTGGCCGAGCTGCCATTTTCGTGTGAGGGAAAGCGCTTCAAAGGATTAGCCTATTGTGACAAACCGATAATGAGGGCTATTTAAACCAATTCATTGTGGCGGAATAAGTAAGATTATGGGAAATTCGTTTAAATGAATAAGTACTTTTCCGTCCATTAACAAAGTCGTGTGCCAAATTTCATTTAAAATAAAATCAAAATAATTACGAACAATCTCATGAAGGACCTTTGAACGTGAAAGGGTCAACGGTGTACTTGATTTTGACCAACCGGTTGATCTGAATTAAAAAAAAAAAAAAAAAAAGTTTTTTTTCCTTAAAATATACAATATTGGGCAACACTTGGCCGGACTTTTTGTTATCGTGTTGAAATCACACAAAAATGTTGCATTTTTTTCTTTCTTTCATTGTTCGGCAACAAATGACATCAATATTGTCAATAACTAATGAAAAAAAATGTTAAGAATAAAAACGTCGAGTCAATCCGTTGATTGGATGTCGATTGGTCTCGTACGCCGTTTTGAAAAACATAGTTTCGATAAAAACGCGTTTAACGTGTTACTAGCAGTTCTATCGTTGTAATCATGAGTTTACCTTCACAATCTGCGACTTCGGCACCATATGTTGGACCTTTCTCTTCAATTTGGGTTACTACCCGAAGCGACGAACGAGGTTTCATTTTCTCGGTAGCCTAACCCCTTAACTAGGTGTCGAGACTTTGGGAAAACTTGTTAAGGAGAGTGAATAAAGGAACGATTTCTACGGATTAATAGACTACTACAGCCCTCTTACGGTGCATCGCCAGCTCTTATAGAAACTATATATTATACTAGCTTTAGCCCACGAGAAGGCCCATCGATTTTTTTAAAAGATCCATCCTAAATGAAGAAAGGTCGCCAAATCTGAATTGGAGACATATTACAGCAAAAATATATAATATTTTAGACAACTTGTAGCCTGTAACCCGGGTTGTGCTTTGTGTATAAGCAAAGTTCTGTCGCGATCCGTCCAGCCGTTGAAACGTGGGAGAATAACAAACAAGCAAATCGGCAACGATTTACTTGTATACACTAGAATAAAACATCAGATGAGATTCTTGCCGAATTATTAAATCAAATGCACTTGTTTAATTCCTGAAAACCTGTACAAAGGTAGATTACCGATATTATAGGAGATATAAGCGGCAAAAATGAATTACTCGTCTGTAAATAAATAGTTTAACAAGTTTTACAAGTTGCCCAAATGTGTTTTGTATACATACAAAACACGTTTTTTCCCTACGATATCATATTCGATGACCTTTGAAACCATCTGAGAACGTATCGAATTGTGTTTTATAATGTTTGCAACTATATCTATTCGGAAGCATTACCGGATTAACCGACAGAAATATTTGTTCAGAAGGACGCTGTGCAAGATGTTGAAGATGCTGTTGCGAGCGAGCCTCACCAAGTAATCGATCAAGCCCGCAAAATGAAGTGTGAAACGGAACGGGATTCGGAGCACGACACAAATGCTAGCGCGATGTATTCAGAGAATGCGGATATGTCTAGAAACGAAAGGACTGCGAGCACTGAAACACCCGGGCCTCGCGCTTTGTCGAAATTCTTTTACTTCTACCAAGGTACCGTCATAGCGATTAATAATTATCGTGCTTCTTCGACATAAAATGCCCCTCAAAGGCCACCAATGCAAATCGTTACAGCCGAAGACGGACAACATCTGTATCTACACGCGATGAATATCAAAATGCTGGAGCTTCAGTATGGAAATTTAGAAAATTGTCCCCGCACGATATCTGGTAAAATATTGGAAAAGGAAGCCGGTAGTTTCACCGAAGAACTACGACGACGAATGCGTTATCTCTATCATCTGCCGTTGACGTGCACGTTCGAAATAGCCGAGATCGAATTAGGCTATCCTGTTGTAAGCGAGGATGTTCTCGGCCACTTTGCTGAACAGGTTGAAAATCGCGAAAGACGACGTCGTAGACGTGAACGAGACGAGAGAAAACGCGAGAAAAAGATAATAACGGAGGAGAATAAACGAATCGGAAAATTTACAACGCCCAAAGTTCATATAGAGTCTCACAAACATTTTCCCCAATGGCAACCAGAGTATCAATCCTCCGGGTAAGTTTACCAATGTCAAAAAATTCTTTCAAGAAAGAGCTCGTCGTCTCAATAACCACTGTCTGTTCCAATTACCATTTTGTCGCTTTACAAATCGACAGATGAACGAATCGATTTTCAGTCGACACGCGTAATCAAATAAATATTCCGTACGATTGTTCCTCTCTTCTATATTGGGAAGCGGAAAAAAAATGCTCTAATCAATATTGTACCGTTTGTGTCAGAATGAGCGTGGCATCTCCGGCAGAGTCGATAGCTACGTCCAGCGTGGCGAGCAGTCCATCCCGTGGCGGTTTCTTCGAGGATAGCAATTCAACAATGAGCCGTTGCAATTCGTCGCAAATAATGAGTCCGATTGAGCAGCTTGGTCCTTCGTTCGCGCAGATGCTGCAGATCTCGAGCAGTACCGGAATAACCCGCGACGGTGGGGACAGCGTTACTTGGCCATCGATTAATGCCCGAGAACCGGCGAAGAATCGATCGATTGCTTCAAACGCCGTTAGCACCGATCTCGACGAAGATAATTACGCGGCTGTACCCTCTTATAATCAAAGTTTCTGCTATGATTTGGCCCAAACCTTAACTGGAACGGACTTGCCCTATACAGGTAAATATATACTCTCCATTGGTTTCTAATTAAAGTATACATCATAGATGAATACTCATTATTAAAATCGAAGTGGACGTTATATTTAAAATAAAGGGTCAGTGACCTATACGACAATAACAGAAGAAAAAAAACTTTAATTCAGAATAGTGTCACGTGGTCAAACTAAATCGTTGTAATTGTCCAACTGAGAGGAAACGGTTTCCAATTTTTAAGAAACCTGTTTCGCAGTTCTATTTTCAAGTTTACTTTAAATTTGATGTTTTCTTCTATCTCCTAATACTTTTAAATATTTTATATCAAATTTAATTTATTGACAGAAATAAAACAACGGGCACCCAAGTATTCTTATCACCAAAATTTTCACTACGGATGTAATGATAAAAAATTTAATTTTTCATACAATAGGTTTTTTTTCAGCAATACAGAATGGCGAGGACGCAACTTTTTAATATCTGACTTTCCAAGGATTGGGCTCTGTATACTAAATTGGAGTGGGGCCGTCCATATATTACGTCATCGATTTTGGCTGATTTTTAACACCCCCCCCCCCCCCGAAATCATCCTATCCTTCCTATCGTCATAATCCACTTATCGTTACCGTCATCCAACGACCAGACCCCCTCCCCCCTATTTTAAAATGACGTAATTTATGGACGGCCCCAGTGTTTTTTTTTTAATTCAATCAAATTGGCCATCGGAATTGCACAATACACGGTTTTGCCACAATTGTTCGGTTAAAGCAATGCGCAACGCGTCCGATTGGTAAAAATCCTGTTGCCAAAATCCTGTCGCCATGAACGTTGGCTTTTAAAAGTCCAGGAAGTTTTCCTATTTTTCAATATAACAGTCGTTTATGAGAGTAGTTGGAAACGGATTTTCACCTACCTCCCTCGCACCCGCATGTTACGTACCTATCTTTTACATTGTCTTGATTTATATATATATATCACACGAACGGCTAGTAAATATCCAGTGGCGAAGCCTTTTTCTAGTTGAATTATATTCTTCTGTTCCACTCGTCCCACAGTGAAAGGTGTTGTTTCTCACTTTTTCAATGCGTCGTTCAAGAAAACACTGAGAATTTGCAAAATAACTATCTTTATGAGTGCGAGAGAGAGAGAGAGAGAGAGAGAGAGAGAGAGAAATTTGAAGTTTCCAAGTGTTTGCTTAAGCGTCCAACAATTAAAAACAAAAGAACCACTTGTTCCGTAGAGACTTGGCCATAATGTAATCCGTGTGAAATATATTAAAGGCGAATAAAAAGAAACTTTCACTTCCCAAATTGGTAGTCATTTCCGCAAAAACTTTATTACAGATATCAATGTTTTACTAGATCGAATGAAAAAGATTTACCGACCCATGATCTATGCATGTTTCCAGAGTTTGTTTGTCACCTTGAAATCATCTGTTCCAGGAAAAATTCGCGAGGAATCCAATCCGTCAGGAAAAAGGAAGAAAAAGAACAAATCAACTGTCCTTTTTGCAACGAGCATGTCGCGGGCATCGTAATTTAATCAGACTTCAAGATTTTCCCAAGAAAGATCCATTGCCGTGTTGATTTACAGCGGTTTTTTTCCCAACGAATTGGTAACATTTAATTCGAAATTATAGGACAAAAATGAATGTAGGAAAATCAATAAAGTTATATCCTGACGCAAATCAATTGTAACGTTTTTTTGTTATTTGGTCATAAAGGCTTCCGTACAATTTACCAAAATGAAACAATTATTTGCGGCGCTTAAACTTGACAACTGAAGTGAGGTTCGCACGAAATAAAAGACCTTGAATGGATATTTTTTTTAAATTAGAACAAAAAATGTATCTTTTTTTTTTTTTTAAATCAGTTCCCGTTCATTTTTCTTTGAACTCGACGATAAAATAGGCATCGGCTCGTGCGGTGAAGTGCGACAATTCTCTCTCCACATTTTCACAATTAGCCACACGAAGCGGCGCTGCCTATTTCACAGTGACGTTAAAATAAAAATGAACGAATACGAGTGAAGATTGAAAAACCAATCCATCCAAGGTATTTAGTATCCTCGCACCGACCGCAAATCGATCGATCGTTTCGTAAGTAAGGAAGGAAGGAAGGAGGAACGATTTAGTCGACCTCCTCGATAGTTGGTCCAGATGCTCCGCCGGCTCCCGGTGCTCCGGCTCCTGGGGCTCCACCACCGGGGGCACCTGGCATACCACCGGGAAATCCGCCTGGAGCGCCACCGACGCCCTGGTATAGCTTTGTGACAATTGGATTGCAAATGGCCTCGAGCTCCTTCTGCTTGTGTTCGTATTCCTCCTTATCAGCGAGCTGGTTAGCATCGAGCCACTTGATTATGTCGTTGCACTTGTCAAGTACAACCTGCTTGTCGGAAGCGCTGATCTTGTCCTTGAGTTTTTCGTCCTCGACAGTGCTCTTCATATTGAAGCAGTAAGACTCGAGGCCGTTCTTCGACGAGATCGTCTCCTTCTGTTTCTCATCCTCGCTTCTATATTTCTCAGCCTCATTGACCATTCTCTCAATATCCTCCTTGCTTAAGCGTCCCTTGTCGTTGGTGATGGTTATTTTGTTTTCCTTGCCCGTAGACTTGTCGACGGCGGACACGTTGAGAATACCGTTGGCATCGATGTCGAAGGTGACCTCGATCTGCGGAACTCCTCGAGGCGCTGGCGGAATACCGCTAAGCTCGAATTTTCCAAGGAGATTGTTGTCCTTGGTCATAGCACGTTCACCCTCGTAAACCTGAATGAGTACACCGGGTTGGTTGTCGGCGTAAGTCGTAAACGTTTGCGTTTGCTTGGTTGGAATGGTCGTGTTGCGCTTGATGAGCGCGGTCATGACACCACCGGCGGTCTCGATACCGAGAGACAGAGGTGTTACATCGAGAAGCAACAGATCCTGAACCTCCTCCGATTTGTCACCGTGAAGAATGGCAGCCTGCACGGCAGCTCCGTAAGCTACGGCCTCGTCGGGATTGATTGATTTGTTCAACTCTTTCCCGTTGAAAAAGTCTTGAAGGAGCTTCTGAATTTTGGGGATACGGGTCGATCCACCGACGAGTACGATATCATGGATCTGTGCCTTGTCCATCTTGGCATCTCGAAGAGATTTCTCGACGGGCTCGAGGGTGCCCCTAAACAAATCAGCGCAAAGTTCCTCGAAACGTGCCCTTGTGATCGACGTGTAGAAATCGATACCCTCGAAGAGAGAATCAATCTCGATACTGGCCTGGGTGGACGAGCTGAGAGTTCTCTTCGCACGTTCGCAAGCCGTTCTCAAACGACGGAGCGCGCGCTTGTTCGATGTCAGTTCCTTCTTGTATTTGCGCTTGAATTCTTGAACGAAATGGTTCACCATACGATTGTCGAAATCTTCACCACCGAGGTGAGTATCACCGGCGGTTGATTTCACCTCGAAGATACCGTCTTCGATCGTGAGAATAGAAACGTCGAAAGTACCACCGCCAAGATCGAAAATTAGTACGTTTCGTTCTCCGACGGCCTTCTTATCGAGACCGTAAGCTATTGCGGCCGCCGTAGGTTCGTTTATAATACGCAATACGTTCAAGCCGGAGATGGTCCCGGCATCTTTGGTTGCCTGACGCTGCGAGTCGTTGAAGTAAGCTGGTACTGTGATGACGGCGTTTGTAACGTTCTGACCGAGATAAGCTTCGGCGGTTTCCTTCATCTTCACTAGAACCATTGAACTGACTTCTTCCGGGAAAAACGTCTTCGATTCTCCTTTGTACTGGACTTCGATCTTTGGCTTGCCACCGTCGTTCACTACGTTGAACGGCCAGTGCTTCATGTCAGCCTGGACAGTTGCGTCTTCGAAACGTCTGCCTATCAGTCTTTTTGCATCTGTCGAAGTTAATAATCAATTATTGAGATTTATCATAGCTAAGAAAAAGTTGCCGTTTAATTAAGTATCGATCGACGATTAAATGAGTCTTGAACGAACAAAAATTAACATTTTCATGTTCATAAATTGAAGCGACGCCCGAATTTTGCTCAATCTTCCAAAAAATTCCAAGTTAATGCCCATTTATAAAACGACGGACTGCAACGCATTTCTCTTTTGCCAAGCTAATTTAATCCAGCGGTAGACCTTTTTTGTAGTGTATTCTGTAATTTCAGTGATTCAGGAAGACTTAGCAAACAAACAAAAAATTAACTAAATATCAATTAGGGTTCATTGAGAATTACAATTTTTGTCTCATCTAAGTTGGCAATAAAATTTGAATAGTCCAATATCTATCCATATTATTTTCTTTTTATCGTAATCACACGTCGTGGAATATCCGGCATTGTAGTTTTCTAAGAATCACAATTCATATTTGGAGTAAAATTGAAACGGGCTGCATTACACGATATTCACTGAATACCAACGAAAAATAAGCATTATTAGATGCGATGAGAATCTATACAAGGCTAGGATATTTTGAAATGTCTGAGATCCATCCTGAAATATCACTTGTAAATTAATACTAAAAGACCTATGGAACTTGGCGAGATTTTATCCTCGGCCGTGAAATTTAAACAGCTCGTTTGGCTATCGAGGATTACGTAAAAATTGGTAATTGAAAAAAAAAAAAAAAAAAAGAAAAAAAAACTGACTGTGAGAGTACAAAAAGGATGGCAGTTAATCGTGCGTCTTTCTTTTTATAATTCAACGCCAATTAGATGAGTGATAATTGAACTTTCAAAAAAGGCTCTTTGTAATCACGACGGTGAAGTTTGCATCGTTGAAATACCATGAAAACTCATTTTGTTAGAATCGCCCAATTTCTTTTGGTCGGATTCCTATTTTTGGGAGAAAAAAACCTTTGCTCTCCAACGATGGAAGCATAAATATCATCTCTACTTGTCCTTTTTTTGAATATACTAACTTGACAGTCGGCCCTGAGATGGTTGATCTATGAACGTCATATGTGCATTTTGTAACATCAAGCACACTTGTAAACTGAATTTTTTATGTCAATGGTAATAACAATAGCCTGAATGGAAGACGTCGAATTGGAAAGATGCTCTATTTATATTTTATTATAATCCCAATAATTCAAAATACAATATAACAGTTACTGCTATGCATTGGCGTAGCCAGGAGGGGGCACGCCCACCCACCGCCCCAGGAATGCTGAGGCGGTGGGTGGGAAAAAAAATCGATCCCAAATAATTCAATTCAAATAATCGATTAATTTTATTTGATTCACCCAAGCAAACATGAAGAAATGATTGAATAAAACTTGATCCATTTTCTTACATGTAATTTGGTAACTTGTACAAAAAATATCTATTTCATTGTGTAAAAGACATATTCAAAATTCGCAATTAACTGAACTGTGGGCAATAGAGGTACATTACACCTGCCAGCCGATACATAAGCAGAAGAATACTGAAAGACTAACATTGTCTACCAAGTAATAGATAATACCATTGCAAAGGTCGTAGTTCACTTATCAACCCAGCACCGCCTCGTCTCGAGCGGTTGTCAATTGTTACATGGACTTTCCATACATATGCGCCGACTTGTCAACTCCGTAGCATCACTCGATCGCCTCGCTCGCAAGAGTTGACAAGTGAGTGCATATGTATGGAAAGCCCATCTAAGAAATAACCACCGCTCGAGGCGAGGCCGTGCTGGTCAGGTGCCGGGTTGATAAGTGTGCGACGAGTTTAATTCTAAAGCACAGATTAAAGAATCTGCCGTTAGCGCATACAGTTGACACATTTTTGAAATTGTACATGAAGAATGAAGAGAATCTCATCAATCATTATTTTGAAAATGAAAATAATTGGTACATCGGACTTGGAAGCTGAAGTGGTGGTCATGAAAAACGTACTTTCATTTGAAAATAATGAAATGAATTCTGGACATTTGAAAACGCATATTAAAAAGGGCTACTGCCCTAACTTATGTAAACTTTTTCAGCCAGCAATAATATTGTCAATGAGCTTGGTTGGCTGTGAGGGTAGTTTTTCTGCCTTGAGGCAGATGAAAAAAAGTGTCTTTTTGAAACACAATACTTCAGAAACGGATACTCTCCTGTCATTGCTGACCGTAGAGGATTATTAAAAAAAATTCCAACTAACAAAATGTGAGGCCGATGTGCAGAAGAAAATAAAATGCCAAGACTTATTTAGTTCTGTGCCTACTGAAAGTAAAGCTTAAAGACTGGTAACCCAATTGAAGAATGACGAAAAATTAGTTGATTATTTTTGACGATATTGTAAGAGTTTGATACTGACGTTAACATCAACATGTGATTAAACCTTAATATTTTATGTGTTACGTGGTTCTCGACCATTATGTACATTTGATTTTTTTTCTAGAAAACGACTTTTTTGTCAGGCCAGCTCCTCCTCCTCCCCGCCAGAAAAAGTGCCGCCATAGGACAAAAATAAACGAATGTTTATCCATGTCTTACAATATATCGATCCCTCAGTAACGAGAAGACCGGACACTAACGAAAACGATCTTTAAATTTCTCCCCGAGGGTAGAGAAATTCGGAGATCGGCGTGAGTATATTGAAGCGTGCTTAAAATTGGTCAGTACTCGTTAAGAATCCTAAATTATTGGAAAAAACAGTGGTGACATCCCAAATGTACTCTATCTGAAGGTGAAAAAAATGCACATAGAAAAATCGCGTAAAAGGTTGTTTATAAATGATAATAAAAAAAAAAGATTCCAACTCGTCGAGAACAAAGCGCCGTAATTAGGAGTGAATAATTTTCCGAGGTTAACCACGCGGCGAACGTACTCGATGATAGAAAATGGAGGTCGAGGTAAATGTAGAAATAAAAATGGTGGACTTACCGAAGATGGTGTTGTTGGGATTCATGGCGACCTGATTCTTAGCAGCGTCTCCGATAAGACGCTCGGTATCGGTGAACGCGACATAGCTGGGTGTGGTCCTATTACCTTGGTCGTTTGCGATAATCTCGACCTTGCCGTGCTGGAAAACTCCGACGCAAGAGTACGTCGTTCCAAGATCGATACCAACTGCGGGTGCCTTAGCCATTTTATTTCTGTGAAATCAACGAAATAAGCGAATGAAAAATGTATATTATTTGTTCGATCGTAAATTTAATGTCGCGCTTTTCGAACTGTAATGCGATCGTTATAACGAGCTCGCGCTTATTTTCTCAGATAGTCCACGAGATAAAACCAAACCGTACCTCGTTTGTCTTTTTTTTTTTCGAACTCGGTCGAGTTTAAAGGGCGGCTACGAAGATGCTTCTCGTACGGTGATTCGCAACGTGAGTGAGGTGGCGCAGCCTCGCCCGTAGATATTATTCAGCACAAAGACGCTTCTGGAACGTTCTTCCCGCCGCCGGAACCCTGCTAACCAATCAGCAATGGGATTCTATTCGTTCCGTTCCGTCATTGGCTTAAAAGATCCGTACTACGTTGAACACTCACGGGATCGATGAGACTTTAACCGAAGCGAATTTTTCTCCTGGCAAGATCATAATACGTCCAATAAATTGTTTGAGACATTAATTGAACTGGATTAATAATTTCACTATTGAAATTGCACTGTAATATTTTCCTTTCATGTAAATAAGTTGCCAGAGGGACTCGTTACTTCCGCACCGGATGTCACTACGATGCGGAGCATGCGGAGGAAAAAAATTCTAGCCTGAATTCTAGAATCGTCGAGGAGGTGGCGCAGACAAAGAGAGAGAGGGAGAGAGAGAGAGAGAGAGAGAGAGAGAGAGAGAGAGAGAGAGAGAGAGAGAGAGAGAGAGAGAGAGAGAGCGAGAAAGAGAGGGAGAGAGCGCGCAAAAGGGAGGGAAAGAGTGAGAGAGCTGACGTGAGAAGAGCGAACAGGGAAAGAGAGCGAGAGCCGGGGCTTCGCACAGAGTTCATTATTTAATTCGTTTCGTAATTGTATTATAGCATATGATAACGTAGGTGGATGCTTTTTATTTTTCTATTGAGACACATCATTTTTCCCACGGCGTAGCAGGGATATCACTGGCTTTAAAAAATTCTATCCATTTGAGGTTACGACGACGGACTCCAGTACCGTTTAATCATGTCTGTTTTTTACTTCAATGCTCTATGAAAAAGGAGCTTAAAATAATATCGAAAACAAACTTATCGTTTTCATTTTGTAAAGTAGCCAGCGTAGTCGTTTTTAGAAACATGCGGCGAAGGGGTGCAGACGTTTATACTCAATTTGCATACTACAGAAATATTCAACTTCCATCCGTAAAAATTAATAATTTAATGCTCGTTGTACAATAACTCTACACGCAAATGGTGAAAATCGAAAATATCATTGCCGGACATTTCGATATAGTATACACTAAGGACCAAGCACATTTTGGCAAAAAGGTCACAAGGCAAAAGAGCGGAAGGAAAATGAGAACTTTCGGACCAGGTGTACAGCCTCGAAGACAGCTGCGAGAATATAACCTTGAATTATTGAAACGCCAGTTCATTGCTGGCCGGTAGGGAACATTTTTCAACAAAAAAGATACATGATAGTCGAGTGTAGCGGTCTTTCTGTACAGTCTTGCGTTAGACGGTTGGGGAAAGAACGCGACTCGTCGCAATATTGCTGTATCCTAGACGGATGGTGCTGTTCGCATAGATATTTAACGTATATTGTTGAAATCCAATGAGAGCCGCTACGTTTTTCTAATAACTTTTACTAATGGCTGTGTAGTAATCGGCAGCATTAAAAGATGAATCGTACTCCTGAATGTTAGAATATAGGTATCTGCTTGAGGTTCTTGTGGGGTTAAGGTAGTACCTCCACAGAAGAGTTGAATTAAGAAATGGTTGAAATTTGACATATACGTTATTTAATACATTATCCGAACATCTGTGCAATTTGAATAACTTTGACCACCCCAAACCTGAGATATTTACACTTAAAGTTGGCTTGGTTTACACGTAACAACTGCGTTATGATGGGCAAACAGAGCATCATTAATTCTACCGTCAAAACTAAAATTAAGAAATTGATAAAAAACGAGGATAAGCTACAGTAAAATATCACGAATAATGTGAAAAAAAATGTGAATGATTCACCATCTAGTTTCCAAGATATAACCATGAGAAGCCTTCACAATTTTGGTGCAAAGCCTGGCAAAGCCTGGAAAAAAAACAATTGGGGCAAAGTCTGGACAGTCCCGGCAAAAAGTTTACTGGCAATGGTCGATCAAAAACACAATACAAAATATATTTTACGGCAATAAATGATATCCATCGTATTATCTACTAGTACCGAGTCAATATTGCGTAGTTTTAAATTTTATTCACTACTAATTAAACCAATTATCGATCTTTTAAACATGAACATGGTATGTAAACTTTTGGCTGAGATTTTCGCAGAGGAACTACCTTAAGTCAACATCCCAGGCAGCATAAATGTCCAATTGACGTCGATAAATTACCGTTGTCAGGTTACCTTTAAGACGTGACAGTAAGATAACTATTCCACATCTTTCAAATGACATCCCGTAAAATGCTGCCGTAAAGTTTTATTTTTTATGATATCTTTCGGCGATGAAAACGGATGTCTAAAAGGTATCCCAAAATATTATCCAAGTGATGACTTTTTTAAGTTATCAAAAAGTTATCTATTTACTGTCATCTATTGTATCTAGTTCATCGTTGTCGAAAGGATATCATAAAGACGAATTACATAAGACGTATTTTTCATGACATCTTTCAGATATCTGTAATATGTTGTCTTTTAAGGGGTGAGATGCAGTCAGAGGCGTGAAAAAACGAGCATTTTCAATAATTTTTTTTATACTAACTAAGTTTGTTCTACAGAAGTGGTTACACAGACTTTTATGTTATATTTCAACTTGATTTGTACAAATTTTCAAAGAAAAATATTGATTATTTATAACAATATCGCCATCTTTGTCGGACCCCCTTCGGCATGCAGTGCTTTGCGGTGACCATCATAACATTTTATTGGATCATCTGAAATAAAAAAAAACAACAAAAAAAATCAATGGTTCAATAATAAATCTACTCCTTAATCGAAGCTTTTTTTTTAAAATTAACAAAATGGCGGCTTCTGACAGAACTTTCGATTTTCGACAAAAAAATCGCTAGTCAAGTCTAGCATTCAATTGTTTATAGCCAATTGTTAAAACAACAAATTGTTAAAACAATTATTCAAAAGAGTAAAGTTCTTCGGGATGAATTTTTTTTTACACATTTTGGGCAATTTTAAATGAGTAATAAATTTTTGAAAATTTCTGAAAGAGTTTTCCAATTTTACACTTGATTTATTTATAGAAATACTAATCAAAAAATTACTTACATCGAATCATCAATTCCTGGCCCATACAATAGGGCTTCTGCCGATGCGGAAGCTTCCAAAATATTAATTTGTTGTTGTCTTCGAAGCATTCTGCCTTCCCGGGTACTATCGCTTGCGCGTCTGTCAGCCACGTCTACACGTTGAGAATCGATTATTTCTGTGTATCGGTGAGAATTGGGTCCACAATTAATGCCAAGTGTATACATTATCGCTGACAATGTGTGTGTATCTTGATTGAATACACAAGCAGCAACATATGCAGCAATTTCTACAATAGCACTGCTACCAGACACTGTTTTTGGGCTTATTTTCCAAATTAGCTGACTGAAGCTTTCGTTATTGTTTTGATCGAAGCCACCGGTACACCTAGAGAGTAAATTATCATTACTCAGATCTTCATAAATTGGTTTTATGGCATCTATATCAATTGGAGGTAAAGGGCGATAATCTTGCTCGTAAGAATCGAGTTGCTTGCAGCTGCCGTCCACTACCTGCCATGGGAACCCGACGCCCCTTCACTAATTGTGGGATATCCCGGAAACTATTCATCGGATTGACTTGAAATTTTCCGGGATTATTTTCGAAACGTCATACTTCCAGAAAATGTTTCATTTTTTTTTTCAATTCTGACTGCTTCTCACCCCTTAGGAATATATCTTTCATATATATCGATTTGATGACTTTACGCTAATGTACCGACAACCGAAAAAGAGCTAACGTTTTTTCGACACTTTGTTAACCACTAAAAGTTGCTGCATAGGTGACTATCGGACACAAATAAATTATCTGCCAAGCGGACATACGTGATACGTTTTGTAATACAAAACGGCGTCTTTTTGGACAACCAAAAAGTTATCCGTATCTGTTTCGCGATATCTTTCGGATGCCGTATGGATAGCATTTTGCTACCTGGGATGTTACCACAGTGCTGGAATTTTTTCTGGACCTTTATAAACTCTTTGCTGACGATCCTGTGCAGTTTAAACACGATCTACCGTACCGTTTTTAGAGGAAAAAAAAACAGCAAACGGACGTATTTCGTGGGGTAATTACTTTACGCTTATGGAAAACTCCCGATCATTTTTCAGTACATTATTAATATCTGATAAGTGAATGTTACCACGGAGCTGAAAAAATAGGTACGGTTCAACTAATCATCGGACTAACCCTCGGTATCGTGAAAATAAGGATTCACAGTACCGTTATAAAATTGTTAATGTTTTTAATAGCGAATTTGTGCGAAAATCAAGCACACAAAAATTAGACCAGAGATTAGTGGAGAGATGCACAACGTTCCCCATTTCGGCAGAGATTAGTGGGGAGATGTACAACGCGGCCCTTTTCGGCAGAGATTAGTAGGGAGATGTACAACGCTCCCCTTTTCGGCGTGCCTCAGAAATGGCGCTAAATCGCGGCGGCGAGTTCGGGAATATGATTTTGTGTGCATCGCCTCTGTCGAGGTTGCAGATTCCCTTGTAGCCGCGCGAGTCGTGAGCACCGCTCGAGTCGATATCGCAGCAGCGTGCACACGAACGGGTAGCTCGGTGGGGGAAAAGTCTCTGCCCCTCGCTCACTCGACAGGCGAACGGAGCGAGGTTTTCCGTCCGATCGAGCTCGACATATGTGTGGCCGTACTGCGGATTGGAATATGCATTAAATGAATTTCAAAGAGAAAAACATGTATCGAGAAAATTGTTTTCTCTCGGTTGGCCCTTTATGCCGAGAATGCGGGTTAAAAAAATCAACGACGAACCGCGTGGAAAAATAAAACGCCGAAACGACCGTGGAAGGTTCAAAAAGAAATCTTGAGCCTTTGCCGCGGTCGCTACGGCGTTTTTTTTCAACAGTAAACATTATGAATAAGGGTGTATCATAAATGTTTTTCTATCCTCAATAAGCGTCGTAGCTGAGTTGGCAGCGTGACGGATTGACGATGCTTGCGGTCCGGGTTCGATCCCTGGTTAATCGACTTTTTTAAATCTATTTTCTTCATTTTACATTCAAAAAATGTCGAACTTACTCTCGCTTTAACTATTATCGCCTGTCCAGGCATTATTTATGATATTTAATTCATATATGTTTAATTTAAAAAAAGACATTGGCTACCGGGGATTGAACCCGCGTCGTCTGCACTCAGAGCCCGCACGCTGATATATCAACCTCGATACATGTTTTTCTCTTTGAAATTCATTTAATGCATATTCCAATCCGCAGTCCGGCCACACATATGTCGAGCTCGATCGGACGGAAAACCTCGCTCCAGTGCAGCCAGATCGCGCGTAAAAGTTGCCCCCTCTCTAGTCTCTTACGCGCCCATCGCACAATCATAGTCGCGCGTGTCCGAAAGCGAGGGATGCTCTGACACACCTTCGGAAAGAGCCGAGCACGGTCGAAGTGTTACGACCGCGCCTTCGGCTGCTACACTGATACATGGACGCTGAGCACATTCATGCGCGACCAAGCCGAAACGAAGGCTTCGAGGGAAAAAGCAATCCGAGTACGACTCGCGCGTGACGTCACCGACGGCACGCGCGAGGCTTTTACATGATTTCAATGCTTATTTAGCAATTGATTCTCTGCGTTATTAATGTATACAAAAAAATGTATCGCGCACTCTGATCGCTTTTTTTTTAGTTTATACGTTAATTTAAATACAATAATAAATCTAAATTACAACTTATTTATCTTATACAAAATTGTTTACGCTTTTCTGACACCCGTCCTTATGCCGAATAAATTATAATTCATAAAAGTAAGCGGAAATATATTTATATTCGTATTATTATATTAATTCTCATACTTTCATCAAGCGATAAAGCATTATCCCCAAAAACAAGCCATCCGGCCGCGAATTGTAAGTACCAGAAAGTGCACATATTCTACAAGCGATGAGATGGTCCCGTTGGCAGCGTTCCTGGCTTCGGTCCGCAGGGGCCCGTAGTGCAAATTTTTCTCCAAATTTTTCATAATTTCTCATATTTTAGTCATATCTGAGATTTTCCGAGAAAAAACGATTTAAAACAGATTCAAGTACTGGTCTATTTCCCAAAAACACATTTTTTTTACTTAAAATTCATGATTTCTCATATTTTTCCCGGAAATTTCTCTTTTTCCTTTGAACTGAGTGAACGGCTGCGGAGATATTCGAAGAAAAGTTAAAGATGAAAAGAAATGAGATTTTCGTTAAAAAACTTTTTATTATTATTATTTTTTTGCGGAAATTTCCCTTTTCCTATTACCTCAGTGAACGGCTGCGGAGATATACAGAGAAAATTTAAAGATGAAAAAAATGAGATTTTCGTAAAAAAAAACTTGATATTATTTTTTTTCCGGAACTTTTTCTTTTTCCTATTGAGTGAACGGCTGCGGAGATATTCGGAGAAAAGTTGTAGATGAAAAAAAAAAGAGTTTCGTAAAAAAACTTATTACATTTTTTATCCCTCATAATTCTGAGAAATAATGAATTTCCGAAATTTTTGAAAACATTATTTTCCTTAAGGGGTAACACCACTGTAACGGCCTGCCACGAAGCGATTGAGACAAATAATACTTGGGGTAATTATTAAGCATATATTGAAGTATAATGCAAAAATTTTTTTGGGAAAATATTACAAAATGGCGACACTGCAGCAAATTCTTCCGAGGCATGTTGAACTTAAGGTGCTCTACGGCACGCAGTATAACTTGTGCCAATTTTATTCTGGACAAAATAATTTTTTTCAAATTAAATCTAGATGAGTGTAGCTAGTGAACCACGTAGGGGATTTTAGAAATAATGATTTTTGAGTAATTGCCGAGTATTTGACTAAAAATGTTCAATTTTTTTAAAGACAGTTATTTTTTAATAAACATTGTTTAAATTAACTTATCGAAAATCCCCTACGGGGTTCAGTAGCTACACTCATGTAGACTTAATAAAATAAAATTCTTCTTTTTAGATTAAAATTGGCACAGTTATACTGCGTGCCGCAGAGGTTCGACATGGTTCGGAAGAATTGCTGCAGTGTCGCCATTTTGTAATATTTTCGGATAAAAATTTATAGCCATATACTTAAATATATGCTCAATAAATACCGCAAGTATTATTTGCTTATCACATTTTCTTCCGCCAAAAAAATATTAAAAAATGCGCTTCCTGTAAGGTCCGTACAGTGGTATTACCCCTCAAAGTCTTCATATAATTTCCAAGATTTTCCCGTGATCGTGATTAAAATGATGAAATATTCGGAAAAATTCGAAAACAATTCGGAGAAACTCGGATGTTTGCGTAAAAATAAATGTCCGCCAAACTCTGCATTCTTCTTATTTGTTCCAATTCATAGAAAAAATCGGAAAAATTTTCCGGAAAAAATCGGAGTTTTTCGGAAAAAGATTTGCACTAGGAGCGCGGGATCGTACCCCGCGCTCAGTGCTTTTTTAAAAATTATTATTATTATTAATTCTTATTTGATTGGTTATTTTTATTAGTAATCGTTATTATTTTAATTAGTTATCTTTTAGTGTCGAAAAATTTATCGCTCCCTTTGACCGCTTATTTGATCAGTTTGTACGTTAATTTAAATACAATAATAAATCTAAATTACAACTTATTTATCTTCTAAAAAATTGTTTGCGCTTTACTCACACCCGTCCCTATGCCAAATAAATTGTAATTCATAAAAGTAAACGGAAATATATTTATATTCATATTATTATATTCATTCTCATTTACTTTCATCAAGCGATAAAGCATTATGATAATGCAGTATGATAAAGCATTATGATAAAGCATTATGATAATGCATTATGATAATGCATTATGATAAATCATTATGATAATGCTTTATCGCTTGATGAAAGTATATGAGAATGAATATAATAATACGAATATAAATATATTTCCCCTAACTTTTATGAATTACAATTTATTTGGCATAGGGACGGGTGTGAGTAAAGCGCAAACAATTTTTTAGAAGATAAATAAGTTGTAATTTAGATTTATTATTGTATTTAAATTAACATACAAACTAATAAAATAAGCGGTCAGAGTGCGCGATAAATTTTTCGACACTAAAAGATAACTAATTAAAATAATAATAATAACTAATAAAAATAACTAATCAAATAAGAATTAATAGTAATAATAATTTTTAAAAAAGCACCGAGCGCGGGGAACGATCTCGCGCCCTTAGTGCAAATATTTTCCGAAAAACTCCGATTTTTTCCGAAAAAATTTTCAGATTTTTTCCGAATTTTTCCATGAATTGGAACAAATATGAAGAATTCGGAGTTTTGCGGACAATTATTTTTACGCAAACATCCGAGTTTCTGCGAATTTCTCCAAATATTTCATCATTTTAATTACGATCACGGGAAAATCTCGGAAATTATATGAAGACTTTAAGGGGTAACACCACTGTAACGACCTTACAAGAAGCGGAATTTTTTTTTTTTGGCGGAAGAAAATGTGATAAATAAATAATACTTGCGGTATTTATTAATCATATATGTAAGTATATTGCTAGAAATTTTTATCCGAAAATATTACAAAATGGCGACACTGCAGCAATTCTTCCGAAGCATGTCGAACCTCTGCGGCACGCAGAGGTTCGACATGCCAATATATAATAACTGTGCCGATTTTAATCTAAAAAAAAGAATTTTGCTTTATTAAGTCTAAATGAACATTTTTATTCAAATACTCGGCAATTATTCAAAAATCAATATTTCTAAAATCCCCTACGTGGTTCACTAGCTACACTCATCTAGATTTGATTTTAAAAATTATTTTGTCCAGGTTAAAATTGGCACAAGTTATACTACGTGCCGCAGAGCACCATAAGTTCAACATGTCTCGGAAGAATTTTGTGCAGTGTCGCCATTTTGTAATATTTTCCCATAAAATTTTTCGCTATACTTCAATATATGCTTAATAATTACCCCAAGTACTATTTGTCTAAAACGCTTCGTGGCAGGCCGTTACAGTGGTTTACCACTTAAGGAAAAGAATGTTTGCAAAAATTTCGGAATTTCATTATTTCTCCGAATTATGAGGCATAAAAAAATGTAATAAGTTTTTTTTACGAAAATCTCATTTTATTCATCTATAACTTTTCTCCGAATATCTCCCGCAGCCGTTCACTCAGGTCATAGGAAAAAGAGAAATTTCTGGGAAAAAAATGAGAAATTATGAATTTTCAGTAAAAAAAAATGTGTTTTTGGAAAATAGACCAGTACTTGAATCTGTTTTAAATCATTTTTTTCTGCGAAAATCTCAAATATGACTAAAATATGAGAAATTAGGAAAAATTTGGAGAAAAAATTGCACTGGGGCCCCTGCGGACCGAAGCTAGGAACGCTACCAACGGGACCATCTCACCGTTGTACAAAATATGCGGATGATTGGTTTGTTTTTGGGGATAATGCTTTATCGCTTGATGAAAGTATGAGAATTAATATAATAATACGAAGATAAATATATTTCCGCTTACTTTTATGAATTATAATTTATTTGGCATGAGGACGGGTGTGAGTAAAGCGTAAACAATTTTATATAAGATAAATAAGTTGTGATTTAGATTTATTATTATATTCAAATTAACGTATAAACTAAAAAAATAAGCGATCAGAGTGCGCGATACATTTTTTGTATACATTAATAACGCAGAGAATCAAGAGCTAAATAAGCATTGAAATCATCTAAAAGCCTCGCGCGTGCCGTCGGATGACGTCACGCGCGAGTCGTGCTCAGATTGCTTTTTCCCTCGAAGCCTTCGTTTCGGCTTGGCCGCACATGAACGTGCTCAGCGTCCATGTATTGGTGTAGCTGCCGAAGGCGCGGTCGGGACACTTCGACCGTGCTCGGCTCTTTCCGAAGTGTCCGAGCGTCGCTCGCTCACGGACACGCGCTACTATGATTGTGTGATGGGCGCGTAAGTCACTAGAGAGGGGGTAACTTTTACGCGCGATCTGGCTGCCTGCCTCGCTCCGTTCGCCTGTCGAGTGAGCGAGGGGCAGAGACTTTTCCCCCACCGAGCTACCCATTCGTGTGCACGCTGACTGCGATATCGACTTGAGCGGTGCTCACGATTCGCGCGGCTACAAGGGAATCTGCAACCTCGACAGAGGCGATGCACACAAAATCATATTCCCGAACTCGCCGCCGCGATTTAGCGCCCTTTCTGAGGCACGCCGGAAACAGAGATTAGTAGGGAGATGTACAACGCTCTCCTTTCCGGCGTTAATAATAAAGCATTATCCCCAAAAACAAACCAATCATCCGCATATTTTGTACAACGGTGAGATGGTCCCGTTGGTAGCGTTCCTAGCTTCGGTCCGCAGGGGCCCCAGTGCAATTTTTTCTCCAAATTTTTCCTAATTTCTCATATTTTAGTCATATTTGAGATTTTCGCAGAAAAAAATGATTTAAAACAGATTCAAGTACTGGTCTATTTTCCAAAAACACATTTTTTTTTACTGAAAATTCATAATTTCTCATTTTTTTCCCAGAAATTTCTCTTTTTCCTATGACCTGAGTGAACGGCTGCGGGAGATATTCGGAGAAAAGTTATAGATGAATAAAATGAGATTTTCGTAAAAAAAACTTATTACATTTTTTTATGCCTCATAATTCGGAGAAATAATGAAATTCCGAAATTTTTGCAAACATTCTTTTCCTTAAGTGGTAAACCACTGTAACGGCCTGCCACGAAGCGTTTTAGACAAATAGTACTTGGGGTAATTATTAAGCATATATTGAAGTATAGCGAAAAATTTTATGGGAAAATATTACAAAATGGCGACACTGCACAAAATTCTTCCGAGACATGTTGAACTTATGGTGCTCTGCGGCACGTAGTATAACTTGTGCCAATTTTAACCTGGACAAAATAATTTTTTAAATAAAATCTAGATGAGTGTAGCTAGTGAACCACGTAGGGGATTTTAGAAATATTGATTTTTGAATAATTGCCGAGTATTTGAATAAAAATGTTCATTTAGACTTAATAAAGCAAAATTCTTTTTTTTAGATTAAAATCGGCACAGTTATTATATATTGGCATGTCGAACCTCTGCGTGCCGCAGAGGTTCGACATGCTTCGGAAGAATTGCTGCAGTGTCGCCATTTTGTAATATTTTCGGATAAAAATTTCTAGCAATATACTTACATATATGATTAATAAATACCGCAAGTATTATTCATTTATCACATTTTCTTCCGCCAAAAAAAAAAAATTCCGCTTCTTGTAAGGTCGTTACAGTGGTGTTACCCCTTAAAGTCTTCATATAATTTCCGAGATTTTCCCGTGATCGTAATTAAAATGATGAAATATTTGGAGAAATTCGCAGAAACTCGGATGTTTGCGTAAAAATAATTGTCCGCAAAACTCCGAATTCTTCATATTTGTTCCAATTCATGGAAAAATTCGGAAAAAATCTGAAAATTTTTTCGGAAAAAATCGGAGTTTTTCGGAAAATATTTGCACTAAGGGCGCGGGATCGTTCCCCGCGCTCGATGTTTTTTTAAAAATTATTATTACTATTAATTCTTATTTGATTAGTTATTTTTATTAGTTATTATTATTATTTTAATTAGTTATCTTTTAGTGTCGAAAAATTTATCGCGCACTCTGACCGCTTATTTTATTAGTTTGTATGTTAATTTAAATACAATAATAAATCTAAATTACAACTTATTTATCTTCTAAAAAATTGTTTGCGCTTTACTCACACCCGTCCCTATGCCAAATAAATTGTAATTCATAAAAGTTAGGGGAAATATATTTATATTCGTATTATTATATTCATTCTCATATACTTTCATCAAGCGATAAAGCATTATCATAATGCTTTATCATAATGCATTATCATAATGCATTATCATAATGCATTATCATAATGCTTTATCATACTGCATTATCATAATGCTTTATCGCTTGATGAAAGTAAATGAGAATGAATATAATAATATGAATATAAATATATTTCCGTTTACTTTTATGAATTACAATTTATTTGGCATAGGGACGGGTGTGAGTAAAGCGCAAACAATTTTTTAGAAGATAAATAAGTTGTAATTTAGATTTATTATTGTATTTAAATTAACGTACAAACTGATCAAATAAGCGGTCAAAGGGAGCGATAAATTTTTCGACACTAAAAGATAACTAATTAAAATAATAACGATTACTAATAAAAATAACCAATCAAATAAGAATTAATAATAATAATAATTTTAAAAAAAGCACTGAGCGCGGGGTACGATCCCGCGCTCCTAGTGCAAATCTTTTTCCGAAAAACTCCGATTTTTTCCGGAAAATTTTTCCGATTTTTTCCGGAAGATTTTTCCGATTTTTTCTATGAATTGGAACAAATAAGAAGAATTCAGAGTTTGGCGGACATTTATTTTTACGCAAACATCCGAGTTTCTCCGAATTGTTTTCGAATTTTTCCGAATATTTCATCATTTTAATCACGATCACGGGAAAATCTTGGAAATTATATGAAGACTTTGAGGGGTAATACCACTGTAAGGACCTTACAGGAAGCGCATTTTTTAATATTTTTTTGGCGGAAGAAAATGTGATAAGCAAATAATACTTGCGGTATTTATTGAGCATATATTTAAGTATATGGCTATAAATTTTTATCCGAAAATATTACAAAATGGCGACACTGCAGCAATTCTTCCGAAGCATGTCGAACCTCTGCGGCACGCAGTATAACTGTGCCAATTTTAATCTAAAAAGAAGAATTTTATTTTATTAAGTCTACATGAGTGTAGCTACTGAACCCCGTAGGGGATTTTCGATAAGTTAATTTAAACAATGTTTATTAAAAAATAACTGTCTTAAAAAAAATTGAACATTTTTAGTCAAATACTCGGCAATTACTCAAAAATCATTATTTCTAAAATCTTCTACGTGGTTCACTAGCTACACTCATCTAGATTTAATTTGAAAAAAATTATTTTGTCCAGAATAAAATTGGCACAAGTTATACTGCGTGCCGTAGAGCACCTTAAGTTCAACATGCCTCGGAAGAATTTGCTGCAGTGTCGCCATTTTGTAATATTTTCCCAAAAAAGTTTTTGCATTATACTTCAATATATGCTTAATAATTACCCCAAGTATTATTTGTCTCAATCGCTTCGCGGCAGGCCGTTACAGTGGTGTTACCCCTTAAGGAAAATAATGTTTTCAAAAATTTCGGAAATTCATTATTTCTCAGAATTATGAGGGATAAAAAATGTAATAAGTTTTTTTACGAAACTCTTTTTTTTTTCATCTACAACTTTTCTCCGAATATCTCCGCAGCCGTTCACTCAATAGGAAAAAGAAAAAGTTCCGGAAAAAAAATAATATCAAGTTTTTTTTTACGAAAATCTCATTTTTTTCATCTTTAAATTTTCTCTGTATATCTCCGCAGCCGTTCACTGAGGTAATAGGAAAAGGGAAATTTCCGCAAAAAAATAATAATAATAAAAAGTTTTTTAACGAAAATCTCATTTCTTTTCATCTTTAACTTTTCTTCGAATATCTCCGCAGCCGTTCACTCAGTTCAAAGGAAAAAGAGAAATTTCCGGGAAAAATATGAGAAATCATGAATTTTAAGTAAAAAAAATGTGTTTTTGGGAAATAGACCAGTACTTGAATCTGTTTTAAATCGTTTTTTCTCGGAAAATCTCAGATATGACTAAAATATGAGAAATTATGAAAAATTTGGAGAAAAATTTGCACTACGGGCCCCTGCGGACCGAAGCCAGGAACGCTGCCAACGGGACCATCTCATCGCTTGTAGAATATGTGCACTTTCTGGTACTTACAATTCGCGGCCGGATGGCTTGTTTTTGGGGATAATGCTTTATCGCTTGATGAAAGTATGAGAATTAATATAATAATACGAATATAAATATATTTCCGCTTACTTTTATGAATTATAATTTATTCGGCATAAGGACGGGTGTCAGAAAAGCGTAAACAATTTTGTATAAGATAAATAAGTTGTAATTTAGATTTATTATTGTATTTAAATTAACGTATAAACTAAAAAAAAAGCGATCAGAGTGCGCGATACATTTTTTTGTATACATTAATAACGCAGAGAATCAATTGCTAAATAAGCATTGAAATCATGTAAAAGCCTCGTCGTGTAAAAGAGTCGTACTCGGATTGCTTTTTCCCTCGAAGCCTTCGTTTCGGCTTGGTCGCGCATGAATGTGCTCAGCGTCCATGTATCAGTGTAGCAGCCGAAGGCGTGGTCGTAACACTTCGACCGTGCTCGGCTCTTTCCGAAGGTGTGTCAGAGCATCCCTCGCTTTCGGACACGCGCGACTATGATTGTGTGATGGGCGCGTAAGAGACTAGAGAGGGGGCAACTTTTACGCGCGATCTGGCTGCACTGGAGCGAGGTTTTCCGTCCGATCGAGCTCGACATATGTGTGGCCGGACTGCGGATTGGAATATGCATTAAATGAATTTCAAAGAGAAAAACATGTATCGAGGTTGATATATCAGCGTGCGGGCTCTGAGTGCAGACGACGCGGGTTCAATCCCCGGTAGCCAATGTCTTTTTTTAAATTAAACATATATGAATTAAATATCATAAATAATGCCTGGACAGGCGATAATAGTTAAAGCGAGAGTAAGTTCGACATTTTTTGAATGTAAAATGAAGAAAATAGATTTAAAAAAGTCGATTAACCAGGGATCGAACCCGGACCGCAAGCATCGTCAATCCGTCACGCTGCCAACTCAGCTACGACGCTTATTGAGGATAGAAAAACATTTATGATACACCCTTATTCATAATGTTTACTGTTGAAAAAAAAAACGCCGTAGCGACCGCGGCAAAGGCTCAAGATTTCTTTTTGAACCTTCCACGGTCGTTTCGGCGTTTTATTTTTCCACGCGGTTCGTCGTTGATTTTTTTAACCCGCATTCTCGGCATAAAGGGCCAACCGAGAGAAAACAATTTTCTCGATACATGTTTTTCTCTTTGAAATTCATTTAATGCATATTCCAATCCGCAGTACGGCCACACATATGTCGAGCTCGATCGGACGGAAAACCTCGCTCCGTTCGCCGGTCGAGTGAGCGAGGGGCAGAGACTTTTCCCCCACCGAGCTACCCATTCGTGTGCACGCTGCTGCGATATCGACTCGAGCGGTGCTCACGACTCGCGCGGCTACAAGGGAATCTGCAACCTCGACAGAGGCGATGCACACAAAATCATATTCCCGAACTCGCCGCCGCGATTTAGCGCCATTTCTGAGGCACGCCGAAAAGGGGAGCGTTGTACATCTCCCTACTAATCTCTGCCGGAAAGGAGAGCGTTGTACATCTCCCTTCTAATCTCTGTTTTCGGCGTGCCTCGTAAATGGCGCTAAATCGCGGCGGCGAGTTCGGGAGTATGATTTCGTGATCATCGCCTCTGTCGAGGTTGCAGATTCCTCTGTAGCCGCGCGATTCCGCGATCACCGCTCAAGTCGGTATCGCAGTCAGCGTGAACACGAATGGGTAGCTCGGTGGGGGAAAAGTCTCTGCCCCTCGCTCGCTCGACAGGCGAACGGAGCGAGGTTTTCCGTCCGATCGAGCTCGACATATATGTGTGGCCGTACTGCGGATTGGAATATGCATTAAATGAATTTCAAAGGGAAAAACATGTATCGAGATCATTGTTTTCTCTCGGTTGCCCGTTTATGCCGAAAATGCGCGTTAAAAAAATTAACGACGAACCGTGTTGAAAAATAAAACACCGAAACGACCGTGAAAGGTTCGAAAAGAAATCTTGAGTCTTTGCGCGATCGTTTCGGCATTTTTTTTCAACAGTAAACATTATGGAAAATCCTGTATCATAAATGTTTCTTTATCTGCAATGAGCGTCGTGGCTGAGTTGGTAGCGTGACGGATTACGATGCTGAAAGTCCGGGTTCAATCCCCGGTGAATCAACTTTTTTTTCTTCATTTTATATTCAGAAAATTTCTCACTTACTCTCGCTTTATCTATTCTCGCCTGTCCAGGCATTATTTTTTATATTTAATTCATATATGTTTAACAAAAAAAAATGTTGCTACGGGCATCGAAGCCGCGTCGTCCGTACTCAGAGCTCGGACGCAGTGCAGCCAGATCGCGCGTAAAAGTTACCCCCTCTCTAGTCTCTTACGCGCCCATCACACAATCATGGTAGCGCGTGTCCGTGAGCGAGCGATGCTCGGACATCTTCGGAAAGAGCCGAGCAAGGCGAAGCGTCCCGACCGCGCCTTCGGCTGCTACACCAATGCATGGACGCTGAGCACGTTCATGTGCGGCCAAGCCGAAACGAAGGCTTCGAGGGAAAAAGCAATCTGAGCACGACTCGCGCGTGACGTCACCCGACGGCACGCGCGAGGCTTTTAGATGATTTCAATGCTAATTTAGTTCTTGATTCTCTGCGTTATTAATGTATACAAAAAAATGTATTGCGCACTCTGGTCGCTTATTTATTTTAGTTTATACGTTAATTTAAACATAATAATAAATCTAAATTACAACTTATTTATCTTATATAAAATTGTTTACGCTTTACTTACACCCGTCCTTATGCCAAATAAATTATAATTCATAAAAGTAAGCGGAAATATATTTATATTCGTATTATTATATTAATTCTCATACTTTCATCAAGCGATAGAGCATTATACCCAAAAACAAGCCAATCATCCATCCGGCCGCGAATTGTAAGTACCAGAAAGTGCACATATTCTACAAGCGATGAGATGGTCCCGTTGGTAGCGTTCCTGGCTTTCTGATTTCTTATTTTTTCCTGGAAATTTCTCCTTTTCCTATGACCTGAGTGAACGGCTGCGGAGATATTCGGAGAAAAGTTAAAGATGTAAAGAAATGAGATTTTCGTTAAAAAAACTTTCTATTGTTATTGTATTTTTCCTCAAATTTCTTTTTTTTTCCTATTACCTGAGTGAACGGCTGCGGAGATATTCGGAGAAAATTTAAAGATGAAAAAAAATGAGATTTTCGTAAAAAAAACTTTATTTTTTTTCCGGAACTTTTTCTTTTTCCTATTGAGTGAACGGCTGCGGAGATATTCGGAGAAAAGTTGTAGATGAAAAAAAATGAGATTTTCGTAAAAAAAACTTATTACATTTTTTATCCCTCATAATTCTGAGAAATAATGAATTTCCGAAATTTTTGCAAACATTATTTTCCTTAAGGGGTAACACCACTGTAACGACCTGCCACGAAGCGTTTAAGACAAATAATACTTCGGGTAATTATTAAGCATATACTGAAGTATATTGCAAAAAATTTTTATGGGAAAATATTACAAAATGGCGACACTGCAGCAAATTCTTCCGAGGCATGTTGAACTTAAGGGGTTCTACGGCACGCAGTATAACTTGTGCCAATTTTAATCTGGACAAATATTTTTTTTTAAATTAAATCTAGATGAGTGTAGCTAGCGAACCACGTAGGGGATTTTAGAAATATTGATTTTTGATTAATTGCCGAGTATTTGACTGAAAATGTTCAATTTTTGTTTAAGACAGTTATTTTTTAATAAATATTGTTTAATGTTGTTATTATCGAAATCCCCTACTCGATTATCGAAAATCCCCTACGGGGTTCCGTAGCTACACTCATGTAGACTTAATAAAACAAAATTATTTTTTTTTAGATTAAAATTGGCACAGTTATACTGCGTGCCGCAGAGGTTCGACATGCTTCATAAGAATTGCTGCAGTGTCGCCATTTGGTAATATTTTCGAATAAAAATTTATAGCCATATACTTATATATATGCTCAATAAATACCGCAAGTATTATTTGTTTATCACATTTTCTTCAGCAAAAAAAAATATAAAAAAATACGCTTCCTGTAAGGCCGTTACAGTGGTGTTACCCCTTAAAGTCTCCATATAATTTCCAAGATTTTCACGTGATCGTGATTAAAATGATGAAATATTCGGAAAAATTCGGATAAACTCGGATGTTTGCGTAAAAATCATTGTTTGCAAAACTCTGAATTCTTCATATTTGTTCCAATTCATAGAAAAAGTCGGAAAAATGTTCCGGAAAAAACCGGAGTTTTTCGGATAAAAATTTGCACTATGGGTGCGGGATCGTACCCCGCGCTCAGTGCTTTTTTTTAAATTATTATTACTATTAATTCTTATTTGATTAGTTATTTTCATTAGTTATCATTACTATTTTAATTAGTTATCTTTCAGTGTCGAAAAATGTATCGCGCACTCTGACCGCTTATTTTATTAGTTTGTACGTCAATTTAAATACAATAATAAATCTAAATTACAACTTATTTATCTTCTAAATAATTGTTTGCGCTTTACTTACACCCGTACCTATGCCAAATAAATTGTAATTCATAAAAGTAAGCGGAAATATATTTACATTCGTATTATTATATTCATTCTCATTTACTTTCATCAAGCGATAAAGCATTATGATAATACTTTATCGTTTGATGAAAGTATATGAGAATGTACCCGTGAAAAATTTGCCGGCGCTTAAGATGCGGCCGACGCTTGGTACGATAGTCAGCACCAACCATCAATACCCAGTGTTGGTCCTTTATACGGGCCAATGATTTGGCCATGGTTCTGCCAGTGCTCATTTGAAGCATGGCAAACCAACGAACACCCAACCTTGGGCCAAATATTGATTACCAACTGTGAGCTAACTACCGGGTCCGAGTGTTGGACCCGAACATGGGCCAATCGGTTGATCATGGGTTTGCCAGTCTCGAATTGAAGCTCGGCACACCATCGAAGAGCCAACGCTGGGCCAGCACTAATTAATGACCGTCGGCCAATTGTCGGGGCGAGCGCAGACCCTGAGTCTGAGCCAATCGTTTGACCGTGGTTTTGCCAATGCTTGTTTTTAGCATGGCAAACTGACGAATTGCCAATCGTGGCGCAACTCTGGCTTTGAACGGTATAGTCCATAGATATATACAAGAATGCTTTTTTGCTATGTGTATTTGCTATATATATGTATGTATGTATGGACTGTACAAGAATTTTTTCACGCATATACGTATCTACGTATATACGTAAAAAAGCATTGGCAAAACCACGGTCGAACGATTGGCGCAGACTCAGGGCCTGCGCTCGCCCCGACAATTGGCCGACGGTCATTAATTAGTACTGGCCCAGCGTTGGTTCATCGATGGTGTGCCGAGCTTCAATTCTAGACTGGGAAACCCATGATCAACCGATTGGCCCATGTTCGGGGCCAACACTGGGACCCCATAGTTGGCTGACAGTTGGTAATCGATATTTGGCCCAAGGCTGGATGTTCGTTGCGTTATTATATATTTTTTATTATCGCTGCATGCAATTTTCTACGTCCTGTGATAATAAAAACTCATTACTCTTATCTGAAATTCAGTTTATTAAAAATAAAATTGATTTATACTAAAGTTTTGTGGTGTATTAAAAAAATGCCGAGGTATTATGACAGTATTAAGAAACGCCGAGTGTTAAAACGACGACAAAAATTAGAAGACTCTTTACAGCAGGTTAGGATCAGAGGCAACGAAACAAAAGGACAAGTAAATAGTGAAACAAATTTGGAAACGTTCCACGACCAAGTGATTGTGCATAACGAGTTTAGTGAATCTAATAAATCTTTCGATGAACAATGATCGAGCACAGAAACTTCTGAATCTAATCGCTGTGCGGGAATAAGGAACGATGCATTGTCTCTGAAAGAAAAAACAATATATGAAGCCGACCTCAGCCCTACTATGGGCCGGTGATCACGCCAACCGTCAGCCAATGATCGTGATCTCTTTAGCCCAGTGTTGGGCCAATACCCGGCCAACTGTTAAGATTTCCGGTAAGCCTACTATTGGCCAACCGTACATCCCAGCGTTGGGCCGAAGAGATCACTCCTACCGTGGCGCAACACTAAACCTGCCGCCGTTCATCGGCCAATGGTGCTGCCGTTCATCGGCCAATGGTAGAATGTGGTTGGCGTGACGTTGGCTCGAGGTTGGGTCGGTTGCGTCGTTTTTGCCCAATGTTGGGCCAATAGCCGGCCAACTGTTAGGATTTCCGGTAAGCCTACTATTGGCCAACCGTACATCCCAGCGTTGGGCCGAAGAGATCACTCCTACCGTGGCGCAACACTAAACCGGTGGTGCTGCCGTTCATTGGCCAATGGTAGACTGTGATTGGCGTGACGTTGGCTCGAGGTTGGATCGGTTGCGTCGTTTTTCACGGGTATATAACAATACGAATATAAATATATTTCCGCTTACTTTTATGAATTACAATTTATTCTCGATTGTTTTGGCACTTTTTTCCAACTTATCTAACGTCTATTTATTTAAAAAATGCTTTGTTGATTGTTTAGCCGAGTGCATTAATCAAAAACTGCATAACTGCAAGTACAGTTTATTTAATTTCATAATAAACTAGTGCACTCGTTCTCGGAGGGCACCACGGGAAGGCAATCAACTCCACCCCCCGTCAGCTCAAAGAGTCTCGTCTTGAAAACGGGACGCTTACGAGAATGTATGGTTCCCAAAAGCGCAACTCAAGGAACTATTGATCGACCGAAGAGCAGCTTGAAAAGCCTGTGACCACACGATTCGACAATTCAAGATGACTTGCGAAAGTGCTGTTTAAAGAGCCTCCAATTGCAGACAAGTGCGACTTCGATAATCAATGACCGGTTGAATAATTTCAACACTCTGAATTTGCTGCAAATTTGACATATTAAAGCGCAGCTCATCGAGCCTCAAAGACGCCGCGGGAATCATCGACGCGACCGAACCCGCAGTCGATCGCCCCATCGGCCGCACGTTGAAATTGCTCAAAACGAGCGGGCATTTCAAATTTTAGTGCAAACAGTCTTGGATAATATGACCAAAAAATAAATGTTTCCGCCAAAACGTAAATGAGTTTTTACTTTTCCCCTTAAAAAATTAATTGAAAAAATTGTTGAAGAAAAGTGCCGAAACGATCGAGAAAGGTTCAAAGAGAATTTTGAATTTTTCTCGATCGGCATTTTCTCAAAACACATTTCACATTGGGATGGGAGTCAAAACTTTGAAAAGCCAAATATAGAACGACAAGGATTTTGAAATGACAGAATTATAAACTGAAAATAACGAACTGTAAATTATTCGAAATTGTATCCTTCGACCGATAACGAAATTGAATAGCTATTACACCAAAGAATTATTTATGTGAGAGCGCATTTATTCGAGAACGGGTATTCTGATTGTCTGCAGTTTGAGTCATACAAACACAGATTTAAACAATCTAGAACATTCACATTTCCGAAATAGAAAGACGTGAGTATCTAATATTGGTAATACCATCTATAGCAAAAAGCCAGATATCGAGGATACAAACTTCGAAAGTTTTGATCTCAGATAGGCAAACGAGCGATGGCCCATAATAGCGAACACCGAAATAGCGAACATCAAAGAAGTGGACGAGTTGCTTCATAATTTTCTGCCGATTTTCGCTAACACGTACGAGATTCTTTTAAAGTCTTTAAGAGAGGATATACATTTACAATTATCAAAAAATCAATTTCTTTTCGTTAAGGGATAACACCATTCTAGGAATTTGGAAAAATCGTTTTCTTTTGGCTTCAAAAATACTTTGGGGTCATAAAAACAATATGCAGTTGGTCCTGCAGCAATTTTTTTTAAGGTTGGATAAGTGTGTACAGTAGAACCTCGATTATCCGAACCTCGATCATCCGAACGTGACTTAGTTTATCCGGAAGCTCAATTATGAGAACGTTGGCGCGAAAGATACATGGTTGCTCGCTGCCACCGCCGTGAGCAACAATGAGCAACCCAACGCAACTTCTCCTTCTCAAACAGCTGCGAGACTTAGACGCTCAGAAACGCGTTGCAGCCGTTCGTCAATTAAAAATGGACGATTTTATTTTTTCTAAATATTTAAAAAGGCATTCGACTTTAAAAAGGCATTTAGGTGTTTAAAACACACACACACACACACACACACACACACACACACACACACACACACACACACACACACACACACACACACACACACACACGCACGCACGCACGCACGCACGCACGCACGCACGCACGCACGCACGCACGCACACACACACACACACACACACACACACACGCACGCACGCACGCACGCACGCACGCACACACAAACACACATACAGGGTGGGCGGAACATTGACGTCCAAAAATAAAACGTAGGTCCCTTGTATCCTGGGGTATCCGAATAACCCCCATGTATATCCCGCGACTTTTTATAGTTTTCGAGTTATGAATTTTCGAGAATTTTCGACCTGACCAAATAAAAAAAAATCTAAAAAAAATAGAAGACTGTCGAGATTTTTTTTGCAACTGAATCTTCATGAGTAGTACTTTTATGCATAAAATAATCAGCTTCGTAACTGTGATGAAAGTTATTAAAATGTTGGTCTAAAGTGAAAAATTTACGTTCGGTAAATTATGACTTAAATTTTCAACTTTAAATTAGAAATCTAAACAGGTGACTTCATGGTTCCTAATTAGGCCTCAAGAATGCGCCAGACTCTCAGCTTTCATAATCATTAAAAAAAGCAGTACTTAATAGGGGTACTTTGGCTACAATTGACCTTTTGATTGATTGAAAGACAGCGAGGTGGAAAATTCTTAAAATTAGCCATCTGATTAAAAAAAAAAAAATTGCCGATTTTATCATTCCTAAGGTTATTTAGTTTGTTAACTAACCAAAAACGACTGCAGGAAAGCTCAGATTTAAACATTTAGAGGTTTATTTTTTTTAGTTCAATTTAAGTTTAATGAATTTTGCGCCATCCGTTCTTGTAACGAGAACGGATCGCGTAAACGAGCTTTTACCTGATCCATGAGAACGGATCGGGCAAAATTGATTAAACTTAAATTAAACTAAAAAAAATAAACCTCTAAATGTTTAAATCTGAGCTTTCCTGCAGTCGTTTTTGGTTAGTTAACAAACTAAATAACCTTAGGAATGATAAAATCGGCAATTTTTTTTTTTTAAATCAGATGGCTAATTTTAAGAATTTTCCACCTCGCTGTCTTTCAATCAATCAAAAGGTCAATTGTAGCCAAAGTACCCCTATTAAGTACTGCTTTTTTTAATGATTATGAAAGCTGAGAGTCTGGCGCATTCTTGAGGCCTAATTAGGAACCATGAAGTCACCTGTTTAGATTTCTAATTTAAAGTTGAAAATTTAAGTCATAATTTACCGAACGTAAATTTTTCACTTTAGACCAACATTTTCATAACTTTCATCACAGTTACGAAGCTGATTATTTTATGCATAAAAGTACTACTTATAAAGATTCAGTTGCAAAAAAAATCTCGATAACCTTCTACTTTTTTTAAAGATTTTTTTCAATTGGTCAGGTCGAAAATTCTCAAAAATGCAGTAAAAAATTCATAACGCGAAAACTATGAAACGTCGCGCGACATACATGGGGGTTATTCGGATACCCCACGATACAAGGGACCTAAATTTTATTTTTAGACGTCAATGTTCCGGCCACCGTGTGTGTGTGTATATATATATATATATATATATATTTCAACGTTAATATGTATGTCAAATTTTAATATATATTTATGTATTTTTTTTATGTAAAAAGGTGTTGTTGATGATCTCGTCCCAAAAAACCCACGTTTCGATTATCCGAACTTTTGATTGTCCGAACTAGTCTCGGTCCCAATTGGTTCGGATAATCGAGGATTTACTGTATACGTAAGACAGGTTTGCAGTTACAAGAGCCGGTTGAGATATGAGCGTGTGGGCTCTGAGTGTAGACGACGCGGGTTCGATCCCCGGTAGCAATAACTTGTTTTTTTTTATTAAGCATATACGAATTAAATATCATAAATAATGCCTGAACAGGCGAGAATAGCTAAAGCGAGAGTAAGGTCGAAATTTTCTGAATATAAAATGAAGAAAAAAAAAGTTGATTCACCGGGGATTGAACCCGGACCTTCAGCATCGTAATCCGTCATGTTACCAACTCAGCCACGACGCTCATTGCAGATAAAGAAACATTCATGGTACAGCCTTTTCCATAATGTTTACTGTTGAAAAAAAATGCCGAAACGATCGCGGCAAAGGCTCAAGATTTCTTTCTGAACCTTTCACGGTCGTTTCGGCGTCTTATTTTTCAACGCGGTTCGTCGTTAATTTTTTTAACACGCATTTTCGGCATAAACGGGCAACCGCGAGAAAACAATGATCTCGATACATGTTTTTCCCTTTGAAATTCATTTAATGAGACTTTTCCCCCACCGAGCTACCCATTCGTGTTCACGCTGACTGCGATACCGACTCGAGCGGTGATCACGGACTCGCGCGGCTACAAGGAAATCTGCAACCTCGACAGAGGCGATGATGACGAAATCATACTCCCGAACTCGCCGCCGCGATTTCGCGCCATTTACGAGGCACGCCGAAAAGGGCCGCCATGGAGACTAGAGTAAAGGAGCCCGAACGCATATGGCGGAATCGTCGAAAAGTGGATCGCGAAAGTGATGAAAGATCTTGTAGTTCGAAAAATATCCGCAAGCGATACCAGCGCCTGGTACCGAATAGGATAGGTGCGTGAGGACCGGCTTAGCAGTGTTTGTGACATACATACAGTGACGTATTACTGTCAGTTACTATATATGTGAGTATTATATATATGTCAGTTACATACAGTTTACGCTGTCACGCATCGTTGAGTGATATTTCGGTATTAAAAATATTTATAAAATCAAAACAGAAAAAGACGATCCAATAAAGGTAAGAACTGAACCTTAATATTATGTTTATGCAATTAATTCGCGAATTGGCGAAAATATTGACAAATATTGACATCGGCATGTGCAACTACATGTTGATTCATTTTGCCAAATCGTTTGTATTTCTTTTATTGCATGCTATCTTCGCCGAATTTAATTATAATTGCCATTAATTTTAATGCTGTTAGAGATTCCTTTGATACAGCAAAAATGTAATGCATGGTGCTTGGATAAAAAAACGTTTTTTAGGTTAAATATGCAAATCCTTTAATATAAATCCCCCTCGCTCCCATTTCGTTATAATGTATTGCCTATAATATTCAATTGGATTTATTTTTTGATTTCACTTCGCCATGGGTAAATATTGCGCTTACCCCGCATGTCCCTTCCGTCACTAGAATAGGTAGTTTTCTAATATTTAAGTTGTTGCCCCGCCTGGGGTTTAGATTCGGTTTGGTTTGTTGGTTGATTTGAGGCTTGATGTAAATTATACATTTTATTATTTCTTTTTGTAGCGACGAAAAAAAATTTTTTCTTGAAAATCCAGTATGCAATATTCACATTATGGCTCTTTAATCGTACGTGTCACCGTATACAAATAAAACAATTACAGTATAGATCACCTCCAAGTAAAAAATTACTGATATATTATCATTTCATAATTTAAACAAAAGCATATCAATATTACTCTTAAGTATTATAAACCGCGCTAATAAGAAAGAAATATACGACTAATTGCGGATCGAAGAAATATACGAAATTGCGATTCGAAATCACCGCGCGGACGGAGCCAGCAGTGGTAGCGCCGCCAGGCGGGTACAATCCGCGGATCATTCATCACTTTCACAACCATTTCGCCAGCATTGCGTTCGGGCTCCTTTACTCTAGTCTCCATGAGGGCCGCGTTGTGCATCTCCCCCATGGAGACTAGAGTAAAGGAGCCCGAACGCAATGCTGGCGAAATGGTTGTGAAAGTGATGAATGATCTGCGGATTGTACCCGCCTGGCGGCGCTACCACTGCTGGCTCCGTCCGCGCGGTGATTTCGAATCGCAATTTCGTATATTTCTTCGATCCGCAATTTGTCGTATATTTCTTTCTTATTAGCGCGGTTTATAATACTTAAGAGTAATATTGATATGCTTTTGTTTAAATTATGAAATGATAATATATCAGTAATTTTTTACTTGGAGGTGATCTATACTGTAATTGTTTTATTTGTATACGGTGACACGTACGATTAAAGAGCCATAATGTGAATATTGCATACTGGATTTTCAAGAAAAATATTTTTTTCGTCGCTACAAAAAGAAATAATAAAATGTATAATTTACATCAAGCCTCAAATCAACCAACAAAACCGAATCTAAACCCCAGGCGGGGCAACAACTTAAATATTAGAAAACTACCTATTCTGGTGACGGAAGGGACATGCGGGGTAAGCGCAATATTTACCCATGGCGAAGTGAAATCAAAAAATAAATCCAATTGAATGTTATAGGTAATACATTATAACGAAATGGGAGCGAGGGCGATTTATATTAAAGGATTTGCATATTTAACCTAAAAAACGTTTTTTTTTTATCCAAGCACCATGCATTACATTTTTGCTGTATCAAAGGAATCTCTAACAGCATTAAAATTGATGGCAATTATAATTAAATTCGGCGAAGATAGCATGCAATAAAAGAAATACAAACGATTTGGCAAAATGCATCAACATGTAGTTGCACATGCCGATGTCAATATTTGTCAATATTTTCGCCATTCGCGAATTAATTGCATAAACATAATATTAAGGTTCAGTTCTTACCTTTATTGGATCGTCTTTTTCTGTTTTGATTTTATAAATACTTTTAATACCGAAATATCACTCAACGATGCGTGACAGCGTAAACTGTATGTAACTGACATACATATAATACTCACATATATAGTAACTGACAGTAATACGTCACTGTATGTATGTCACAAACACTGCTAAGCCGGTCCTCACGCACCTATCCTATTCGGTACCAGGCGCTGGTATCGCTTGCGGATATTTTTCGAACTACAAGATCTTTCATCACTTTCGCGATCCACTTTTCGACGATTCCGCCATATGCGTTCGGGCTCCTTTACTCTAGTCTCCATGATCTCCCCACTAATCTCTGATTTCGGCATGCCTCGGAAATGGCGCTCAATCGCGGCGGCGGGTTCGAGAATATAATTTCGTGATCATCGCCTCTGTCGAGGTTGCAGATTTCCTTGTAGCCGCGCGAGTCCGTGATCACCGCTCAAGTCGATATCGCAGTCAGCGTGAACACGAATGGGTAGCTGGGTGGGGGAAAAGTCTCCACCCCTCGCCAATCGTGCTCACTCGACAGGCGAATGGAGTGAGGTTTTCCGACGATCGAGCTCGACCTATATGTGTGGCCGTACTGCGGTTTGGAATATATATTAAACGAATGGGTGTACTTCCGAAAAGCGGAAACCGAACTTTGACCTGAATTTTGGCATACACCTTCCTTTCAATATTACAAGATATCCTCTAAAGGGATTTTTGGCGACTCGCCATAGTTTTCGAGATATCGATTTTTGAAAGTTATTTTTTTCATCGCGCGCCTACCATATGTATAGCTGATGGGCTCAGCTACGGCTATACCTATATATCTTGTCGCGCCTTCCGCTTTGTCCGGATCTTCGTGGAGTTTTTTTGGAGAAACCCCCTCTCCAACGTTTCCACGACCGGCGCGCTTATGGTGTTAAACCTCGTATAGCGAATTCTCATTTTTATGGATACGTTGTAATGGTGCCTGCGCTCGGGACTCTAACTTTCGCTTTATTATACAGATGACAAGAATTGAAAATTATAAAATATAAAAATAAAAAAATACAATCAGAGAAAAAAACTTTAAAAAAACCGAAAAAATGAAAGAAAACATCACAAAATGAAAGAAAAAATAATCAAATTTTTTTTAAACGAAAAAAGATCGGGTAAAAAACGAAAAACAGTAAACGAAAAATGACGAAAAAAATGGAATAGGTGCTCTGCGGCCACCGCAGTGTTTTACGACCCCACGATTCCACACACCCATCCGAGGTGCCCTGCGCCTACCCAAGTGTTCTACGCACCCCGCAATTCCACATATCCGAGTTTGGGTTTATTTGGGTACCAATAAATTCTCCACCAAACGTGAAAACCAAAAACCAGCATTACACCAAAAACCACAATGCGGCTGGATTTCGCGGTGTGAGGGGCCGGGGCGGCGGGGCTACACTAGACGCAGAGCCGCACAAAGTGGAGAGCGCGATAAGATATATAGGTATAGCCATAGCTGAGCCCGTCAGCTGTAGATATAGCAGGCGCGCGATGAATAAAATAACTTTCAAAAATCGATATCTCGAAAACTATGGCGTGTCGCCAAAAATCCTTTTGGGGCATATCTTATAACATTAAAAGGAAGGTGCATGCCAAATTTCAGGTGGAAATTCGGTTTCCGCTTTTCGGAAGTTTATCTAAAAAATCAACGAGGAAACGCCTTGAAAAATAAAACGCTGAAACGACCGTGGAAGGTTCAAAAAGAAATCTTAAGCCCTTTCCGCGGTCGTTTAGGCGTTTCTTTTTCAACAGTAAACATTATGGATAACCGTGTATCATAAATGTTTCTTTATCCTCAATGAGCGTCGTGGCTGAGTTGGCAGCATGACGGATTAACGATGCTTGCGGTCCGGGTTTGATCGCCGGTGAATCGATTTTTTATCATTTTTTTTTCTTCATTTTATATTTACAAAATTTCGAACTTCCTCTCGCTGTAGCTACTTTCACCTGTCCAGGCATTATTTATTATATTTAATTCATATATATTTAATATAAAAAAAGACATTGCTACCGGGGATCGGACCCGCGTCGTCTACACTCAGAGCCAGCACGCTGATATCTCAACCGCGAGGCTCTTGGACCGCAAACCTGCCTTAGGGGTTGTCCATTAATCACGTGAGGCTCAAATAGGGGGGGGGGGTGGATAACATCACGATTGATCACGCTGAGGGGGGGGGGGGGGGCTGTTGTGACATATCACGTGTACTTTTTGTTGTAACTGCGCGGACAATGCCATTTAAATTCGCTTTTCATAATAAAATACTGCACTCTCTATCGCTTGTGTCAGACGTTGCTTAACAAAAAAATACACGCAATGTGGTGGGGGGGGGGGGGGCTGGCTAGAAACCTCACCACATATCACCATGGGGGCGGGGGGGGGGGGGTCAAAAAGTGGCCTAAAAAACCTCACGTGATTAATGGACGACCCCTTACGTATCCACACTTATCCAATCTTTAAGGTAGTTCTGTAGTTTTGGTCAAATCCATCTGTAACGGAATGGCAACAGTGTACGCTGCAGCTAGCTGATCGGCGCGTGGTCGGCATGGAAAAAAATGATTCGTCAAAATTAATAGTTGGTGTTTATAAATTACTTACGAAAGATGAACATAATGCAGTTTCACACTGTAAACCAATCATGTTACAGCACTTTTAGGAAAAAATAATGGATCAGACGTGCTTTTTTACTATTCGAACCGATGGAAATGCAGATTCAAACTGTAAAAAAATCATAATGATCACCGCGATAAAGTAAACTGTCGAATTTACAAACTAAATATAATATATAGCGGTACTCAATGCGTAAAATATACGTAGTACCTTCAAAAAAAAGTGAGATTAGACTGGTAATCACTGATTGACCCATAAAATTCTTTAACAAGCAAATGTTAAAAATGAGATTGAATTCTATTGAAATTTGGTATTGTCTTCTGAAAAATGTGGTGTGAGTTTAAATAAAAAAACTGCAGTGTACACCTTGCAAATTGTATCGTAGCTCGGTATTATTCAATACGTACAGATTTAATTTTTACAGAGTCAATTGTAATTTTTTAATAAATCGGGCAAAGCGTATTTTGATAACGGGTTGTTGAATACTAATACGGATATTTAAATTTATTAGTGTGATACATGAAAATATTTCAAAGCGCTCAGTAAAAGTTACAACCGACATTGCGCGGTACCTTCGTGTATTCGTGCTTCGGTACCGCATGTACCTCGAATTTTCACAATGTGCACTGTAAACGCGTGACTGCGTCAAGTCGGGGGTTAAGGCGTTGAAACCTGCACGCCTAAATCAACAAAGAAAAATTCTATCGCGTGGTCGCTCTCAGTCTCGATATCTACTCAATGCTCTTTTGGATCTCGTGGCGTAAAGTTTTGCGCAGTGTCTTCGAGAAACGACAATTATTGATAATCAATGTGAAAACGGACACACACACAGTGAACAAGGACAAGCTGTTAGTGAAGAAAAAGTGCCGTGAAAGAATTGTTGCTGCTGAAAAGAGGACGAAAAAACGAAGTGAGTATTGTATTTGTACTGTTCTATCTCGCTTTCACGTATAATGATGCTTGATTTACATAAAGCTATTCACTGTTTGCATTATTTACTATTTCGCAGTGTAAAAATTTGTCAATGAAGTCGTTCATTTTATAACATTTTTAAATGTACAAATTCGTGGGTCCGCTCGTTTACTTTTAACAGTTTTACATAGTAAAAATTCGCAAGGTGGTCCATCTACTGTTTACAGCTTCACATTATAAAAATTCGTGAGTCGGTCCATCTACTGTTTACAGTTTCATATTGTAAAAATTCGTGAGGCGGTTTATCTACTGTTCACAGGTCCACATTGTAAAATGTCGTGAGTCGGTTCATCTACTGTTCACAGTTTCACACTGCGAAAATTTATCGATCGCTTAGCATAAACTCAATAGTCCTACAGTTCTTTGTGTGAAACGTGGCGTGCACTTTTTAGAGTTTTACGTAGCAAATATCGAAGTTTTTGTACCGAGAGGCGCTATTGATGTGAGACGCAGTACATTTTGATGGGATTTCCATCAAAATTTACAGGATTTTTTTTCCGTGTGAGAACTCGAAGCGTGTTTTTTTCTTCGAGATCTAGTAATTCTAGGACATATGTGAAATTAATTTATTCTGCAAACAAATTTAATTTGCTCAATTTATGCATGTATTTATCTTTGTTACAGCGAATACAATTTAAACTGTCGTCAAGATGTTGTAAATCCACGATCCGACGTCCTTCGACAGCGAACTTTTTGTTGCTGATCGTTCAGGTTATGGTTATTCTCATCGCGTTTAGCTGCATTTGCTTGACACATGGGTGCCACGGCTTTCAGTCTTTTTGCAAGCGCCTTTTTTCTTGTAAACTTTCCTTTGTAGCGCATTCGGGTTGACATTTTCACGCTTTTTTAATTTCTATAAAATATTTAGCGAAAGACGGATCGTAGGAAGCTCAACGCCATGATTGCAGGAAAATCGCGCTGTTGCCACAATTACAGCGCCGCTCTCTATACGAGTATGAGACCTATCTATTCATGAAGTGCGAATGTGTCGGACATATAGAGGGTACAAGCCATGGAGCCTAGATACCAGGAGGTTCAGCGGCAATGCAAAGGCGCTGAAAAAAGCGTCCCCGAAAATGTCCCGAAGTGATGGCGCTGGGGTGCAGCGGCACCTACATATATAGTAATATATTGGTCAACGAGGTGAAAGTGATCGGATGAGTTTATAACCTCACGATAATTTCCTCATGACGGTTCGGAAAAAAAACGCAAAAGCGAGAAAAGATCTCAAACTCAAAATGGCGGCGATACAGCCCATCTAGAAAAACGTGTGTTTTTTTACATATAGCTTCACGGGAGAACGGTTTTCTCGTAAAATATAAGACGTGAAACAAAAACAAAAAAAATGATAATTTATATATTGTTAGCTATGAGACTACCTAGAAATTTGCTTTCAAATTTTGCAAAAATAGCGCACTTTGAAGGAAATAAATCTATTTTTTGCCAAAAAAAAGTAGTAAATTGTTTATAAAAAGAAGTTTACATTTAATAAAAAAAAAACCGGCTACGTAACCCCATAAAGATTGTGAAGCTGCTATCAAAATTTCAAATCGATGCATGCAAAGGTGGTCGAGTAATCCGTATTCCGAGATCGAAAAAAGTGGTTTCGAGAAGAACGCGTTTAAAGTTGTACGAGCAACTCAGCGCGCGTTCCAAGGCACTGCGGCCAAATCGATAATTGAACCATTAAATAAAAAAAAATTGCTACAGGACCAATTGCATATTGTTTTTATGACACCAATATATTTTTAGGAAAGAAAACGTCTTTCCAAAATCCTAGAGTGGTGTTATCCCTTAACACTAATGAGGGTTCGGTACATCATCTGTGATCTGTCTTAGATCGCACCCATGTTTAGCGTATATCTATATACATATAGGTGCCGGAGCACCCCAGCGCCATCATTTCTTGTTCTCGTTTTGGGGACGAGTTGAAAGGCCTCGCTGAACCTCCTGGTATCTAGGCTCCATGGTACAAGCTCTGGCAAAAATTTACAAGCAACAGCATCGTATAGGCATCGGATGTTACTATACGCTTCGACCGAAACTTTTGGCTCAACCTACAGAACTGCCTTTAAAAAAATTCGCTGCAGGACCAATTGCATATTGTTTTTATGACCCCAAAGTATTTTTGAAGCAAAAAAAAAACGTTTTTTTCCAAATTCCTAGAATGGTGGTATCCCTTCAAACAAAGATATGAATTTTTTTATCGTTGTAAAAGTATATCACCCCTTAAAGAGTTTAAAAGAATGTCGTACGTGTTAGCGAAAATCGGCAGAAAATTATGAAGCAACTCGTTAACCTCTTCGATGCACGCTATTTCGGTGTTCGCTATTTTGGACCATCGCTCGATTGCTTATCTAAGATTTACACATTCGAAGTTTGTATCTTCGATATATAGCTTTTTGCTATCGATGGCATTACCAATATTAGATACTCACTTCTTTCTATTTCGAAGATATGAATGTTCTAGATTGTTTGAATCAGTATCTGTATGACTCAAACTGCAGACAATCTGAATACACGTTCTCAAATAAATGAGCTCTCGAATAGATAATCCTTCAGTGTAATAGTTATTCGATTTCGTCATCGGTCGGAGGATAAAATTTCGAATAATTTACAGTTCGTTATTTTGAGTTTATAATTCTGTCATTTCGAAATCTTTGCAGTTCTATATTTGGCCTTTTAAAGTTTTGACCCCCACCCCAATGTGAAATGTGTTGAAAAAAATGCCGAAATACACTTACCCAATGTGAAATATGTTTTAAAAAAATGCCGATCGGGAAAGACTGAAAGTTCTCTTTGAGCCTTTCTCGATTGTTTCGGCGCTTTTCTTCAACAATTTTTTAAATTGATTTTCTCAGGGGAATAGTCAAAACTCATTTACGTATTGGGAGAAACATTTATTTTTCATCATATTTTCCAATACCTTTTGCACCAACATTTCACACGCCCGCTCGTTTTAAGGGGTGAGATGCAGTCAAAGGCGTGAAAAAACGAGCATTTTCAATAATTTTTCTTTTATAGTAATTAAGTTTGTTTTACAAAAGTGGTTGCACCGACTTTTTATGTTATATTTCAATTTGACTTGTACAAATTTCCAAAGAAAAATATCGATTATCTATAAAAATATCGCCATCTTTGTCGGACTCGCTTCGGCATGTAGTGCTTTGCGGTGACCATCATAACATTTTACTGGATCATCTGAAATAAAAAACCAAAAAAAATCATCAGTTTAATAATAAATCTAGTCCTCAATCGAAGTTTTTTTTTAATTAACAAAATGGCGGCTTCCGACAGATAACTTTCGATTTTTGACCAAAAAATCGCTCGTTTATTGTTTAAAAAAAATAGAAATTTTTCAACAAAAATTGAAATCCTTCGATTAAGGACTAGTTTTTAATGCTATCAATAAGCACACCAAATTTCATCAAAATTCATTGAGTAGTTTTTCAATTATAGTGGTCACCGACTTGAAAAACATAGTTTCGAGAAAAACGCGTTTAAAGTTTTTCGATGTGGATACGGTATTATATGTTCGTAAAATTTTGAGTTCGATGGATGAAGCTAAACTTTTTAAATGTATTTTGATCCGCCGCATCCAACTATCACAATTTTTTGCCGAAAAGTCGAGCTTTTAATTGTTTATAAGCAGTTGTTAAAACAATTTTTCAAAAAATTAAAGTTTTTCGGGATAAATTCTTTTTTTTACATTTTGGGCAATTTTAAAACGAAAGTATTTTTTTCAAAATTTTGCTAAAGTTCATAGTTTTTCAGTAATACATTTTTGAAATCTTCTGAAAGGGTTTACTAATTTTACACTTGATTTATGTATAGTATATCTAATATGTATATGTAATTAAAAAATTACTTACATCGAATCATCAATTCCTGGCCCATACAATAGGGCTTCTGCCGATGTGGAAGCTTCCAAAATATCAATTTGTTGTTGTCTTCGAAGCATTCTGCATTTCCGGGTATTATCGTTTGCACGTTTGCCAGCCCCTACCTGCCATGGGGACCCGACGCCCCTTCACTAATTGTGGGATATCCCGGAAACTATTCATCGGATTGACTTGAAATTTTCAGGGAATATTTTCGAAACATCATACTTCAAGAAAGTGTTAAAAAATAGATTTTTTGAAAATTCTGACTGCATCTCACTCCTCAAGCAACTTCCATGCGTCCGGCGGAGCGAGCAACTGCGGGTTCGGTCGCGTTGACGATACCCGTGACGATACCCTTGCTGCGGCCGTTCGGCAGGGTGTCAACTCTGCACAGTGCAACTCGACACCGGGTCAGCCCGCCTGTTCAACTCTCCACTGTTCAATTCGACGAAGCGGGCAACTCGACACAGAGCCAAGTCGACGGCCGTAGCAGCTCGACATTTCCCCGACACTCGCGTATCCCCACTCTTCAGATTCGGGCCGGGCGATTCGCTGCCCTGTGTCAACTCGACACCGAGTCCTCCTTACACAGCGTAGCGTGCTCAACTTACATTTCCTAGCGGCTGTACTTTTTTCGAATCACCCATACCCGGGAACGCGAAATATACGGGCAAAATGTTTTCGCATGTACCGACTACCCGCTCTGTCAGTTCTCTAGTTTATCGACTGATTTTGAATGGAAATTTCACGAGCGGCATTTTGTTATAACCTTATTCTTTAATAATGCCACGAACATATATTTAGTCTCCTAAAATTTTAATTCTTCCATAATTCGGGAAAAAGCGTCATTTTTGAGTACTTGAGAATAACGATAAGCAATACTAAGAGAACTGAAAACTTATATAATAATCGTGAGAAAGAAAAACTGGTGGCCTTGTACAGTTGGACAGTTTTTCGTTGCCGTTGAATATAGAATTATGTTCTTCAAGAGGATGTTTAATTTTGTTCTGAATTTCATTTTTTGTGGCTCTTGATTTATTCTTAAAAATCATCGTGCAAAGTCTAAATTTTATGATCAACTTTTTAATCATCAAAAATATCGCTGAAAAAATCATATGCAGTTACAAGAAATTAATATCATAAAACGATTGGAAATAATATTGTTGTCAATATTCCTCTTACATGTTCCTTTCATTACAGATTGAAACGTCCACATTATTATTATCCATGTTGTTCAAATACTTAATGCCAAAGAACAATGCATGTCGGATATATTTATTTTTCATTAATGTGTGACATATCGTCTACTATACATGAAAAAATTGAATCATCGTATAACATAAATACGCTGTGTTGAAAAGCGCAGAATCATTAAGGGGGGGGGGGGGGTGGAAGGTTAATTTGCTATAAAAAAGCACATTTTCGATATTTTTTGTTGACGTACTGTTTATATATATTTATGTATATAATTAGTATAAAATAAAAGGACATTTGAAGAATATTCTGTGAAATTTTCGTTAATAATTGTGCAGAAATGAGCCAGTGACAGGAAATCTTCTCAGACGCAACAAAAAAAAGTTACATTGCGGTGAACTGCATAACTCACCACTGGATCATCCGAAAAAAAATCTAACAAGATGGTATTGTTTAATACGTGGGCCATTTGACAAGTACCTAGCCTCACCGCTAGATGGTGCCACTATTGCAAGAGAAATACACTATAGTGTAGTACCGCCTTGTAGACGGCTACTGACAAAATTTTAGCCGGATCGGACTTGTAGTTCTCTTTTGAGAGCGTGTGAAAGCAAGTGTGTCCGTTGATTTTTGAAAGAATGGAGAAAGAACAATATCGGTCGGTGATTCGATTCTTGTTTTTGGAAGGGAAATCGCGCAGTGAAATTAAAGAACGCTTTGATGCAGTGTATGGGGATGCTTCTCCTTCGATGGCGACCGTTAAATTTTGGTATAACGAGTTTCAACGTGGTCGTACGTCGGTTTTTGATGATCCACGCCCAGGTGCTCCAAAAACAGCCACTACGGAGGAGAACGTGACAAAAATACACGATATCGTTTTGTCAGACCGCCGATTAAAGGTGCACGAGATAGCTGTGATAGTAGGCATCTCAGAAGAACGCGTGTGGCATATCCTACATGAGACTTTGGGCATGAGGAAGCTGTCGGCAAGGTGGGTGCCGCGTTTGCTGACTGCAGACAACAAGCGCATTCGTGTGACCACTTCAGAGCAGTGTTTGGAGCTGTTTAATCGCAATCCAAAAGAGTTTTTGCGTCGTTACGTGACCGTCGACGAAACATGGATTCACTGGTATACTCCAGAGACCAAGGAGCAGTCAAAACAGTGGACCTTACCCGGTGAACCTGCTCCAAAGAAGGCGAAGACGGTCCCGTCGGCTGGAAAGGTGATGGCCACTATTTTCTGGGATTCTCAAGGTGTGATTTTTATTGACTACCTGGAGAAGGGCAAGACGGTCACGGGACAGTACTACGCCGAACTATTCAGCCGATTTAACGCCGTGTTAAAAGAAAAACGGCCCCATTTGTCGAGAAAGAAAGTGCTTTTCCACCATGATAATGCACCGGCTCACACCTCCGCGCTCGCCACGGCTAAATTGGTCGAATTACGCTATGAACTGCTGCCCCATCCACCGTACTCTCCAGATTTGGCTCCGTGCGACTTTTTGTTTGTTTCCGAATCTAAAAAATTCACTCGCCGGGAAGAAATTCCACTCCAATAACGAAATAATCGCCGCCACGGAGGCCTATTTTGCAGACCAAGAGATAACATTTTTTTCAACGGGGTTAAAAAAATTGGAACACCGCTGGGCCAAGTGTATTCAACTAAAAGGAGACTACATTGAAAAATAAATTTTATTTTTAGCAAAATTTTGGTGTTTTCATTTGTAGGCTAGGTACTTATCAAATGACCCACGTAAGTTTCTTGAGATAACGCTGTCGAGTTTTTATTTTTATTTTTTTTTGTTTTCAATTTTTAGTCACACTTAGAAGACAAAATAGAGATATTTCATTTAGAAAATTGCAAAATGAATGAAACTGATTAAAAAAAAATCGACAGCGTTACCTCAAGAAACTTATTAAATAATACCATCTTGTTGGATTTTTTTTCGGATGATCCAGTGGTGAGTTATGCAGTTCACCGCAATGTAACTTTTTTTGTGGCGTCTGAGAAGATTTCCTGTCACTGGCTCATTTCTGCACAATTATTAACGAAAATTTCACAGAATATTCTTTAAATGTCCTTTTATTTTATACTAATTGTACAAATAAATATATATAAACAGTACGTCAACAAAAAATATCAAAAATATGCTTTTTTATAGCAAATTAACCTTCCACCCCCCCCCCACCCCCCTTAATGATTCTGCGCTTTTCAACACAGCGTATTCATGTTATACGATGATTCAATTTTTTTCATATTTAATAGACGATATGTCACACATTAATGAGAAATAAATATATCCGACATGCACTGTTCTTTGGCATTAAGTATTTGAACAACATGGATAATAATAATATGGACGTTTCAATCTGTAATGAAAGGAACATATATGAGGAATATTGACAACAATATTATTTCCAATCTTTTCATGATATTCATTTCTTGTAACTGCATATGATTTTTTCAGCGATATTTTTGATGATTAAAAAGTTGATTATAAAATTTAGACTTTGCACGATGATTTTTAAGAATAAATCAAGAGCCACAAGAAATTAAATTCAGAACAAAATTAAACATCCTCTTAAAGAACATAATTCTATATTCAACGGCAACGAAAAACTGTACGAGGCCACCAGTTTTTCTTTCACACGATTATTATATAAGTTTTCAGTTCTCTGAGTATTGCCTATCGTTATTCTTAAGTACTCAAAAATGACGATTTTTCCAAGAATTATGGAAGAATTAAAATTTTAGGAGACTAAATATATGTTCGTGGTATTATTAAAGAATAACGTTATAACAAAATGCCGCTCGTGAAATTTCCATTCAAAATCAGTCGATAAACTAGAGAACTGACAGAGCGGGTAGTCGGTACATGCGAAAACATTTTGCTCGTATATTTCTCGTTCCCGGGTATGGGTGATTCGAAAAAAGTACAGCCGCTAGGAAATGTAAGTTGAGCACGCTACGCTGTGTAGGGAGGACTCGGTGTCGAGTTGACACAGGGCAGCGAATCGCCCGGCACGAATCTGAAGAGTGGGGATACGCGAGCGTCGGGGAAACGTCGGGCTGCTACGGCTGTCGATTTGGCTCTGTGTCGAGTTGCCCGCTTCGTCGAGTTGAAAAGTGGAGAGTTGAACAGGCGGGCTGACCCGGTGTCGAGTTGCACTGTGCAGAGTTGACACCCTGATCGGCCGCTCCCCTCGGTCGTGCCGCTGTCCTGTCGATAGCCTGCCATTCTCGCGCCCTTGGGCTCCCTCAGGCGCCTCTTGGCGCTGCGGCTTTTGATGACGGCCACATTTCTTTTTATTGCGGCGCCAAAATTTCGTCTTTGTAACAGTAAAAAATAAATTATTAAATATATAATAATTACCGGTGCAATGGTTTAGTGGCAAACACGCTAGCCACTAGACCATTGCACCGGTAATTATTTATATTTTATTTGTATATTTTATTATTTATTTTTATAGTAACAAAGAAGAAATTTTGGCGCCCCAATAAAAAGAAGCCACTCAGTGAAGTTGGTGAAGTTGCTCAAAACGAGCGGGCGTTCAAAATTTTGGTGCAAACGGTATTGGAAAATATGATGAAAAAATAAATGTTTCTCCTAATACGTAAATGAGTTTTTACTTTGCCCCTTAGAAAATGATTTTAAAAAAATGTTGAAGAAAAGTGCCGAAACGATCGAGAAAGGCTCAAAGACAACTTTTCTCGATCGGCATTTTTTTCAAAACACATTTCACATTGGGTAAGTGGGTTTCGGCATTTTTTTTAACACATTTCACATTGGCGTGGGGGTCAAAACTTTGAAAGGCCAAATATAGAACGACAAAGATTTCGAAATGACGGAGTTATAAACTCAAAATACCGAACTGTAAATTAATCGAAATTTTATACTTCGACGGATGACGGAATCGAATAACTATTACACCAAAGGATTATTTATTCGAGAACGTGTATTCAGATTGTCTGCAGTATGAGTCATACAAATACTGATTCGAACAATCTAGAACATTCATACCTCCGAAATAGAAAGAAGTGATGATCCGAAACAGCGAACATCAAAGAAGTGGATGAGTTGCTTCATAATTTTCTGCCGATTTTCGCTAACACGTACGAGATTCTTTTGAACTCTTTAAGGGGGGGATATACATTTACAACGATAAAAAATTAATATTTTTTCTTTAAGAGATAACACCACTCTAGGAATTTGGAAAAATCGTTTTCTTTTGTCTTCAATAATACTTTGGGGTCATAAAAACAATATGCAATTGGTTCTGCAGCGATTTTTTTTAAACGTTGGATGAGTGTGTATACGTAAGGCAGGTTTGCAGTCACAAGAGCCTCGCGATTGAGATATCAGCGTGCGGGCTCTGAGTGTAGACGACGCGGGTTCGATTGCCGGTAGCAATGTCTTGTTATTTTTATCAAGCATATACGAATTAAATCTCATAAATAATGCCTGAACAGGCGAGAATAGCTAAAGCGAGGGTAAGTTCAAAATTTTTCGAATATAAAATGAAGAAAAAAAAATAGAAAAAAAGTCGATGCACTGGGGATTGAACCCGGACGCCAAGCATTGGTAACCCGTCACGCTGCCAACTCAGCCACGACGCTCATTGCAGATAAAGAAACATTTATGATACACCTTTATCCATAATGTTTACTGTTGAAAAAAATGCCGAAACGATCGCGGCAAATGCTCAAGATTTCTTTTTGAACCTTTCACGGTCGTTTCGGCGTCTTATTTTTCAACGCGGTTCGTCGTTAATTTTTTTAACCCGCATTTTCGGCATAAACGGGCAACCGAGAGAAAACAATGATCTCGATACATGTTTTTCTCTTTGAAATTCATTTAATGCATATTCCAATCCGCAGTACGGCCACGCATATATGTCGAGCTCGATCGGACGGAAAATCTCGCTCCGTTCGCCTGTCGAGTGAGCGAGGGGCAGGGACTTTTCCCCCACGGAGGTACCCATTCGTGTTCACGCTGACTGCGATATCGACTTGAGCGGTCATGGAGCCTAGATACCAAGAGGTTCAGCGAGGCCTTTCAACTCGTCCCCAAAACGGGAACGAGAAATGATGGCGCTGGGGTGCTCCGGCACCTATATGTATATAGATATACGCTAAACATGGGTGCGATCTGAGACAGATCACAGATGATGTACCTAACCCTCATTCGTGTTGAGGGATAACACCACTCTAGAATTTTGGAAAGAAGTTTTCTTGCCTAAAAATACTTTGGTGTCATAAAAAAATATGCAATTGGTCCTGTAGCGATTTTTTTCTTTTAAAGGTTCAATTATCGATTTGGGCGCAGCGCCTCGGAGCGTGCGCTGAGTTGCTCGTACAACTTTAAACGCGTTTTTCTCGAAACTACCTTTTTCAATCTCGGAAGACGGATTACTCGACCACCTTTGCATGCATCGATTTGAAAACTTGATAGCAGCTTCACAATTACATTCTCTATGGGAGTACGTAGCCGTTTTTTGATAAAATGTAAACTTTTTTTTATAAACAATTTACTGTTTTTTTGACAAAAAAATCGATTTATTTCCTTCAAAGTGCGCTATTTTTGCAAAATTCGAAAGTAAATTTTTAGGTAGTCTCATAGCTACGAATATATAAATTATCATTTTTTTGGTTTTTGTTTCAGGTCTTATATTTTACGAGAAAACCGTTCTCCCGTGAAGCTATTTGTGAAAAAAACACGTTTTTCTAGATGGGCTGTATCGCCGCCATTTTGAGTTTGAGTTTGAGATCTTTTCTCGCTTTTGCGTTTTTTTCCGAACCGTCACGAGGAAATTATGAATCGGCGGATATTTCGACGTTTGATGTCACGATCGGTCTGTCGTGAGGTTAGAAACTCATCCGATCACTTTCACCTCGTTGACCAATATATTACTATATATGTAGTTGCCGCTGCACCTCAGCGTCATCACTTCGACACATTTTCGGGGACGCTTTTTTCAGCGCCTTTGCATTGCCGCTGAACATCCCAAATAGACAAGCGTACGATTCCCCAAGGGCACTCCACGGAGTGAAGTTACCGTACCATTACCGTACTGTCACGGCGTAATGGTACGGTACCAATACGCCGTGCGATTCGAGCGTACCGTACACGAGCACTGCGGCGTACTGTTACCGTACCGGTACGGTACTAGTACGCCATACGATTCGAGGGAATCGTACATGACCGGTATGGCGTATTACATATTTATAAATACGCGTATGCAAGAGGAAGTGTTTTTATAAGAATAATATTCTTTCATATAATTCCTTGAAAAAATATATGAATATGCCATCTGTAACAGTTATTAAATAGGCACGGGAGGATAGCTTATTCCACCATCTTCCGCCGGTCTGTAGACAGCGCGCAGAACCCGCCGACGTGAACACCACTTCGCATTAGTTTGCACCGAAGTCGCATTAGTGACAAATCGTTACGCCGGACGAGATGGCAAATAAAAAGTATAATTGTGCGAAAAATATCAATTTTCGTCGCTTAACGAGAGCTATAATTAAAGTGAGAGAGTGCTGGATCGTGCGTTACCGGACGTGTGAAAAGGAAAACTTCAAAACATCTGAGGAATCTGCGAGATTCGACGGAAAGCGTTGCACCAAGTGCCATTTTGGATAAAGACAAACTTTTTTAACGGGGTAAGTGTTTCTTTTACGCAATTCTTTCCGCTTTGAGTCTCCCTTTTCCTCAAGGTAAATAAAGAAAATAATTTATTTCATGAAGAAATGTCTCCGCCGTTTTTAAAAATCGAAAACGGCATTTATTGTGAGCGAACGGTAGTTTCTGTTTTATTAGAAATATTCGACCGTACGTCGAAATCTTAATGTTTATGCGAAGTATTGGAATAAAACATAACAATAAATCGTTTGGCTCGAATTTTCCTTCAACAATGTTTCCAATTCCGCGTCCTGGTACACTCTCGGTCTTCCGCTGCGTTGTCGTCTCGTACTTTTCAAGGACAAAAATTACGAACGCGTCTTGCTCGGAACGTGTTTTTTTGCGACGTGGAATATAACTCAAAAAGTAATAAACTAATCAACTTGACATTTTATGCAGATATTCTTTAATGTAGTGGCCGTTGCACAAACCTGAAATATCGTCAAATTGTTTTAAATATTGTTTTTAACGATTCGTTTGTAAAAAAGAAAAGTATTTTGTTTCTTATCCTCAAATATTCAATTTTTTTTTTATTTTTCGCTAAATTCATATTATACTTTTAACTTTGATTAAAAATATTCACTGTTAATATTATTATAATTATTATTAGTATTAGGAGATATAGACAATTGAGGAGGTCATATTTTTCAGGTCCATTTTCTGTCGCAAATGCGCGATGACCTTAGATATATACTGATATATATATATATTTTTGTAGATAATATGTATTTTTTGTAGTCGAGCCCGCAATCTACTTTTGGACCGAGGTAATTGAGAAATGAAGAACGAGGAACGAGAAATCGGAGAACGAGGTGCCCCGAGAGGAGGAGTTCGTGAACAAATTGGAGTCGTGCGACTTGGATTTTACCGATTTTAATTCGGACGACGATGTGGACGTGCTGGGCCCCGTGAACGGGGCGACCGGAGTGCCACCACTGCTAAGACAAGATCCCGACAATTATCACGTTGCTCGGACCAATTCCGTCATGTTGAAACTCGAGGCCGACAATCTTCGTATAATGGAGACGAGAACACGAATACCGAAACGCGTGGCACAATTGTATTGTGCCACCGCCAATGTGTGGCGGGTGGCGGCGGTTGAAACAAAGCGAAAATTTCCGAAAATCCTGCGTCCAATTGTTTCCAAAATATAACGAAGTTTCGCTGTGAAAAAGAAAGCAAAAATTTCTGACAATCTAATGTGCGATTGTAAAAGTGATAAAAATAAGAAATTGTCCCAATTCACTTTGTTCCTCGAATCAAAACGCATTATCGCTTTGGAAAACAAAGCAAAAGTTTCTAAAAATCCAATTCTCAATTGTTAAAGTAATGAAAATAAAATTTGTTAAACTCACGACGATCAAAAGTTGTTAAAAACTGTACAAATGTCAAAAACCACAAAATTAAAAAACAGTAGAAACCGAAAAAGCAAAAATTGTAAATTCGCCTTGTTTTGAAAATTTCAGAAAATGTAATGCACATTTATCAAAGTTTTTAAAATAAAGAATTGTCGCAATTCGCTTTGATTTCTAATACAAAACGAATTTTCGCTTTGGAAAACAAAGCGAACATTTCTGGACTTCAATGTTCAATGGCAAAAGTTATAGAAACGAAAAATTGTTAAAATTGCGACAATATAAAATTGTTGAAAATTGTATAAATTTAAAAACCAAAAAATGTATAAATTGTCAAAACGAAATTGTAAGCAATCTGTGAGAAATGTTTGTAAATTGTAAGAAATTTTCGTAAATTGTAAAAAAAGATGTAAATTCTATAAAATTTTTGTAAATTGTAAGCAAATTTCGTCAATTGTAAAAATCTTTCATAAAATTGTAAAAAGAATTTGTAAATTCTAAGCAATCTTTGTAGATTGTGATTTTTTTTTTGTAAATTATAGAAAGATTTTGTAAATTGTGAACGATGTTTGCCAAGGAAACGGAAATAAATCAATAATCCAAAATAGTTTCCCGTTTTATTTAATATATATATACACACACACATATACATGCAAAAAAAAGCGGTCCGTTCATGTATGGTACTATAATGGTACAGTGTCAGTATTTTGAGCCTAACGAGAGGTTATTTCAACCGTACTATGAACGTACGGAGCTCGTTTTGCACGGATACAATAGCTTTACTATACCGGTACCAGGAGCGTACGTTAAGCGCACGGTAACGTCACGGTACTGGTACATTCACCGTACGCCGTTCCACACGCCGTACTACTCCTGTACCGTACACAAGCGGTACGCCGTACTGCTCGCGTACGATACGGCGTGAGCTCACCATACTGGTACATTCACCGTACGCCGTACCATACGCCGTACTGGTACGGTAACGTTACCGTACGCACGTACGTGGAGGTCAGGGTGACGTTACGGCGTACTCCACCAGAGCAGTACACGAGCGGTACGTGTCTATCTGGGATCCTGGTATCTAGGCTCCATGTGACCCAGTTAACCACGTACCGCAAATGTACCGCTCATGTGGAGTTCACCGTACTAGTACTGTTGCCACCTCGTACGTGCGTACCATACTGGTACATTACCGGTACGCCGTATGGTACGCTGTAGCGCAAATGTACTAGTACGGTACCGGTACAGTATCGCCACCGTGGAGCCACCGTAGACTGCAGTACGGTGTAACTCCACGGTAGCGATACCGTGGAGGTACGAGTACGCTGGTATCCCGTAGCCGTACATTATCGGTACTGTAGGGTACGGCGTACTCCACATTTGCGGTATGCTGTACTAATGGTACGTTTGGTTAACTAGGTCTCCAGTTGGTACGCTTGGTTAACTGGGTCCCCAGTTAACCAAGCGTACCATTAGTACAGCATACCGCAAATGTCGAGTACGCCGTACCCTACAGTACCGATAATATACGGCTACGGGATACCAGCGTACTCGTACCTCCACGGTATCGATACCGTGGAGTTACACCATACTGCAGTCTACGGTGGCTCCACGGTGGCGATACTGTACCGGTACTCTACTAGTACATTGGCGATACAGCGTACCGTACGGCGTACCGGTAATGTACCAGTGCCGTACGCACGTACGAGGTGGCAACAGTACCGGTACGGTGCACTCCACATGAGGGGTACGGTTACGGCACGTGGTTAGCTGGGGAGCGGCGATCACGACTCACGCGCCTACAAGGGAATCTGCAATCTCGACAGAGGCGATGTTTACAAAATTATATTCCCGAACTCGCCGCCGCGATTTACCGCCATTTCCAAGGCACGCCGAAAAGGAGAGCGTTGTACATGTCCCTACTAATCTCTGCCAAAACAGTTTCAGTCCTTCTCTATTGTTCGGGTTTGTCATTTCCATCCTGGCTTTTACCCTTATTGACTCTTGTTTTTCTTTCTTGCCACATGGAAACAGGTATCGCAGCAAATGAAGTCACTTTGTGACGCATGGAGGTTGTGCGAGATTGGAACAGATTTATGCTTCTTGACGGAACATCAGCTGGAGCGAAGTTTCATAGGTACCCAGTTAACCAAGCGTACCATTAGTACAGCGTACCGCGAATGTGGAGTACGCCGTACCCTACAGTACCGATAATGTACGGCTACGGGATACCAGCGTACTCGTACCTCCACGGTATCGCTACCGTGGAGTTACACCGTACTGCAGTCTACGGTGGCTCCACTGTAGCGACACTGTACCGGTACAGTACTAGTACATTGGCGATACAGCGTACCGTACGGCGTACCGGTAATGTACCAGTGCCGTACGCACGTACGAGGTGGCAACAGTACCGGTACGGCGCACTCCACATGAGGGGTACATTTACGGCACGTGGTTAGCTGGGTATCTTTTCCCACGTCTCGTTCTTGCTGTTTGGATCATCGGTCACAGTCTTACATACAGGTCTTGAAACTCTGGTGGTTGGGGTATGACTTCGGTTTGAAGCACCGGCCGTTTCGCCTAGTGATCACGAATGTCGCTGCGATATAGTGATGCAGGCTGTGCGAGAGAGATGGAAATCGATTGTTGACTCATAGGGACCTAACCTAGCTGTACAATTGGCTGGTGTAGGCAAATTATGATATTCAATGTCAAAAATGCATGATGGACCTAAATACAATTAAAAGTAACTTTATCGTAAACCTGAAAAAACCAAAAGACTATAGTTATCCAAGTGGGTACAATGAATATGAATGTTTTTTATATAGGTGTCAATGTGAGCTCGTGTTGGTCGAGGGGTTCGGTGCAAGTTTCGTAATGCTGCTTTCAGGGGTTCCATCCCTGTGCGCTCGGTTTTTTAAAAACACGTTTTAGCTTTTATAAAAAAATAGGCTTTCCGCGTTGTTTTAATTGACCGGAAAATAAGTGGCAACGATTCCAGACCGAAGTGGAATCCAGATCGAAACACTTGCAGGATTTATTTCTTGAAAATGAAACAAATACTTAAGAAACAGTGCTTCTTTTGCAATTCTTTATTTCCGCTTCGAAAAATTTTAATGCATGTCCCAAGAAACATTTCCAACAATCTCTACTTTGCAGTTTCCGAAACGGTTTGCGTTGGTAAATTAAAAAAAAAACACCTCTTTTCCGACCTTTAAGCGAAGGACGCTCGAGTAGGATAAATGAAAATAATTCACAAACTTTGTTTTATGTTTTCCAGCCTGGAAAGTATTTATTGTAATGATCCCAATAATTTTTCTTTTTTTTCAGGCTCCCGGCTCCAACGCCTGTTTCGCCCATTCTCGACGAATAGATTTCGGTTCGAAATGATTTTCGCACACAACGTGTCTCGGCTCTAATTTCCCAACTCCCGGTATCGCGTCCTCCCATTTTTTCAATTGCGCCAAGTCTCTCGGCACCCGAAACACTAAGCGTTTCGATTTTTCACTCTGAGAGCCTGTTTTACACGTTGGCACAATATACCACTTAGTCATTTTTCAATATCACCGTTTTTACAAGTTTACAAGTAGAGCACGTCCCGTGTCGTCGCGTGAATCAGCGGTCATGTTTGGGTTTTGTTTACTTTTGAAATCTATTTCCGTCTCTCTCACACAGCCTGCATCACTCTATAGCAGCGATCCTCGTGGTCACGGCATTTCTGAAGTCGGTGACCAAGATTACTCGAACACTAATGAACCGATCTTCTTGAAATTTTGCAGGCTTATTTAATACATAAAAATGTAGTCTTCAATCGTTCGATTTTTTTTTCGAAAAAAAATGGCCGTTTTATAGCCAAAAAAACGGCCGTTTTTTTCGTTAAAATCGAACCATTAACTTTGACTGTCCGCCATTTTGTGAAAAATGAATATTTTTTAAAATCCTTCGATTAAAGACTAGATTATACTTATATTTGACTAAATCCATCCGCATTTTTTTTTCAGATGATCCACTTCGCCCAATGTTGGTCACCGCAAACCGTGTAGTAGTAGTAGTAGTACTTTATTCCTCTTGTACAGCTTTTTGCTTTTTTACATCCTCCCGACTCTCGCCTTATCTACTAATTCTTATATCTAAATCACAATTCTTAAACTTAAACTTAACCTAAACCTAAAGGCTACGCGATATATTAACTCTGCTACGTTCTTCTCCTTTCCCTTATTCCTTTGTCCATTGCTCCAACTCCTCGCCCACTCTCCCTCCCCTCCAATCATCCACCCCCCTCACCCAGACTTCTTTCATCCCGTTTCTCACTGTTTCACACTTCCAGATATGTTCCAGACCTTCCTCCTCCTCCAAGCATATTTCACAGGTCCAGTTACCGAACCCTCTTTTTCCAACTTTCCCCACATTTCCGCATCTCAGTCTTGCCCACTGCTCCTTCACTTCTCCCCCCGTTTCTTTATCATTCCAATAATCCACTCGCTCGCACCCCACCTTTATCTCCTTGTACCATGGGCAGAAGGAGGAACAATCCGCTTTAACCCAGTCTCCCTGCATGTCCTGTTCCCTTTTCCTTTCTGTCCCCTCCTTTAGCCATTTCCCTATCCTTTCCCAGCTTCCTGCGCTTGACCATATCCCGTCTATCACCCTTCCATCTCCCACCTCCCCCATCGCCTTCTTCAGCTCCTTCCCCCACCTTGATGGGTGCCCATTCAGGACATTCCTCATTTCCTCTCTGAGGCAAATCTTTGGCCACCTCCCGTCTTTCATTTTCAAAATTTGGATCAAATAATCTCCCGCCCTTCTCCGTGCCTCCACTTCCACGCTCCTCCTGCCTGCTTCCAGCTTCCAAAGATAGCTGTGCGTATTTTTTGCCACTCCCAGCGCCATTTTCACCAATTTTCCCTGCAGTTTCTCTATCTCTTCCCTTCTCTTCCATCCCTAAATCTCGACTCCGTATAGCGCTCCCGCTTTGACCAGTGAATCAAACAGCTGTAGCCGTTCCTTCAATCCATTTACCTTTGCCCTTTTCATAACCCCCCATACCGCATTCGCCGCTTTTTGCGCTCCTGCCACCAACTTTCTTATATGTACACCTCCCGTGTTTCGCGTCGAAAACCAATACCCGAGGTATTTAAACTCGCTGACCACTTCAATCTTTTCCCCCCTGTAACTCCATCGCTCCCTTTTTTTTCTCCCGCCACCATTCCTAAACACCATGATTTTTGTCTTTTTCGCATTTACCTCCATCTTTGCTCCCTCCACAAATTTCTCCAGTCGCCCTATCAATTTCCTTAAACCTTCCGCTTCCTCTGCGAGTATCGCAATGTCGTCCGCATATTTCAGCGCGTAGAACTTTACCCCACCCATAACCGTTCCTCCCACTCCTTCACTTTCCCACACGTTGTCCACGTCATCCAGCGCAATGTTAAATAGAGTCGGGCTGAGCGGGCAGCCCTGTCTCACCCCCTTTCCCGTTTCGAAGCTCTCCGTCACCCCATTCTCCGTGATCACCTGATTCCGTGTCCTCCTGTAGATTCCTCTCAGCATTCTTAGCATTTTCCCCCCCACCCCCTTTTTTTGTACTTTCTCGAACAGCATGTCCCGGTTGATCATATCGAATGCCGCCCTGAAGTCCACAAACGCTACATACAGCTTTCCTCCTTTGATTCTCAACCTATGGTTTATCAGAGAATTCAGTACGAATACATGATCCCTGGTGCCTCTTCCCGCTCGAAACCCCGCCTGGCTTTCCCTGAGTATCTCCCGTCTTTCGACCCACCCATTCAACCGCTTAGCCATGATACTCGCTAATAGTTTGTATCCAACGTCGAGTAACGATTCCCCTCTGTAATTGCTCGCTACCTCCTCATCCCCCGCCTTGTGGATTGGGTATATTCTCGCTAAGTCCCATCCCTCCGGTATCTTCCCCTCGTTCCATATCCTGTTTAGTATATCTCTCAGCCCCTCTTCCCCCTTTCCCCAGATTCCCTTAATGAATTCCGCCGTTATTCCGTCCTCGCCTGCTGATTTCTTGTTTTTCAATGTCTTTATCGCCTTTCTCAATTCTAACCTACCTATATCCTCCTCCAGTTTCGCGTCCCCTTCTTCCTCCCCCCCTCCTACCCTCCCCTGCTCGGCTTGCCTGTCCGCGTTTCCCTCACCCCCTTCCCCCCCCAGAAGTTTTTCAAAATGTGTGACCCACTGATCTTTGGTGACACCTCCCCCCGCCCTTTTTCTTCTAATTCGAAATTTCCCGACCGCAGCCCACCACTGCTCCATGTTTTTACTTTCTCTCACGTTTTTCCATCTCTCCTCGAACCATTCCCTTTTTTTCCTGAGGCAGAGTTCCTTCATCTTTTTCCTTTCCTTCGCTAATTCGCCTTTTTCCGTTTCGCTTGAGTCACCCGTCCTCTTTCCCCTTTCCTTGCTGATAAGCAGTTTCCTGAGTGCTTCCCATAGCCTCGATTTTTGTTCCTTGCACTCCTTATCATACCAGCTCCTTTCCGTCCCACCCCTTCCTACCGTCTTTACCATTCCTGCGTTCCCCGCCGCAGTCCAAATGGCCTTTTTCAGGGTTCCCCAGCCCCCGCCCTTGTCTTCGTCTATTTGCCATACTTTCTCCAGTTCTTTTCCAAACTCTTCTGCCTCCTCCACCTTCCATGTCAACCTCGTCTCCTTCGCCGCGTCTCTTCCTCGCCCTTCCCCCCTCCTCCTTCTCCCCTCCCCGCCCGCGAGTTCAAATACCACTGGTAAGTGATCCGACTCCGTCCTCGGCCTCACCTCTATTTTTCTGACGATCCCCTCCTCCTCATCTTCTAGCCTGATAATTAGGTCCAGGACTGAGCATGCCCCTCCTCCTCCCACGTACGTTATTCTCCCCTCTTCGTCCCCTTTCGTTCTCCCATTCAGTACTACCAACCCTTGGCTTTCACAAAAGCCGAGGAGCTTCCTTCCCTCTGCATTTACTACCTTATCCTGCGAGCGCCTTAATCCTTCCTCCCCCCCATCCCTCTCGCCGCCAATGATTCCTTGTTCCTCCCCTATTCTTGCGTTGAGATCGCCCGCAATTACGACCGCCGCCCTTTTTTTCGCCGCTTCCTCCACACACTGTCGTAGCGCCTCTTCCGCTCTCTTGAAGCCTCCGTTTATGTACGCTCCTATTATTCACAATTCCTTGCCGATACTCTCCCTCTTCATTTTGACGATCATTCCATGCTTCCACTCCACCACTCTACATTTTTCACATATATTCTTTTTAATCCCTATTAAATGCTCGCCTGCCGCTCTTCCCCTTGATTTGTCGCGTACCGCCGCTTTCGCCCACCACTTGAACGCCTTGTCCAAACGTTGCGTGATCCTCTTCTCGTTTTTACTTTCAACCCAAGTTTCTTGCGCCAATACGATGTCCCATTGCCCGATAAAGTCGCGCGCTTCCCACAGTTTCCCTGCCCCTGCCACGTTCCATGTTACCACTTTTGTCGTTTCGCTCGCCTCTGCTGTGCTATCGCCCCCGCTCGTTTCGAAATGGCACCCTCTCCATTTTCCCTTCCCTCTCTACCCAGTACCACCAGATCCCGTTTACGCACATTTTCAAGTATCCCAGACTTGCTATTTTCCCCTCTCGCCTCTTCGAGTTTACTTCCCTTCTTAAATATTCCGTTACTTCGACCTCTCGGGCGGTGAGGTCATCCCCTATCCCCACTCCTGTACCCCTCAGCCCCCCTCTCCTTCTCATAACACTGATTTTATTCTCAATTGAGGCCAGCGTTACAACTGTGCCTGCCCCCGTACGCATGACCCTCACAATCTTTGGCGCGATTCCCGTTTTCTCCCTTATTATTTGGCCTATTTCCCGCGCCATTCTCCCCACGTTCCTACCCATATTAATCCCCTTTACAATAATGTTGCGCTTTCTTTACGCTCTCTCCCGCGCTTCCCAGTGCCACTCGTTCTCTCCTATTGCCTCTGGTGTTCGCTGCCTTCTGTTAGTGGGTCGTCGCGCCCTCTGGCGCGTCCATCCTTCCCCCGCCGCAATTCCCTCCGTCGCGCTGCTTGACCGGCTCGGCTCCCTCCTACTCGGCGGGCCCGTCTCGCGCGAAGGCGAGCGCGGCCGCATCGTTGCTCCACTCCTTGCTGCCCCTCCGTCTCCGGGTCTGAGTGCTTCGTCTCCTTGTTGGTGACGCGCCTGCCCATGGCCCGTATCCCGATTGACGGCGGGTTGGTGCTGCCCCCAAACCGTCGATGCGCCTCTGTTGTCATTCTTGGCTTCCCTCTTCTCACCTCGTTTCCACTTCCCGTTTTTTTCCGCCATGTGTTTTTCGGCTATCACTTCGCGTTCCCCTGCATCCTCGCTCTCGTTGTTGTTCATATCCGCTTCGATACCTGCTTTCTGTCGCAGAGCTATCAGCTCCCCCATCAGCTGCTCCTTTTCCTCGTCCCACAGTGCCTTGTCCTTATATCTTAGGAATCGCCATTCCTCCGCCTCCGCCAACAGTCCCTTTATTATTTCTCCCATCCTCTCGCACCTACACGGTAGCGGGGAGATTTCTTTCCGGATATTTCCTGTCATGATTTCCCAACATTCTTTCCATCTTTCCTCCGATTTCTTCATCTCCCTCATAATCGTCGATACAACCGTATCATGTCCTCTGAGATCCGCGTCCCCTTGCTCTCTCGTCTTCGACCTTTCTTGCCCGCTTTCTTTCGACCCCCGCGCTTCCCCCCCACTCTCCTCTGCCTTCACCTCGCCCGGATCGTCCTCGTGCTCGCTACACTCCACACCCGTCCCCTCCTCTTCGATGTTCTCCTCCTCCCTTCTGGCTGACATCTCACAGTAGCGCTTCCTCGACGTTGGGGGTGCCGGTGGTGTCGGTGGCGAGTGCAGCACCTTCGCTCTCACTGCTGCCACCCCACCGTCGAAGAACTCCCTAACGTCTCTGTTTCCCTCTTCTTTCTTCTTTGCGGTGGGACGCCCGCGCCTCTTCTTCACTGCTCCTTGGATACCCGACCCTGCCGTACCGACCTCCCTGTCATCCGGGTTCCCAAACTCGTCACCTAGCTGTTGCTGCTCGTCCCGGCGCTGCTGTTCCTCTCCGTTTCCGCCTGCGCACTCCTCCTCCATCTCTTTCCACATAACCTCACTTTTTTTTGACGCCAATAAATCTCCTCTTTTCCCTATTTCACCTCTTTTTTCCTCCTTTCCTATTATCTCCTCACGAAAACTACCACCTCCCTACCTCATTCTCACCACTGGTTTCGTTTTCCTCACTACTTTCACCCACAATTTGCTCGAATATAACCGCCGGTTGTCACAACGCGTCTAGAGTCTGCTCTGTCCCAACCGGAAGTCCGCAAACCGTGTATATAAAAACATTATTTCATTGACGGCCATTTGCCACTAAACAATGTAATATTTTTCAATAAAAAAATTACTGAAAGTTCTTCAAGGTGTGTTCTTTAAGATGGTATATTGATCGATTAAAAAAGTTTTGTAGTTTTCTTTAAAATAATTCATGCAAAAGGCCTTTTTTGCGTTACAAGTGGGAGTAACGCCTTAAAGGACGATGGTGCTGCAGGAGGCGACACAAACGAAGCTAGAAAAGACAAAATCGTAAAAGATCACAACGACAAAGACGGATATTCGGACGATGAAGACGACGATTCCGAGGAGGGAGACGACGAAGACGACGACGACGATTCGGACCAAGAAGAGGTTGCCAGGGAGTCCGAACAAAGACGAAAGAAAAATCCCATGCGCCAAACTACGTTGAGAAGCGAGCGCCGAGACCAAGAAGAAAGATACCAACGACGTTACACCGGTTCGAGGCACCCAACGATAACATTCAAAGACGTAGAGGATGCGCTCCAGTCGTTCTCTGGTGATGGGAACGAGAACGTTATAGGGTGGATCCGAAATTTCGACGAGATAGCCGAAATGTGCGAGTGGACCGACATACAAAAAGTCATGTACGCTAGACGACTGCTACGAGGCTCTGCAAAACTGTTCATAAATTTCGAGAGTACCCCCAAGACGTGGACGAAGATGAAAAAAGCGCTGAAAGACGAATTTTCGAAGACGACAAACAGCAAGCAGATTCACCGTAAGCTAAGTACTACGAAGAAGAATCACGACGAAACATGTGTCGAGTTCACGTACCGGATGTTAGAGATCACGACTCACGCTGATATTGATACGGAATCGAAAATTCTCTACATTATCGACGGTATCCAAGACGACGAGACAAACAAAGCGATGCTCTACGGAGCGAGAACAATTAAAGGATTGAGAAAGCGTTTGCTGCAGTACGAAGCTTCCCGATTGGCCGCGGCAAAGGGTGGTAAAATAACCAAAATTGTGACGAATGCCGACAAGACAAAACACTCGAGCCAATCGCAAAGTGAGACGACGCACAGTGGGGCAGAATCCCAAAAAGCTGGCCAAAATTCGGAAAGTGTCCAAAATGATCTCCAATTCTCTTCTCGGGGGTTTTCGGGGTCGCTGAATACGAATCTGTTATCAGAATTACGATTTTCAAAATGCCGGACCCAAAATGGCGGACATAATTCAACCAATTAGTCAAATAATTCAGTAAAAAATACCCAATCATATTTCTTAAGGGTTTTTGGGATCGCTGATTACGAATTTGTTATAGGAATGTTAATTTTCAAAATAGCAGACGCGATATATAGACGATTCCACAAAAATTTTCAATTTTTAAATATTTTTTAATAGAAAATGTTTCATAATATTTTTAGGTTTAAATGAGTAGAAAATCTCTTGAGCCATGTTTTTATTTTTGAACAATTTCTTGAGTACAAAATTTGCAATAAATCAAATATCTGTTATTTACTTCTAGTAACAAAAATCTTGTATATCATCTTCAATGTTGGAATCATTCGATTCGGATTCTGATGTTGACCCACTTGTATCCAAATCGGAATCGTTCCTTATCTCTTGTCTGGTGACTTCAGGTTGTTTTAACATTTCTATAGCTTCTTTATGTAAAGATTTCGCCGGTCTCTGGGACAATTTCCTGATGCTTGAGAGAAATGCATCTGATGATACTAAGAGCCTATAGAAAATGTCTCTCATATTCGATTCTCGAGAGCATTTTCTTGAATGATGTAACCTGTAGTTCTTTATGTCCTTATTGCGTGACTCTTGGGCCTCTTCAGAAAGTTGTCCGATCGGTAAAAGGGCATATTTTACAATTTCTGCTCCGTGCATCAACACTTTGTGCACAGATGTTGGCATGTAATACCATGGATATAAAGCAACGAATAAACGGGCAGTATTTACACAATAGTCTTTGAATTTTTCTTCGTCTATATCATACCCGCTCGAAATTGCCTGCAAAATAACATGAAATCGGTGAATTAAATTTTCATCGACTCCTGTTATTTCAGCAGATATATTAGCATTTTCGAAAAAGCGGCGGGCGGTATTTCCATCGTTTGAGCTGCCATACCCTGGCTTTGGTCGATCAACGATAAGCCCCAGTGGTGTCTTAAATTGAGTCTGTATGTCTTCCTTGCGTACTTTCACAATCTTTTTCACTTCCTCTTCACGAGCTTGCCACTTTTGAGTTGTGAGCTTATACGACAAATGCAAACAGCACTCGAAAAAACGAATCCACGCATGTAATGTAGATATGCCAAATCTTAAATTATCTGTAGTAATGTCCATTTTTATAATTTTGTCGATGTTATTAAAATCTTTAGAGGTGGCTTTGCACAGGAAGCAGCGTTGTGCAGAAGTGGTACCGGTTACAGCGTTACAGACTTTGCCGTCTATCATCGTAAACGACATACAATAGGTTACTGAAATTGATTTTTCATTTTGTTCAGTAGTGTATGGTGCAAGACCCGCAATCTGCTGTTCAATGTCGGTAACTTCTTTCAATGTTGATTGTACATCTTCATGTACAAACTGCAATCGTATTGGTCTGCAGAATCGAGGAGATGAAGGTCTAGGATTTTTCCACACAATAGTTCCTTCATCCGTCTCGTGATTGTTGTAGATTAATTGCACAGGTACCAGAAAAGTATAAAAAATGCTTTCATCAGATTTTCCAGCCTCATCAAATTTTTGCTTATAAACACTTTGACCGCTGCTTCCATCACATCCCCATTTACAGTGAAGTACTAATTTTTGCAGAATTTCAGAATTTAGAGTATAGATGACATCAGCCTGAAGTTGTATAATTCTGTATGTGGTATGATCAAGTAAAGCCTGTAGTTTAATTTGTGCGCACGACTCAGTAATATTCATGTACACAACTGATGGATAACAACGATTTTTTGCTTTTTCTACTTCATGGTATGATGGGTATAATTTGCATTTACGTGCTCTAGCTGCATTTCTTGATAGCTGATAAGAGCGCTTTGATTCTCCTTTCTCGATCATCAAAGAAAGTGCTTCGTCTGGGGTTAAAGGTGTCTCATTTTTTGACCGAACAGCAGCTATATATTTTGAGGCTCTTGTTAGGCTGGTTAATGTGACATCTTTAAGAACTTGAGCAGCATCCACTTGACCAGAAGTCCTTAAACTCATTTGAGCAGCATACGTCAATTCTTCTGTAGATAAAGTAGAACGTATTTCTTCAGTCTTTCGCATCTTAGATCTATCGCTGGATGAAGCAAAGGATTTCGAAGGTCGTCCAGATGTTCCTTTTTCATCGTTCTTCACAATCTTCTCAGATGTTGATGTTGTGCATTCAGTATCGGATAATGTTGAAAAACATACGGTGCCATTCAACCATTCTTCATTATTTTTTAGAAACTTTTCTTGGCCTCTATTTGCTGCTTTCCATCTGGATCGAAAATTTGCAAATAACAGTCCTAATGACTTTTCATCCTCGTCTACTTGTATCACATGTTCTGTTTTCTTGAAAATTGCATCTTTCAAAACTCCAATAACGAATTTCTGTTCGTTTTTTAAACTGTCTTTCACCATGAAAAAAAAACATCTCTTCTTGATAATTCCATATTTGAAGATTGGGAAGACTCTGTAAAATACCAATATAAACATGTAAAAAATTGAATGACATTATTTTGAAATCATTTTATACTTAACAAAACTATATACGGTGTTCTGACTCGAAATGTACAAAAATAATTTATTACTACTAAAAATGATTTTATATTTATAAAGAAAACGAATATTTATGATATAAATGATTAACAAATATATTTACATACATTCTGCACGAAAAAAACCGAAATTACATGAAATCTGTCTTTACGAGAATCACCTCTGTGTCAGTATACAACAGGTATAATAAAGCCTGAACAGCAGGCGGGCTCCTTTCTTTCATACATGGCTGCTCTAGGAGCCCCTCGTCAGTCCTTGCCGAATCGCCGTCTACACTACGTATACACTATGTACGTATACACTAATACACCTTTACTGCCGAAAACCGTTACGCCGTACAAACATGGGGGAAACACAGTTCTAGCTACTGAGAGTTCTTGCAGGAATATTTTATAAAATGTTGAGATTTTCGTAAAGCGTACATTTAGAGTAATAAATTACTGTATTAAAATTTAAATAATCTATGAATATTAATCAATAAATGAACATACTACAAATGGAATTGATAAATAAATATTAATCTATGTTAATAGACAGAAAATATACCAACGCGCTGTAACGTAATAATCAATGGATTACATTCACACGTCCGTTAATGTCGCGCCACGTTTTCTCCCTAAAAATTAGTCTAACTATTCGTTGAGCACTCCTCAGCAGCCAGTTTTTTAGTATATTATATTTAGTACTGTACACTATCAGTTTCTTGTTGAAACAAGGTCGAGACTCGCGAAGACATTTTTAAAACTACTTTAGAAAATCGATTTTCGAAAAAAAATGTATAATTTTTTATGTTTACTTGTTGCAAAATTTAGATATTTCAAACATAAAATAAGCAATAACTGTGCATAATTATATTTTCTGCATACCTTCAGAAAGTTTTTCCATTTTGCAGAATTAAAATTGAGACAATTTCGTCCGTTTCACAGCACTTCGAAACAGGCAAGAATTTTTCGACGCGTACGCTTGTTTAATGCTTACCGAACGGCGGCTGAATGTCGACTGATGTCGAGGCGACCCTAGAGCAGGTATAAACCTGCCCGGTCCGGAATTTCGTCCTAGGACTATCAGTAAACAAGATCTGAACGTATATAGACAAATATATACAACTCAAAAATTTGACTTTTGGCCAGCTTTTTGGGATTCTGCCTCACTGTGCGCTGGTACGTCTAACACTGCTTGGACTCGTTCTTGTGCGATATGCGCTCCACGAGCGTCAACAACAAACCCCAGGAAGGATACGCTTTCGCAGCTAAACTCACATTTTTCCTTCCGCACCGTGAGACCGCAGTGTCGAAAACAATTCAGCACTGTCCTCAGTCTCCCGGCGTGTTCCTCTACCGTGGATCCGGATACGAGAATGTCGTCGAAGAAGCAAATTACGCCGTCAATTCCTCGTAACACTTGCTCCATTTCGCGCGGAACAAACCAGGGGCCGACGCTATGCCGAAGCACAGCCGCTTATACGAGAACAGACCCTTGAGCGTCGAAATGGTCACCAATTTCTGATATTCCACGTCTAGCTTTACCTGTTGATAAGCGTTAGACAAATCAAGTTTCGAAAAGATTTTACCTCCATTAAGAGTTGCCAGAAGATCTTGCACCCGAGGAATCGGATACCTATCCACTTTCAAATTTGGATTTACCGTGATTTTATAATCACCACAAATACGGATCTGACCATCTCTTTTAAGGATCGGAACAATCGGCATTGCCCACTGGCTTGATTCCACTGGCTCAATTATTTTCTCGTTCACTAATCGTTCTAATTCCCGTTCTACCTTATCACGTAGCGCATATGGGAGAGGTCTCGGTTTACAAAAGACGGGCGAGGCATTTTCCTTGACATTTAGCCTAAAAATTTTCTTCGTATACGTACCGAGTTTATTCGAGAAAACTTCTGGATACTCTTGTACTATGTTACTCGCATCTACCGGCACCACACTACTTACACTCGCTATTGACTGGAATTTACTTGCACTCTCGTTTATAGGAATTTCTAACGCTCTAACCCATAATCTCCCTACAATTGGAGGACCTCCTCCCGGTAGTACAAAAAGTTCGAGCACTCGATTTTGTTTCTCATAGCACACCTTAAGAGGGAATGACACCTCATCGCGGTCGGTATGGTAGAACAATTATAGATTCCCAAAAATCTCTGAAACGGCTCTTCAGATCCCGTCGAAACTTTGCCAAACGACGTCAAATAGATAGACGAACAGCTGTCTTCCCCTCAAATTTTCCGAATTTGAGAAAAAAAATGTAGATTGGCTTATGATAAACCGTTTCAGAGATTTTTGGGAATCTATAATTGTTCTACCATACCGACCGCGATGAGGTGTCATTCCCTCTTAACCTCTAATGTCCCCTTTGGAACAATCGAATGCCCGGCGTGGGATTTGAATTTTCTTCTCGTCTCACGCAACGGCACTTTAGACAATATGTCGTTTTGTGCCCAGTCGCTGACCGATATCGCCGTGATCGGAGACCCTGTGTCAATTTCAAACTTAATCATTGCTTCTTCGACCAATAATTTTATATACATCGGATCATCGTTCACCGATTTTTCGTCACTTTTCCTCAATACGTCGTATTCCGACTCGTCCTTAATACAAAACAAATTGTCTAACGCTGTTTCAAGATCCTCAATTTCGTTTACATAGTGGTGTTTCTCTCTACCCTTTTCCTTTGTAACCCTATGCTTGTGAAACTCATTTTCCTTTTCGACGATTCGTGAGTGAGAGATCTTGGATTTCGAATCAGCGGCGTTTTTACACATATTGGCCAAATGACCCTCTTTTTGACACACATGACATTTTTACGACCTGAAATGGCATTGCGCCGATCTATGACCTTCTCTTCCACAGCAAAAACATCTGAGCTTCGTCGGAGCTATCTTTTTACTTGACGCGTGAGACCCCTTGTCGCCGAAAAAGTTGACGGTTCCGTCACCGCTTCTCGATGACGACCCCATTTCTGCGACGTCCCTTGATGCTGTCTCCAACGCTGTGGCGATTTCCACTGCCCTTGCGTTGGTGAGGCTCGGCTCTCCGAGCAGCTTTTTTTTTTATTGCGTCGCTTCGAAGACCCCAAACGAACTGGTCACGCAGACTCAACTCCAAATTTGTCCCAATTTCGCAGTGAAGCGATAGTTTTTTGAGACGAGCGAGGTACTGTTTCACATCTCCCCCTTCTTTCTGCCGACACTCCTTGAATCTATAGCGTTCAGTGATTCCGCTCGGCTTGGGTTGCAGATGATTTCGCATGACGTTGGTCAAATCATCGAAAGGTTTTTGACTTGGCAAATCAGGCGCGCACAAATTCCTCAGCAGCGAGTACCCTTCCGTACCCAAAAGCGTGAGCAATAAAGCGACCTTTTTATGGTTTGGTACGCTATTGGCAATGATATATTGCTCCAATCTTTCGCACCAAAGCGACCAGTCGTCCGAAAGGTTGAATTCTTTTAAATTCCCAAACGCCGTTGAGTGGATGACTATATTCTGAGGGCTTGTTCCACTACCACTCATGGCCGCCGATTTGCTCACTTGCCGTAATTGCGACTCCAAATTACCCTTCTGCGATAATGCCAATTTGACCTTTTCTTTCTCTTTATCTAACTGTTTCTTTAGCACATAAAGTTCTTCCGCCTGCTTCCTTTCATCTAATGCTATTTGCTTCCGCTGTTGTATCAACTGTCTCTTTGCTTCTTCGAGGTCTTTCTTTTCCGCTTCCCATGCGGCTTTTTCCCATGCGGCAAGACGACGCGTGCACAATTTACTCACGGTTTTTTGTTTCCAAAGACCCTATGTCCTGGCACCGTCAATTTATTTTTCCTCGTCGCCAATTTGTGGTGTTCGATGCAATAAATGTGCAACCTCGTTAACTTCGTACTTTATTAACTATATATATATAAACGATGTCTATGTACCCGAGAGACAGTGTTAACAGCTTGCAGTACAGGCGCTCTCTGAGGAGAGGGTGGGGTGGGCTTGCTCCCGTATCTGAGCGCGCGATTCTTTCGCGTACATTGGTTGCTAGCGACCTCTATAGCTTTCGCTACATTACAAATCCAACAGCACTACGTGTTAAACCTCAAGGGGAAAACGCACTGTGCTAGTGGGAGTACGGCAAGGAAAACTGTACTCGATGAAATTCAAAGTCGTTCGTCCGGAGGGGTCGAATTCGAAAACTAAACGAGCATGTGCGAACATAGCCTCGACAGGGACGCTTAGAGATTGGCACGAGAAGCTCGTACACCAGAATTTTTGGCACGTAAGTGAAATTCTGAAACGGTTCCAGATACCCGTCAGGATCGAAAAAGATACCTTCTGTGAAGCTTGCACGGTAGGGAAAATACACAGGCTTCCTTTCCCGCATGGTACGTCACGATCGGAGGAAATCGGCGAGCTCGTACATGCCGACCTGTGTGGTCCCATGCCAACGAGATCAAACGGAGGATCGAGGTATTACCTCCTCCTCAAAGATGACTATTCACATTTCAGAGTGGTCTACTTTATCGAAAGCAAGGCGGAGACGACACGCTGCGTTGAAAACTTTGTAAAAATGGCCGATAAACAATGTCCACGAGGCGTGCGCATCCTATGCACAGACAATGGGCTTGAGTTTATTAACCACGAGATGCAAGAGTTGACTCACCGGCACGGGATAAGACACCAGCGAACGGTGACGTACGCCCCCGAGCAAAACGGATCAGCTAAAAGAGAAAATCGCACGCTGATGGAGGCGGCGCGAACAATTTTAAACGCAAAAGGATTCGAGGCACGATTCTGGGCTGCGGCGGTAAATACCGTGGCCAACGTCTTGAACCTAACAGGGACAAGCAGCCAAAAAGGGACGACACCGTTCGAGCTGTGGTTTCAGAGGAAAGCAGAGATAAAAGATCTGCGAACGTTCGGAGAAGAGGTCTTCACTCATATTCCCAAGGAAAAACGACGCAAACTCGACCCGAAAGGTAAAAGAGGTTTCCTAGTCGGTTACGGCGACAGAACGAAGGGCTTACCGAGTATGGTACCCGGAGGACGACACAATTGCGACAGCCAGAGACGTCGTATTCACGGGTCGAACGGATCAAATGGAGGTAAGAGAGATTCAAACACAACGATTAACGATTCAAAACACTCCTAGTATCGACGAAGACGAGCAGAGCGACTCTGAAACGATAGAAGACGACTGAGGAAGACGAAGAGGAACTGTACATGCGCCAGCCTGAAGGGTACGAGGACGGAACCCGGGGAGTCTGTAAGCTCAAGCGCAGCCTACACGGGTTGAAACAATCCTCTTGCTGTTGGAATCGACGGTTTACCGACTTTCTGAAAAGATTCGATATCGCAGCAACGAACGAGGACCCGTGTGTACTCACAGGTCGTAGCAAGAATCGCGAGATACTACTCACTATCTACATAGACGACGGTCTGATCGGTGCAAAAGATCGCGGGCTCATCGACGAACTTCTCAACGAGTTAAAAACAGAGTTCGAGATAATCCACGGCGAAGCAAATCTGTTCCTCGGACTGCAGATTGAGAGACATCACGACGGAAGCATATTCATGCATCAAGGAAACTACGCAAGGAAAATTCTGGAAAGATTCCACATGGGAGAAGCTAACGCGGTAGCCATCCCGGCCGAACCCCACGAAGAAACGAGTTACCACGAGGACTTGACAAACGAGCACGAGCCCACGCCGGCGCCTTACCGTAAGGCAATCGGTAGTCTCAGGTACCTTTCGGTGGCATCGAGACCCGATATTACCTTCGCCGTCAATCGAGCGAGTCGACATCTCAAAGAGCCAACGAAAAACCACTGGAAGGCAGTGAAAAGAATTTTCAAATACCTCAAGGGCACGGTCGACTATGGGTTGAAATTCGAGAGCAACCAGGAGAATCGGTTGGTGGCGTACAGTGACGCCGACTACGCAGGCGATCCGGAGACTCGGCGATCGACGACGGGGTACATCATGATGCTTGGCACTGCGACTGTCTCGTGGAACTCACAGAGACAAAAGTCAGTCGCACTGTTAACCACGGAGGCGGAGTACGTGGCCGCGAGCCAAACCACAAAAGAAATAACGTGGATGAAGAACCTAGTCAAGAGCTGGCTTGATACCAAAGAGGTCCACACAACAATGTACCTGGACAATCAAAGTGCAATCAGATTAATCAAAAATCCTATATTCCAACAAACGAAGCAAGCACATCGAAGTACGCTACCATCAAATCCGGGAGCAGTACGAGAAGAACAAATTCCTGTTGGAATATACACCGTCAAGAGAACAACATGCCGACATCTTGACCAAAGCGCTGCCTCGAGACACGTTCAAATATCACCAGGCAGTAATAGGAGTCCACGAGAACCCCCTGCCGGAAAAATTAAGGGCGGCAAAGACGAAGTGGGAGTGTTGGGGATATCGCCTTTACCTTATAAGGTTTTGTTTTCCCGTAGCCAAGAGGGCTGGTAGCTTTGATCACGCTCTCGCTTGTTTTGCCACTTCCTGTTTGGTGTTGCGGACACACACAATTCAAGTTATTCCATGTATCACACGTTTTCATATAATAAATACTATCCGAATATATCTCACGAATCCCGAGTGAAAATTACTTGTGCTGAATAAACCTAACAGTAAGATCAAAACAATATGCAGTTGTATTCGGTGGTGAATCTTCTTTGCATTCGAACTCTATTCACACATCTACGGCAGCATTTTTTACAGGCTCGTTCTGATGCGATCAATCATTATCCGCGAGAGGGCCGTTACATTAAGAATTGGCGATGGTTAGTAAAGAACGATCACTATTGCAGTCGTAATGGTATTTACGAAATCGAGAGTACATATTAAACAAAATGCCGAGACTTTTTTTTGAAGTCCAAATTCGAGACATCTTGAAAAAAGAATGCTGAATTGAGATAAAGTTTAATACTTGTGAGTTTGCAGTCGGTGAATAATATAATGGCCTTTGCCATAGATTATCTCTTTTTACCAGTCTGCACCGCACCAATTACATATTTTGGTTTCTGTAGTTGGGAGGCAGCTTTTACGATCCATGAATGTTTCGTTGTGCTTTGAAGCGGTGGACAGTTGTATAGATCCCAAGAGTGAAAACTCATATTCAAGTATCGCCCACTTTCCAATGTTGGAAGTAGTGATAATTTATTGATCTCATCTAATATTATGTGGGGCATACGCCATTGTTTCTTGAGTAATTCAACTTCCACCTCTATTGGTTGATGATGACTAAATACACAATTATTGCCATGGCCTGAACGTATTAGAATTAACTCATGGCGACTGTGCATCTGTTGCGTGAAATGGAAGAAGAAATCGTAAACATTCAGACACCCGCGGTCTTTGCTGAATCCATCATCCATTGTGAGATTCATGCTCATAAGCCATATGCATCTTCAACCTTCAATAACAGCGATGAAATCCGTATTGCCATCCAACATCAAGACCTCTCTATCCTACCAAGCAAGAATTACCTACACATATGTGGGAAATTATCCAAGCGTGATGGGGCGCCAACCTCTGCTACAAGTCTCGTCAACAATGCCATTTGTCATTTGTTTGAGGAAGTGCGATATGAATTGGATGCCATAGAAATCGATCATAATAAGAATGTTGGCATTACGAGTATAATCAAGGGATATTCATCTGTCTCACCGGCCAAAAGTTCTATGCTCGAGAACACTGGATGGCTCGATATCGAAGAGACGAAGCAGATTGTAGATGTATCGGGAAACTTTGATGTATGCATTCCGCTCAGCATGCTCCTCGGGTTTGCCGAAGATTATCGTAAAATTGTTGTAAATGCCAAGCATGAGTTGATTCTCACCAGATCAAAGACCGACGACAATGCCATTGTACAAACAGCGCCCGAAGACTACAAACTCATATTACATAAAATAGAATGGCTCGTACCGTATGTGACAGTCTCGGATCAGCGAAAAATTCAACTGTTAAAGTTGCTCGCCAAAGACGCACCAATCTCCATGAGTTTTCGAACATGTGAACTGTATGAATATCCATTGCTGCCTGCCACCTCTAAGCACGTGTGGTCTGTGAAAACCTCGAGTCAGCTGGAGAAGCCAGAATATGTCATACTCGCGCTGCAAACGGGGCGAAAAAATAAGAAACAACACAATGCGAGCCACTTTGATCATTGTACCCTGAGCGATGTCAAACTTTACCTCAACTCTCAATGTTATCCATATGGAAATTTGAATTTGAACATTGATCAAAATCAATATGCTCTACTCTACAAGATGTATGCAAACTTTCAACCGACCTATTACAACAACGAGGCTGAACCATGGCTGAGCAGGATTGAATTTTTAGAAAAAGCCCCCCTCGTTGTCATTGACTGCTCAAAGCAAAACGATTCTCTCAAGTTCGGCCCTGTTGACGTACGCATTGAGTTCGAATTGAAAAATAATACTCCGCCACAAACTTCAACATACTGCATGATCCTCCATGATCGTATTGTCGAGTACAATCCAATCAGCGGTGGAGTTAAAAAATTGGTATAAAATCATGTCGATAATCCTCGTCCACTTCAGTCAACATGGAGCTTATCGTCGATGTACAGGGCTTCAAGAGACCCATCAACAAATTTGTCTTAAAGGAGATGTCCATCATCAAACTCCACGACAAGGATGCTGAACCGCTGACGCTCGCCTTCGACGCACCATTTGCATGGGATTCTTTACCGGCCAAGTACAAAATGACAAACAAGTGGTTGGAACGCAATTTCCATGGAATCCGATGGGGACACAGCGGTATACACCTTACGAGGTAGCTAGAAAGACAATTCGAGAAATCTTGCAAGGAGCCCCCACCATCTATGCGAAGGGATTCGAGAAATGCGCATGGCTATCAAGATTCACGGATCCGACGACCAACATCATCGACTTGGAGTCTCTGGACTGTCCATCGCTGCAGAAGTTGCCGAAAATAACAAACTCCAAATGCCCCCATCATTCCTTCAGCACGAAATACAATTGCGCCCATGATAATGTAAAATCGCTGAAAAGCTGGTTGAGTGTATACGAAGCGTTGTGTGAGCGAGAGATTTTTTTTAAATAAATAAAAAACGGTTCGATGAAAATACATACCATTTGTAGTCTTCATTTATTCTACGACGAAAACTGTTTTGCATTTCTCCTTCTCATACATTTCGATAAAACAGTTTTTTTTTAATACATTTTTACATAGTCAAACACTTAAAACGTCGAAAACGATGGTGAGACGGCTGTTCCACTCAACAATGCTGCACTGACGAATTTGCTCTTTTCCACCATACTCCAAGACGATGGAACTTGACGCTGTTGTATTTCCCACAACTGCATGTAGAGTTGACTATTACGCTCCAGTTGCAGCATATTCTCGATGATGCGGACAGTCGTTCCACGATGGTGTTCCAACAAATTTCGTCTTTTTCCACTATGTGTGCCCATACTCGGAAAAAGTCTATGCTGTTGTATTTTACACCTTTGTATTTTATCCAGAGATGATGATCACGTGCCGCTTGCCGCATTTTCTCGAACGTTTCCAAATCTTCATCGAAGGCCTTCACAAGTCGCGCTGGTAAGACGACAGTGAACTCATCCGCGATGTCCGCGATGTAGCGTTTCCCAAACTTGATTTGTACGGCCCTCATGTCGGAGATTCGATAAACTGAGTAAACGCGGAGTTCTGACAGCTTCTTCGTTGGAAGGAATTCCACCATCAGGCTGACTTTGTTGATACTCGAGAGATCCATTTTCCCCGCACTTTCAAAATTCTTTTTGGAGAGATGTTGATGTCGCGGTGGAATAGTGCAGTCTGAGCTTGGACTACGAAATTATAAGCTCCCTCATAACCATCCCACTCAAATTTTCAAACTTCTCCCCACTTTTCCAATCATGAAAAACAGGTTCAAACACATTCGAAGAACCTCGTACGTGGAGAATCCCCCCCCCCCCCCGACATTTTTCACACTCCCAAAAAAACGGGTTCAAACACGTTTGAAGAACCCCGTACGTGGAGAATTTCCACAGCATTTTTCACATTCCCGAGGTTGAGGTGGGGGCCATCGATGTGATCTTTCATCTGTGGCGTATTATAATGCTCCATGCATGGAAGATATGATATCACTTCGCTATCGTTCCGATGATGTTCTGGCAAACGATCCCACAATAAGCCAACATATCCACCCCAATATTTTAGGAGCAAGACCTTTGGAACCTGTTCGAGCTCGTTTTTAGTCAAGTCCAGGGGGTGCTTGGCCGGATGCACTGCATACATACTCGCACATCTGAACATCTCGACGTTATATTTCGAAATGAAAATGAGTCCTCGATACATCGAAACATTTTTTTCCAGAGTGCAGCTGGGCTCCGGTGGCCCATCTGCGGTAAAAAACCCTTTGACGATAGATCTCTAAAGCTTATAGTTTTTCCAAGAAACCCCAACTTGTAAGGACCTGTCTCGAGTGTCGGCGAGACTCGTGACAGGAGTGGAGACGCATACAAACATTTTAAAGATTTCGGAAACGAAACCGAGCGCATCACACCTGCATCTCATAAATAAACGGCTTTGAAAAGCCGTCCCCTTCATGTATCGCTTCAAATTAACGAAATTTTCTTACCCATATATGGTTATTACACGTACACATCGTGTGGGTAAGTTTTATTTTCACACAGACTAAATAGTGTAAAAAGAAAAACACTGCATCGATGCTAATCTTTTTTATGTCTATAATAAATTAGGAGATTTATGGTTTTTCAACGTTCACTCACCACTACCTGACCCCCGCCCCCACAAAACACTCGTCGACAGCGGCTTCCCCTCCCGACAGTCGCTCTTCGAACCACACGGCTACCCCCTCCACAGAGACCCCTGGCACGACGTCACGTCCCCGCGCTGGACCCCCCCTCCACCAGGCACTCGGCTTCCCCGCGCTGGACCTCGCCGCCCCGCTCCCCCCTGAGATGCCATCCCATGGGTTGGAATCGGCCTAGTACATCTACTTTAATTTCTTCGTATTTTGACAAGAAAGTAAATAGTGAGCGAGCTATCTGATTTCATTAACATTCCATTAGTTTACAATCCATTTAATGACTGGAGAACGGCATAACCCTCATTTTTTGCATAAAAATTGGAGTGCGACCGGACCCCAGTCATGAATTTAGGGTTAAATAAAAATTATGAGATAATTATACACAATGAATTGCAATTACTTATTGCCGTAAGGAATTTAAAAAATGTTCCTGTATTTTTTTATTGTACAACAAACGGTGGAAGACGTCTTAAATGATAATTGTTTTATTCTTAAATACATTTTTTACTCAAGTCAATATGATGGTAAATTATTCCTAGTAAAAAAGCAATGCTTTGCGATCTGTTTGTACTAAACCTCGCAATCAGTGAATGGGTAACGCGATTATTCTGACGATAACCTATTTGAATGAAAATAAAAAGAACATCACACGAAAGAAATTGCAATTACTCATTGAGGCAAGAAATTTTAAAAAATTGTCCAGTAATTATTTTTCGATTTAAGAAAAACACCGTAATAACAATATAGTCGAAGCGATATTGCTTGCTTCAATGGTTTCAAGATTAAAAAATGCTTCAATGTTTTAAAGATAAAATGTGTCCCCTTGTCAACATCAAGGCCGGTTTGTCTCGAAAAATCGATTTTAACAATTCTCAAATTGTTTGAATATTGTGTGTATATTATCGTATTTGCTGGTACAGTAGAACCTCGTTTATCCGACCTGCGATTAAGGTGGTGTATTCCCGGATAATACGCAGTATCTCGGATAAAACGGAAGAATCTGCAATGCCTATGTGTGGAATAGTCTTATATTGCTACTATATATAATAGAGTTTTATTTGCACAACTTGTTATAAAGTTTTTTACAAAGTCTCTTTTCTTACAATCAATCTCATTCACGACCTTACACCTAACAGCTTACGTCTAAAATTCTAACCTATATCCTAACCACTACTGATCGCTGTCGCTCTCATCTTTTTCCTCTTTTTTCATTTTTGCACATAATGCCTCTATTTCTTTGAAGTAGCGGCAAATTCCCACATTTATTTTCCCGCTTAACATATTAATGATCTCCCCCTTTATCGCAACCTCGTCAACTCCTTGTATCCACTCCTCCGCTTCTTTTCTTGCCTCTTTTGGCATCATTTCCCAGCCTTTTTTGCAAATTAGGAGGTGCTCCACCGTCTCAAATTTCTCCTCACAAATCCTGCACCGCCAATTTTTCTCCCCCTTCTTTCCCGCCCTCCATACATTTCCGCATCTTATTCTTGCCCACAATTCTTTCTCCCTACCCTTCACTCCTTCCTCCTTCCAGTATTTCCATGGGCTTTCTTCGTTCTCCACCAAATACTTGTATAAACTATTGTATGATGATTTTTGTACTCTTTCTTCTTCCTCCTCCAGTATTTTTTTCTTTAGGTTTTCTAATCCTTCTTTCACCTTTTTTTCTAGTTCGCCCTCGTCTGTCTCCTCTCTTATCATCCCTACTAGATCCTCAATTCCCATTTCCATTAATACTTTCTTTAAATCCTTTCCCCACTTCGAGGGGGTTCCATTCTCAATCGCTCTTATCTCCTCTCGCAAACATATTTTTGGCCATCTCGACTCCCCCATCTTCACAACCTCTTTCAAATATCTCAAAGCCCTTTCTCTAATTATGTATTCCAATGGTGGGACTCCCAACTCTCTCCTCCATATGTAATTAGGGGTCGTTCTGTGTACCCCTAGCGCCATTTTGCAAAACCTGCTCTGTATTTTTTTATAGGATTCAATTTCCCCCAATCCCCAAATCTCCACTCCATACATCACTGCTGATTTTACTATTGATTCCAGCAAATAGAGTCTCTCCTCCATCATATCTCTTCCCGCTCTTTTCCATATCCCCCATACCATATTTGTCGCTTTTTGCGCTTTCCCCGCCGTTCTTTTACTATGAACCCAGTTTGAATTTTTCGAAGTAAACCAATATCCTAAATATTTAAACTCCTTAACTATCTGAATCTTTTCCCCCTTAATCTCCCATTCTTCGTTCTTTTTACCTTTACCCCCATTCCTGAATATCATTATTTTGGTTTTTTTAGCGTTTATTTCCATTCTATTTTTTCCGCCCATTTTTCAAGGTCCTTCAATATACTTCTTAGACCTTCAATCGTCTCTGCTATTGCCGCTACATCATCGGCATATTTAATTGCAAAGATTTTTTCCCTCCCAACTACTGCCCCGCCCTCATTTCTTCTCATCCACATATCCTCCAAATCATCAACATAAATATCAAATAGGACCGCGCTTAAAGCGCACCCCTGTCTTACTCCCTTCCCCGTTCTAAAACTCTCCGAAATTATTCCACCTGCTTGCACTTCTGCCCTTGTGTCCTTGTAAATGGTCTTTATTGTCTCTAACATTCGCCCCTCAATTCCTTTCTCTCTTAATTTTTTCATCATTATCTCCCTGTTCACTCGATCAAATGCCGCCTTAAAATCTATGAACGCGACGTATAACTTACCACCTTTCACCTTTAATTTGTTATTAATTACCGCATTCAGCGTAAATATTTGATCCCTCGTTCCTCTCCCTCTCCTGAACCCTGCCTGACTCTCCTTTAATTTTTTGTTCTTCTCAATCCATATACTTAATCTCTCTGTCATCATTTTTGTTAATAGCTTATATCCTACGTCCAAGAGTGATACCCCCCGATAATTTTCTGCCTTGTCCCTCTCTCCCTCTTTATATATTGGCACTATCCTCGCAGTTTCCCATCCCCTTGCTATTACTCCTTCCATCCAAATTTTGTTTAAGGCTTCTTTCAGTTCCTCCTTTTCTTCCCTTGGAAGCGCCTTCAAAAACTCAGCACAGATTCCATCCTCCCCCGCCGCTTTGCCGTTTTTCATTTTTTTCAGAGCCCCTTCCATTTCTTGAATCCTAAACGGAGCATAAAATTCCTTCTTTTCTTCCCTTTCCGCTTCACTTATTTCTCTCTCTTCCCTTTCCCAGCTCCCTCCTACGCCTTCTTTTTCTTGGTCATCTTCCCCGTTCAGCAATCTTTCATAGTGCTCTTTCCATTCCTTCTTGGTTATTTCACTCCTATATACTCCTCTCCCATTATTCCTAAATCTATTAATGGCTTTCCACCATCTCGTCATATCTTTTGCCTTTCCAACCTCTTCCCATATTTCGTTTCGCCATTCCTCTTTTGCCTCTTTATATCTTTTTTTCATTTTTCCTCTTTCTTCTACCAGCTCTTGTTTCTTGTCTACGCTTCTTTGTTTTGTGAACGCCTTTAATTTTCTCCATACCATATGCCTCTGCTTTTTGCATTTATCGTTAAACCACATCGGCAGTGCTTTCTCTCTCTTTAATTTTTTACCCTTTCTTCTTAACCCCACCTTTTCTGCCGCTCTCCAAATTTTTTCTTTCACCCCCTCCCAACTCTCTTTCCCTTTTTCCATTCTCTTTTCTTTTTGTATTTCTTCCAGATACCTCTCCGCCTTTTCTTCAGCCCATACTAGTTTTTCGCTAGCTTGTGCCTCCTCCTCCTGTTTCCCTTTGTCTATTTTCTTATTCTCCTCCCATGTTACACATATTGGTAAGTGGTCGGATTCTATTCTATCCACCACCTCCATCCATTCGATTTCATCTGTTCTTCCCCTATCTAATACCATTATGTAGTCTATTACCGATCCACAGCATTCTTTGCCCCCGCCTACGAAGGTTACTTTGCCCTCTCTGTCACCTGACACCCTGCCGTTCATCACTTTCAATCCTAAGTCTTCGCACATGCTTAACATTTTTCTTCCTTCCGAATTCAATATTTTGTCTTGAGATCTTCTTATTTCTACTCCCTCCCCTTCCTCTCCTCCCTCATTTATTGCTTGCATCCTTCCTATCCTTGCATTCATGTCCCCCACAATCAAGACTCTATCCTTATTCTCTGCTTCCTCATTTATTACTTCTCTCAGCTTTTTTTCTATCTTTTGTACACCGACGTTATTATATACTGATATTATTGCGGTTTTTTTCTTTATTTTATGTTTATCCATTATTAAACCAAATTCCCATTCCCTTATTTCCCATTCCTCTGCCCATCCTTTTTTTATCCCGACCGCCTGTCCCCCTTTTGCCCTTCCCTTTTTTATTCCTGCTTCCCTGTGAGCCGCTTTGAACCACCATTTAAATTTTTCACTCATTTTTAACTTGCTTTTCATCTCTCCCTTTTTTTCCACCCACGTTTCTTGTAAAATTACCAAATCCGCTTCTTCTAGAAATCCCCACGCTTCTCCAATTTTAAATATACCCGCTACATTCCATAAAATTATCTTAAAGTCGCTCTTTCCCTCAACCCCTTTTCCCTTTCGCTCAATGTCTTCTCTCTTCTTTCTTCCATGTTCTTCTAGTCCGCAAACTTCAACGCCTTCCTCCCCGGTCGTTCCGAAAAGGCTGCCGCCATCCATCGTCGACGCCCATTCTTTCGATGTCTCCTCTCCCCTCGTTCCATCTCCACCATGCTCCTTCCAACCATATTTTCATGTATTTCACCTCTGCATGTTTTCCATATTTCCTCTCATGTTTCGCCACATCCCTTAGCCATTTTTGTACGTCCTTCTCCCTTCTGGTCAGGTCATCGTTGATCCATATGTCCGTTCCTTTCAGCCCCTTACTTTTTTTGAGGGTTTCTAGCTTATCGGACCAGTTTTTAAACTTCATCACGACCGTTCCCTTTCCCGAAAACTTAATCACTGTTTTTCTTCTTAAATTTGTGTTACATCTTTCTTCAATCTCCTCCATCACCTTATCTTTTTCTGCTCCCGTCTCCGCATGGAAAGCAACATTTATGTTGTTTCTTCTGTTTTCTCTTCTATTCTTTTCCTCTTTCCACTCCCGTTCGCTTATCGCCAAGGGCTTCCGCTGCAAGATGTTCATTCGATGTTCGCATTCATCCTCCTCCATGGCATTGTTATTTTCGTCCGATCTTTTTTTTTCTCTCCTCACATTTCTGGCTACTCTCCAACCTTCGTCGTCCCCATCCTTTTCACGCTCTTCCTCCTCATAATTCCTCCACTTCTCCGTTTGTTTTCCATAACCAGACCTTGTATTCGTCCTTGCTTTTTCCTCAAAAACTCTTTCTGATGTCGCCTTAGCCCTTCCTCCTGCGTGTGCCTCGGTTTCATTCACCCACCCCATTGCTTCTCTTTTTCCTTTCCGAACTTCCCTCCTTCGAGCTTGTTTATCACATTTAGTAGGTTTCGTCGCTCCTCCTGCCACAGCCTCTTATCCTGCTCTGCTTTTCTTTTCAGCTCCGCCACCTCTTTTTTGTGTTCGTCTATCTCTCGCCTTCTGTCCTCACATTGCTCACACTGATCCTCTCCATCTGTCTCCCACTCATCCTTTATTCTCTGTAATTCCTCCCTCCACCATTGTTTCATCCTTCTCTCAGATTCTGCCACGCTGTTTCGCGTCACACTCCTCATCCGCCACTCTACCTCCCTAATTCCCTTCATCCACGTATACACCCCGTCATTGGGATCAGATTCCTTTTCGCACTCAGATTGCGCATCTCCCTCTTCTTCCTCTTCTTCACCTTCATCCTCTTCTTCACCTTCATCCTCTTCTTCCTCATTTCTCCCTTTTCCATTATCCTCCTTTTCCTCTTTTCCTCCATTCTGCTCTGCCTCCTCCCCCCTCTCTTCTTCATTGCCGATGTTTTTGTGCTTTTTCACCGGCGGTGATGCTGCGTCGCCCCCTCCCTCCGCCGGTCGTGTTGCCATAAAGAACTCTCTCACGTCTCGTGTCGTCTCCTTCTTTTTTGGGCGTCCTCTCTTTCTCTTCCCCGCCAATATTGTGACGCATCCTTCTTTACCGATCGACATCTCTACAGGGTTCCTTCCATTCTCACGGCGCTGCTGCTCCCTTTCTTCCACCGCGTTTCCGCTTTCGTTGGTCACCCTCACCCCTCCTCCATCTTCAGACTTAACCTCTTCTTCTCTCTCGCAATTTTTATTTCTCCTTAACTCTCCCATTTCACTGTTTTCCACTGAACCCATTATCTCCTTGATTTCCACTGCTTCACACCTTACTCCTCAACCACTCTCTTGATTTTATTCCGACCGTTTTGCACTCAAACTTTCCGATATTCGCGAGCGATCTTACAACGCGTCTGTTCGGTTCTCGTGCCCAACCGGAAGCCTATATTGCTACTATTTTCCGTATTATCCGAGATTTCACTTGTCCGAGGTACCCTCCCCACATTACCTCGGATAAGCGAGGTTCTACTGTATTTCCATGGAGGCTAGGGTGCGTATTCGATCCTCTTCCATCTCTCTTACACGCCATCGACATTCAGCTTACTTCTCGACGTCTTAGAGATAGTGGCGCCATCCCTGTTTGACCACATTTTTGTACTCACTTTGAAATGCACAGATCGGACTCCTTCCACTCCAGGGGGCAAATTATCCTTGCCGCACTGTGGCGCTAGTAGTCGTGTGACAGGCATGCATATAAATAACCTCACCAAAGTTAGCCCCCCCCCCCCACTTTGACTAATCGAACTTTTTTTTACGAATCGTTTGGTGGTCGTTTGAATGGTTTACCAAACGCTACCAAACGACCACCCAACGATTCGTAAAAAAAAGTTCGATTAGTCAAAGTGGGGGGGCTAACTTTGGCGAGGTATGCATATATATGTACGTTGCACCGGTGTTTCGAGTATTTTACACGAATAAAAGTCTAGCGTAGATAGCTTTTCGAAAACCATTATTCGCGTGTATGATGGATCCTGTTATCGCTGTAACAGTACGTGCTGTTATCGCATTAACGATAACAGAAGAAAACGAAAGTATCGAATCGTTCAGCTGATCGGAGTATTTAGAGCCGAAGGCTGTCACATAGCAGCGAACGCTAGGTACCCAGTAAGAAATTTGGCGACAACACATTGGCAACACCACGCCAAGAGAGAGCAAGTTGTGACGGAAAAATGGTATCCTTTTCCGCCGCATTAAGCTGTGTTCTAGCAGCACAGCATTGCGCATCCTCGCGTGAATGCTGGTGTTAATATTGCAGTACGAAACTACACAATATTGGTGGTACATTTGGAGCACGTTCATTGCTGGGTTATTGCAGCAGTGCGACCGAAAATTTGGAATGCGTTATTTTGGCAAGCTGAGGCCACATTGGAGGTACGCTGTGGTGCTCCATTACCGGTAGAAACGGGGCACGTTATCACGGCATTGAGACGGAAAATGTGGAATACGCTATTTTACCAGGTGGGGGCACATTGGCGGCATGCTGTGACGCTCAGTTGGTGGCATATTTAGAACACGCCGTAACGCTCCTTTCCCGGCATAAACGGGGCCCGCTATTGCGGTGTTGTGACCAACTAAATGGGGTTCTGCATTGCCGGCGTGGACCGGTGGGAATAAAAACAGGGCAAAATAATTTTATTTAATACAATCGTACACACCTACCGGTTCGTGTGTGTGACGCCCGCGTATGACTGAGGGCTACGCGTAATGCCCGAAAATATTTTTTTCCAAAAGTACGAGGCTGGGATTCGAACCCGCAACTTTACGATGGGTTGGTTTGGAAGGCAAGCACGCTAACCACGCGACCATCCAACTGGTTCAACTTATATTGTTACGTCCAGGTAACATAAATAAACTTTGCCCTGTTTTCGACCTTAGCTAAGGTTAATTAGTTGGGCATCCGGGCATAGTAATTTGGCAATTAGGAGTAATTTCCTCAGTGCTATGTTATTCACATTGGTGAAGGTACCATCATTGGAAATTACGTGGTCAACGTTTTGGTTTCTTGATATAGAATTCGCGACGAGGATCTTCGTCCGGAATGAATTTAGGATGTAGAAACTTTATGGTGTATTCAATTGGAGCCAATTGATAAGATTGAACTGTGGTTGGTGCGAAATTAATTGATTTCAAATAATCTTCGGTGTAATATCCGTGACTTTTCGATCGGCTATATCCGGGGTACCCTGCAGATATTTTCCGCAGGTAATTCTTTCTGCCACCTGGTTTTCCCACTGGAATCAAAACGGGGGCGATTACTCAGAGCGATGGCTAGATGGGAATTTATATGAATTCGCGGTGGTCCGCGCTATTTGACCAGGGATAGCGGGAAACAGAGCACGAGGTTGTCCGCGCTGCACTGTTGAATACGGAGGAAGGATCCGAGAGTACGAGGTTGTCCGCGCTACTCTGTTAGAGGTGGAAGGAAAAAGTCAGAGTACGAGGTGGTCCGCGCTACTCTGTTAGAGATGGAAGGAAAGAGTCAGAGTACGAAGTGGTCCGCGCTACTCTGTTAGAGATGGAAGGAAAGAGTCAGAGTACGAGGTGGTCCGCGCTACTCTGAGTAAAGGTTGAGAGTAAAGAAAAAGATCATACTCTTTTTGGCTTTGAACTTGAAGATTTGTATTTTACGTGTTAAAAGTTTTCCTCCGTACTAAAGAATTGTTACAAAATCGGGCTTTTTATATCCGAAAATTTGGGGGTGGTTGAAGGAAGGTCCTCCATGATTGGTGGAGTTTTCTGTCTCCCACCCTGTACATTTTCATCTTATATCTACAAACGGGAAGGAACTTCTTATGCTAGAGGGTCATATATCCCCTCCGGACTTGGTTCTTATCTTTCTTATTCCTTGGTGCTGGTACTGGGCCCTACACCAAGGGTGGGGGTTGAGTCTACGCGTACGTGTCGACTCGAAGACGTAACAATATTACTAATTTTAGGATCATGACATTTGTCGTAGCGAATCTGCCTATGGTTATAACCATGTACCCTGTTTTTGCCGGCATTGGAATGTTATAGCGTGCCGCCAATGTGCCCTAACCTTGCCGGAATAACGTATTCCAAATTTCCCGTCTCAATGCCGCGATAACTTACTTCGTTTTTACCGGTAACGGAGCGTCACAGCATGATGCATTTATGACTGAAACGCGATATAAAGATGACATCCCTCCAAATCTGGAGCTTGCCGCATCAGTACCGTTGTTGCAGTAGGTAGTGTTGCGTATATTTGCTGCAAACTTGCCATCTTGGCATCACACATTTATTTCGCCAAACCACGCATTGTGCCGCAAATTTGCAGCTTATTGCGGAAGCAAAAGACAGCATATTGGTGTCACGGTGTGCCGCCGTATGCTGTCCTCTTGCCGCTATAATGCTGACATGTGATTTTCTACAGCACGTTTGTCTATTAGGGTAGTGGCGGTCCACTCTAGATTATATGAGCAGGGGGCTGGCACCTCCTATCCCTTACCGTATATAAAAATGCTACGCTTTTTGGTCGCTCTATTTAGTTCTACCTCTCCCCGTGGCGCTAGCAGGTCACTGACAATATTTTTATTGCACACGTGCGAGGCCCGCACGGCGTACTTAACCACCCCTACGCCGAATACTACTACTTTAACGTTTAAAGTTTAAGGCGAAGTGGAAGATGTACCACGTGACTTATGTATGCGAGAGAGATAGCTGAAATTTTCGAACAGAGATTTCTCAGAGATGAATAATATTTAGGTCGAAAGGAAATCATCAAGCTCTGCATCAGGGAATTCACCAGAGCCTAATGCTTTGTTTTTCCTAAAAAATTCAACCATCTATGAGAAAATAGGATTGAAAAATTTGTGAGGTAATGTTGACCTTGTACATGCCCTTAAGTCGCTACGCGGAATTGATGACATTACCGAAATTACCTATACTCATGCGTTAATGCCGTGTGTTGTGCACGGTTGTACCTCAGGGTACTCGCGTAATCCTGAAAAGGTGCATTTTTCACCATACTAGCCGATGCTCGCATTCGAAGCTAGGGAAAGTCTTCGAATTATATGTGTGCGTAGCCCCTGCGTTACGTCACCAGCGTTTAAGCCTACGAGCGGAAGCGAGAGCGAGAATGAAAACTGCCGTCAGCGCTGCTAATCGAGAACTAACCTTGGGGTATATTCCGCCAATAAAATCGGCACATAATATCCTTAAGAACTGCTCTTCTATGTACGTCTGAATTCGTTGGCAGAGGCCATTAGCAGAATTACAAATGGCGTTTGACGTGGTACGTGGATATCTAAAATTGCTCCGGAACACCTCATCGTTATAACAGTATTTCGCATACGTGTTGAAAAATAGCGTTCAACGCGGATCTGATAAATGAATATTTTAGTATTATATGAGTGCGACGGTGTTATCTTTTGTCAGCATAAAGTGCGTGACAATTTAAAAAAGGCGCTAGCTCGTCCTTTCTGTTGTTTCTAACCTTTCGAAGTGTTTTCTTTCCTAATATTTTCTATCCGGGAAGCATTTTTTCTCACCAAGAGTTATGAACATCTTGTTGGGCATAACAATACGTCAATTGTATACTTTCCCCCTCTAAGGCAACGAAGTAGATACTTGCACATTTGACGATTACTAATGGGAAAATGATCAAGTTTTCTGACCTTTTGTCGTTGCGACGGTTATTTGGCATTATTATTTTCATCTTTATTGCGGTTTGGGCATGGTTACCAGGAGTTGAATCTTTTGAAGTCATATACGCGATAAATTCGGGAGGTGAAGCATATACCGATAGTAACGGCATACGTTACCTGAGAGACCCTCTAATGGGCAAAGTAGGCACAGCTTCTGATTATGGCAAACAATTGATAATTGGACGCGTTAATACCGCCGACCAGATACTCTATCAAACGGAAAGATATCATCACAGTACTTTTGGCTATGATATACCTATCAACAGAGATGGGGAATATATCATGATACTAAAGTTCTGCGAGGTATACTTCAATGCGCCGAATATGAAGGTATGGCACACATATATATACTTGTCTGGTCCTCGTAATAATGAGAAGATAACAAATTAATTATTCAACAGGTTTTCGATGTTGTCCTGAACGGAGATCATACCGTTGTCACTGACCTTGATATCTTTGAGCGAGTAGGCAGAGGAATCGCTCATGACGAGTACATTCCCTTCAAAGTTCACCGAGGCAAGCTCATATATAATGATGAAGAGTCCGACATTCTAGGTGGCAAGATAAGAGTGGAATTTATCAAGGTAAGCCGGTAAGGTAGAAGCGAATCATTCTATAAGGGTCTAAATACAATTTATGTAGAATCGTGCAAATTGGCTTCTTCTATCTATGCGAAGATTAACAAAACTTGAACCACAGTCCCAAGGATTCATTTCACAAAGACAAGAGAATATAACTTACAATAAATGGCCAAAAAAACGTATTGTGTAGTACAATGTTTTTCTCATAAATATGTATTCCAAAAGTGAATGTGATACGAATGTATCGCAAACTTAACGGGAGCTTTATGGTAATTACCGATTTTTCTTTTAATATCACTTTTCTCAAAGTAAAAAGATTCAATACTGTCAATGGGATTGTAAAAATTCAAGGTTATTACACCTGAGTTTGCAATTAGCTAATTTATAAACAAGAATTATGCCAATAGTAATAAACTTAATTAAAAAAAACGTTTTTGCTTGAATATTTGACATGGTTTTTAAGCAGTCACAAGAAAATTAATACTCTAAGGTTAATAAACACTGTGTACTATCAAGCCAAATATGTATAATAATAAATGGCAATGAAAGGAAAAAGTTCATAAAAAATTGTTTACAGTCAAATATTAAATCAAATATTTCTAATTATTTTTTTAAGTACAATCCTTCAGAAATTAATTTTGGAGAAGGCATGCCAAATCTGTTACTTTTCTTTGAATACTTTTTTTTAAATCTTATGTAGAGTTAGAACGCATGAGACATTAAATATTGGTATTGTGCCAAATTGAATAATTCATCCGTTAGATATATTATCAGGTTGCAACAATTCTACTATTATTAATGACTTTGG